>VFFE01007706.1:221534-700535 GCA_008921705.1 Burhinus oedicnemus
ACACTGGAGTTGCACATGCCTGTCTGCCTCAGCCATGAGTCTGGTTTTCCATTCTTGGTCACAGACGAGGTGATGTCACTCCAAAGCTGGCTACAGACTGAAGCTATACAGGTCCTTCCTAATCTGGTTGTGAAAAAATTTTGCCAATTTTTATTGCTTGTCCTGGGATCTCTCTGATTTCAGCTCAGCAGTTTGACTTTTTCTGGTTTTTAGGAGGGTAATGAGAGGGGTCCAAAACTGAGCTGTACTCAAAGCAGCAGGGCCCCATTCAGAAATATGTAGTGCAGAACATTGCTTCTGTGATGTTCCCCAGCCTCAGTTTAAAGCTGTTCAGCAGCATATTAATTTCTGACTGATGCTGCAAATTGAGCAGACATCTTCATTGAGCTTCCACAATGCAGCCCATAGCTTGTTTTGTCCCTGGGAGGTGACAGCTAATTCAGAAGCCATCGATGTATATAAGGAGATTAATTTGTTCCATCCGATTTGTATTCCCTTGCAGCCATCAACAATGAATGTAATTTACCGTCATGTTGCCCAATTGTCTCAAGCTACCTGCAGTAGTATTTTCATCAGCAAGTTTGGCCACTTTGGTATTCACACACCTTTGTTCAGTAACAGCATAAACCACTGTGAATTTAGGAAATCCCCTCCAGGTGAATTAATCCAGAGCTCCCAGTAGCAGCCAGTACGTGAAATGGGGCATACGAGATAAATTATTACGTGGGTTGCATGTGGCATTCTTACATATTTATGCACATGAAATTAACTGTAACTGCCTTCTTCCCCATCATCCTAGCAACATATTCCTAAGGTGCAATACTGTTGTTATCCTTTTCTTACTATTGGATGAGCAGACAGATTAAGAACTCCAATGCCTGAATACGTTTCTTCTATTCTGTGATATTCACAAGTCAAGTGTTTGCTTTTAGCATGTGGAAACCAGGAGGCCTTTCAGGTTCAACCAGCCTTTAGTGGAGAATAATCAATGTCATTCAAACTGATTCACATTCATGGCCAGGAAATTACTGTGGATAGGCAAATGTCCCATAACTTGGTGATGAGCTGTGTGACCTGCCCAGGGCCAAACAAGGGGTCAGTGATGGAGATGATAGCATGACTCAGACGTACAATAATTTTTTAAGTATCCTTCTGCTCAGGAAAGGAGCAAGCAGAGACACTAGCCTATAAAGTGAATGATATGAAATATTCCTGGTGCCTTTTGCAATCCTTGTGTTGTGTGTATACTCTGCCTTCCAGAAGATTTATCATTAAGGATCTAAACTGCTCTAATACACCCCACACAGAGACACTGCTCAAGACCGTGCTGGTACCACAGTCACCATTACAATGACTGCACTTTCCAAAGGCATGCAGAGCATGATAGATTGGACAACTAAAATTAGACCTAAGCAAATGGTTAATATGGAATATCTGAAAGCCTCAGAAGTCTGCTGTGAGTGTGATTTATAAGTATAGTATTGCAACTATGTCAGAAAACATACCAAGCTGCCAATTTTATTTCAGAAAGTCAGTGAACTTCATAATCCTTTTAATTCCAACTTCCTTCTGTTTCTGTCCAGCCTCCTTTTAGCTTGTAACACACTGCAGTCCAAGTCACTGTGCAAGGAAACAGAGTGAATTAGGCAGTGAATGTCACTTGTGATTGACTCTACCAAGCTTCTCCCCAGAGGATTTCAGAGAGGCTCCCGGCAGGAGTCTGTAGTCCCACTAGGACCAGGAGTGTGAGTGAGAGAAAGGGCAAGGGGCAGGTGGCATGCTGTTGTGGGGAGGTTTATCTACTGATACGGGCAGAACAAGACAAAAGAAATCAGGAGCTGTGTTTCCAAACCACTCTACACCAATAGCAACCCTGCACTTAAAAAGAGAATTTCATCTTCCTGAAGGCTGTCAATAAATTCACAGGTTGGAGATGTATGTCCAAATGCCTGTAGCCACAGCTGATAGCTACAAGGCCACACTATCTTTACTACAGGTCTTGCCAGTGTGTCTCAGTCCTGACTTAAAAGTGTTATCTCTACGTTTGTCAAGGTCACCTACTCTGTAGCACTAAGTCTATCTGCAACGTCTGCTTCAAGGAGTAACACTCTGAAGCAAAAGGCACAGAACCAGTCAAGGGGGCACCAACCATTTTTATTTAAAATGACAATGTGAGCTGACAGAAGAGCTGTCTAGCACCTCCCAGTGTTTTTCTCTGGCTAGAGGAGAAGGGCACGGTTGCACACTACTTTGTGATGATCGGTAGAGTGGAGACACTGAACGAGCTCTGTGTGCTTTGTATTCCCATGTAATGATTCCAAGACAAGAGACTCTGAGGCTGAGAATTTATCAAACTACTTGAAGGGTTCAGAAGGAGCACAAGGATGACTGAATGCAAAATAAGGTTCTTAAATTTTCAGGGGCTGAGAAAAGACCTGCTACAATCTTGCCCGTGCATGAAAGGGGTCATATGTGAATTTACAGTAAAGCTCATTGTAAAGCGTATCAAAATTTTGTCTGCATTCAAAGTATCTTCTGTCCTAATATGCATGAAAAAAAGAAGCAAAAACTTCCCCAAATGCAGTGCTCTTTGTATGAAACTCAGCACTAGACATGCAGATGACATTCAAGAAGCAACGGAAAAGGAAGATTTCATGCTCTGTGGGATCTCTGACTTTTATAGTCAGTATTGGCTTTGATTTATCCCGAAAAACTGCACATCAATTCTCTCAGGCCATCAGCAAGTTATCCAGTAATAGGGAAGAGACAGAAAAACAATTTCCAAATCTTAAAAGGAACAAAGTCACTGTAGAAAGGAGGTCAGAGTAGTGAGGAACAGAGTGACAGACACAACCAGGTATGCTGCTGTTGCACACCACCATGCCTTCAGGAATTAGTAACACAGCTACATTTCCTAAACAACTTCATAATCAGAAAAGTACAAACAATAATCATACAAAGGTAAGTCACCAGGGCCAAATAAAATTTACTAGAGAGAATAAGAACAGACTGAAATAGAAACCTGCAGTGTGATGATCCTGGACAACTCCATTAATTCTAAAGATGTCTCTAGAGTTTTCTCACATTAATATTTGAAAGTCATTAGTTTGAGGCTTCTGACTTTGTAAAATGATGACTACCTGCAGACAAGACAGAGAAGGCACTGCAGTGATGGCCAGCATATAGCTCTAAAGTATATACTTTGACCTTCTTTTAAGGAACAGAGGGTGAAGTTTGGAGAGACAGTGAACAGGTATCATCTGCCAGGACTTCAGAAAGTCAGACCATGAATGGCTTTTGCTTCATTAGTAGTCTGAAGTGCACTAAATGAATTAAAAACCTAAGGGTACTGTATGGGACAAGGGTTTCATGGAGGTAGGAATCCAGTGAGTACAGCCATGGTCTTACTAAGCTGCCTGGGCTGCAGCCACAGGAGACAAATACTCCATGAATGCCTTGTGCAGCACAAGACTGAGGCACACTCCTGTTCCAGCAGACAGTGGGATCTAACAGATAACCTTTTCTTGTCTCCACTGCACCAGAGCTACTGCTGGCCTTCTGTTCGCACAGTTTCTATTTCAAGAGTTTATGACTTAATGCTTGCACTGCAGTTGCAGTTGCACTTGCAGTGCAAGTCATAAAAGAAAGAGAATTTGGTCTGATGTCTCTATAAAGGATACAAAGATGAAGTGTGTCCCTTAAAAAAAGAGGTTAGACCTATAAGGTAAAAACCAAACCAGGCTTTTTAGTAAAGATAAAGAATTATTTACCTCATGGTGGAGTAGAAGCAAACTGTACTGCTAACTGGGGTATGTTTATGCAAACAGTCTTTGCTTGTTCTCAGGCTCCCAGCCTAATTCTGTGTCTAATACCTGCATTCTCATTAGGTGAAACAAACACTTAAATAGAGACAGGTTTGTAAGAAGATATGGGTAACATTTAGGTCACATTTAGGCAAAACTTTCATCCAAATAACAGATTTTTCACTGCAGCTGTGAAACCAAAACAACACAATTGAAGATGAGTTTGCTTTGCATTGAGGTGAATGTATATATTCCAGCAGGGTTTTTTCCCACACATATCTAAAATATAACAATCATTCATTATGCTTTTGATATTGGTAATGTGAAGAGTTAAACACACAGTTCTGCCCTCTTACTGTAAAGTACCAAGAATGTGGCTCCTTTTCTTCTTGTGTGCAAGATGGTTTCCCAGCCTGACCACCACAAGGTTACCGGTCGCAGCATACTTTTCTCGCTCCTGTTTAAGATATACTACACATTAATGACACAAACCCCTTCACACACCCTTGTCCTGAAATGTTTTATGCAGTATAAAGGAAGGAGGAACAATATCATTATTAAAGAAAATGACATAATACATTCTCCATAAATAATTTCAAAACTAATTGCCACAGTTGTGAACTTGTCTTAATTTTGTGGATTAATCTTAATCTTGTAATACAAATGCCATCCTGCAGCCTGTAACACAAGCTATCAGCACTTACGTGACCTGAACAGTACATTTAGCATTGCAAACTACAATATATAATTAACTGGCTATATGCACATGCAGTAGACCCATGTCTGCCAAATTGTATACTGTGGTTTGCCCTTTAGTGCCTTAAGTATAAATATAATAAGTAAAAATGATCAACACCCCATTTTGGCATGAAATTGATTTTCAAGGTATACCATTTTTATACATAAAGTTGCATTCACATATTATGCTGAAGTGTCTCACCTCAACAGCTACACATCATGAGATTGATTTATTTTGTAGCTGGAAAGGACAAACTTAGAATCAACAACTAAGATTCTGTCCCTCCAGAAAGACTCCATGTCAGCAGCTGCCGTTCTTGCAACACAAAAGATTTCTCCTCGTATCCACCCAGTTACAGAAATGCACTCCCAGGGAGGGAAGGGGGCAGGTGAGAAAGAGATGAAAGAAGAGAAGTGTTTTTTTAAACAGATGAGGCAAAAAGGAAGGTCCTACCTTTTTATGTAACACAAGCTGCTGTCAGAGTAACATGATTTCCCTAAGAGGTTTCCAGCCACCCTTTGAAGAATTAATAGTCACAGTCAGATGTCCTGCTCGTGGCACAGCTGGTCCAGTTTCTCCCCCACTGCTTGTCCCTCCTACACATCACAGCTATTGCCAGCTCATAGCTACAGAATAACATCACACATGATCGTTCCCTATCTCAGTTCAACCAGGTTTGAGCATCAGCAGAAGTACTCAGTAGCAGTACTCTTCCAAACCACTTTCACCAGCATGGTCATAAATTATACTGGAACAACTATTGCTACAGCTAAACAGATAGGCTTGCTCGCTCTCAGACCCCAGAGCGTGGGGTTTGCACCCACCTCCAAGGGCTCTGACTTTTGTGAAAACCATTTCCAGTGCTTCGGAGAACATCAGGCTAGTGCTCAAGACAAAGATCCTGCCACATCACATAGGAATCCTTGAACATAAAATGTAAGATGAGATTCAGAGTCATAATCCAAAACATTTCTTACTGACATTATGCTCAAAGAAGGGAGAAGGGCAAATAAACTCTGGTGCTTTTGTGGATTTTCCCCCTCAAAGACAAGAGGCTAAGTGTTTTAAGATCTGTGCTTCCCCATTGCTGTTCCTTTCTCCCTCCCATCCACCACAGGAACCCATGTCTGAGGAGGCGTAAATTCAAAAACTGGTAGAAAGCACTCTGCAGTTGCAAGAGTGTCCTAACAAGTGAGCAGGCAAAACTGCTGGCAACTACAGTGCCATGAGTATGCCGCAGACTAAAAATGCAGAGTACTTTTTTAAATGCTTGTTATTTTTTTTAGCTTGATATATTTTCCTGTTTTCCACTTTTCCACTAACATCTCAGCATGAATTGAAAGTTGCTTCATTGGAAAATGTGAAGGGAAGGCATGAAGTTTGGCATCTACAGAGTACCACCTGCCAGGCTTAATACAGGAAGACATCAGTTTTGCATGCAGATTTTGGGTGCTTGACCTTCACAGCCCAGTCTCAGCTATGACCGGTGTCCTCTGGACACAGCCAAGGAGGTGCAGAAGAAGAGCTAATGATAGCATCAACTGCAGGAACATGCCAGCTAATCTGGTAGCTAATCCAATGTATATCACTCAACTGTTCCTCCCTTTCATAAACCCTTCTGCCCATCTCCTCAGTGCCCATTTGTACACCAGAATATAGCAATGATCTATCTATTTGCATTCTAGACGTCCTCACACATCCTGCCAGGGCAGCAAGGGCTTGATGGTGTTGCTTACGGGTCAGAGAAATTAAATCCTCTTTTCCAGCCCTTTACACACCCAGAATGAAGGGGGAAATTTTGCCAGTGATATTTTGGACCATAACCATGAAATTTCGTAAGTTGTAGCAGTTTCTTAAAATCTAGGGATGGAATTTTTTATTATTGCTTATGAAATAAAATTCTTGTTTACACCTCAGAAAATCTTCCTGTATGTATCAATGACATCAGGAAGAAAGTATTAGCCTTCTGTGCAGTAGCAATTCTCCATTGAATTTACCACTAGGTGGGAAAATCTTTGTGCTGGGGAGCAGGGAAGTCTCCACAGATGTCAGGGTTGGTCCTGCTGACATACTCCATAGTTGTTCTATGAAGTGAATGTAGTTAACAGCTTGAGATTAATACACAACTAATGACACTATGAACGTGAAACAGCCAGGGAGAATCTCCACCTCTTATTGGATGTGGAGGGGAAGATTGTCAACAAGGACGAGGAGAAGGCTGAGGTACTTAATGCCTTCTTTACCTCAGTCTTTAATAGTAAGACCAGTCATCCTCAGGGTATTCAGCCCCCTGAGCTGAAACACAGGGATGAAGAGCAGAATAATCCCCCCATAATCCAAGAGGAAGTAGTTAGTGACGTGCTACACCAGCTGGACAGCCACAAGTCTATGGGGCCAGATGGGATCCACCCCAGAGTGCTGAGGGAGCTGGTGGAGGAGCTTACCAAGCCAATTTCCATCATCTACCAGTGGTCTTGGTCAACAAGGGAGGTCCCAGATGACTGGAGGCTTGCCAGTGTGACACCCATCTACAAGAAGGACCAGAAGGAGCATCCAGGCAACTATAGGTCTGTCAGCCTGACCTCAGTGCCAGGAAAGATCATGGAACGGATCATCTTGAGTGCACTCACATGGCATGTGAAGGACAACCAGGGGATCAGGCCCAGCCAGCATGGGTTCATGAAAGGCAGGTCCTGTTTGACCAACCTGATCTCTTTTTACAACCAGGTGACTCGCCTGGTGGATGAAGGAAAAGCTGTGGATTTGTCTACTTGGGCTTTAGTAAGGCCTTTGACACAGTCTCCCACAGCATTCTGCTAGACAAACTGGCAGCCTGTGGCTTAGACAGGTCTACTCTTTGTTGGATTAAAAACTGGCTGGATGGCTGAGCCCAGAGAGTTGTGGTGAATGGCGTTAAATCCAGTTTGTTGCAGGTCTCAAGCAATGCTTCTCAGGGCTCAGTTTTGGGGCCAGCTTGTTTAATATCTTTATTGATGGTCTGGATGAGGGGATTGAGTGCATCTTCAGTAAGTTTGCAGATGACACCAAATTAAGCAGGAGTGTTGATCTGCTTGAGGGTAGGAAGGCTCTGGAGAAAGATCTGGACAGACTGGGTCGATGGGCTGAAGCCAACTGCATGAGGTTTAACAAGGCCAAGTGCCGGGTCCTGCACTTGGGTCACAACAACCCCAGGCAACGCTACAGGCTTGGGGAGGAGTGGCTGGAAAGCTGCCTGGCAGAAGAGGATCTGGGGGTCCTGGCGGACAGCCGGCTGAACATGAGCCAGCAGTGCGCCCAGGTAGCCAAAAAGGCCAAAGGCATCTTGGCCTGTATCAGGAATAGTGTGGCCAGCAGGAGTAAGGAAGTGATTGTGCCCCTGTACTCAGCGTTGGTGAGGCCGCAGCTTGAGTACTGTGTTCAGTTTTGGGCACCACAGTATAGGAGGGACCTTGAGGTGCTGGAGCATGTCCAGAGAAGGGCAACAAAGGTGGTGAGGGGTCTGGAAAACATGTCCTATGAGGAGCGGCTGAGGGAATTAGGATTGTTTAGTGTGGAGAAGAGAAGGTTGAGGGGAGACCTTCTTGCTCTCTACAACTACCTGAAAGGAGGTTGTAGTGAGATGGGAGCTGGTCTCTTCTCCCAAGTAACGAGTGATAGGACAAGAGGAAATGGGTTCAAGTTGCACCAGAGGAGGTTTAGGCTCGACATTAGGAAAAAAAAATTTCACGGAAAGAGTTATCAAACATTGGAACAGGCTGCCCAGGGAGGTGGTTGATTCACCATCCCTAGATGTGTTTAAAAGTCGTGTAGATGTGGTGCTTAGAGACATGGTTTAGTGGCAGACCTGGTAGAGTAGGGTCAATGGTTGGACTAGATGATCTTAAAGGTCTTTTCCAACCTAAATGATTCTATGATTCTATGAAAAGGTTTTCTGTGTTTTCCAATTGATAATCTTGCTCTTCCATATGGAAGTGTAACTAACAGTTCTTGTCCGTGGCGAGGATTTCCTTGTAATCTGTTTTGCAATCCATTACTAAGGGCTTCCTAGGGACTCCATGCAATGTGGATTTTCATGCATGTTTTAGTGTTAGTAAGGCTGAGGTCTTTTGTTTTACATGTCCCCTGAGGTCCCTATGGCAAATTTCCAATAACATGTAAGAAGATGGCCATTTCTTTATGACTGGCCCCCACGTTACCATCATTTCACATGACAGATCAGAGACAATCCCTTCTGTCACTTACTTTAATACTGCTCCCTTGTTCTCAGTTGCTTTAACCCCAATTTGCTTTTTTGGAAACAGAAGCCATCCCACTCCCTGAAGAGTGAGAAGTCTCCTCTGGTGCTTTCACAAACAGCTCAGTGACATTTCCACCCCCGGTGATAAGGGGAATGGATAGAATGTACCAGTATCTGATCCATAGTGTGGTGGCCGTTTCCAACTGTGTTTAACTGCAGCCTGGTCTCCTTTGGCTGTTGAGACCTCACAGGATGCGCATGAGTTTAACCACCATATGGCTTCTGTTTTGGGTCTATCACCACATACCTTTCCCAGGTGCTACCCCTACCTGAAAAAAAGCTGTCATATTCCTTTCCCATCGCTGGCAGGAAACTGCCCTTTAAACACATAAATGGAATAAATGAAAAGCTCTCACTATCCCCGCTGCTGCACAGGCATGAATGCGTGAGACTGGTGCTTGATGGCTATCTCCACCTCTCCCAGTTTCTTCCCTGTGTTCCCAGCCTATTTTTTATCTCAGAACCATAAAGACACTGAATAACAGAGCCATCAAACAAGCTGGGTGGGAAGGGACCTCTGTAGGGCATCCAGTTTAGCCCTCTCAAAGCAGCTTCAACTTTGGAGACAGATCCAGGATAGGGGTAAAGAAGAGAGAGAGGGGAAAAAGCTGTGAAGAAAAAAGGGCAAGGAGAGACACACACAACAAACACAGAGAAAAAGCTCACTTCCATTCCTATTCCTAGACAGTCCTCTAAGAAACAAAAATTTTAAACAGAAGAGCTAGAAAAATCCCAAATATCACTATTCTTTTTATTAGATCATATTTTCTGACAGTGACCTGTAACCTCTGGCGAGACAGCCAGTCAGGCAGAACCCTTCCAGTTCCCACAGCAGACGCCCTCCTTCTCAAACACACATTTAAGATTCACAGTACCACTTCTGCTAAACATAGACAGCTTCTAGAAACCGCTGCTGACTTTCCCCACTGCCCCACTGTTGGTTTTTCCCTCTGGCAAGGTGTAGCTTCATGGCTGCCTCTTGTGTACCCTTTAATGTTTTACAAAGGCAGCCGTGAAGCTCAGGATTTCTGTTTGTATGCTGGATTCATTACGAACAGCAGAAAAGAGAGCCACA
The DNA here is from genome assembly GCA_008921705.1 of Burhinus oedicnemus. NCBI lineage: Eukaryota > Metazoa > Chordata > Aves > Charadriiformes > Burhinidae > Burhinus > Burhinus oedicnemus. The sequence continues at coordinate 231,449 of VFFE01007706.1, forward strand.
TGCTCTTGTTCACAGAGTAGAATGTGAAAGCTAAGGTGAGTAAAACACTTAAAGAAGAGAGAAACAGATATGCAGGTTCAGTCTTGCAGGGGTGACTGTCACCCATGCAGGGGGCCATAGTATGGCCTCTGCTGAATTTGAGTCAGTCTTCTGCGAACCTATTACTGGCTTAATGAGTTGAGAATTAGATTAAACCTGGTATTCTGTGGAATCTCCACTTAAAGACATTTATTTTCTTATTTTCTTTTTCTTAAGGAATTTATTTTCTTTGGTACCAGTGTGAGTTTGTCAAGTCAAAGTTACTTAATGAGTCTAAAGTTACTGGGGAAAAGATGGACAAACAGCTCATTAAACCTATTTGCATAAGACAAAATACAAACAACTTTAAACTGAATGTATTTTGTAGTGCTCCGTAAGTGTTGAACTAAAAAATTTGTCTGAGACTAAACTACTGCAACACTACGACTATTCAAAATGAAGGCCTTCTCATCAATGCGTTATTGATGTAACTATTTTCTTGGATTAATACTGAAGCAGGTGCTCTCACCCACACCTAATCAGCCAGAAATTCAATATGACGAGTAACTCTTTCTAGTTCACCATGATATACATGTGTAATCCAAGAAAATAGTTACATCAATAACATACACATCTTTTGATAAAAGTCTTGATTAATAAAGTTAATTATGATTACTGATGATACTTATGTGGAGAACACCACATCTGTAGACATGTATTGCAAATGTGATAACAATTTGCCCTGTGTGGACATGTTCAGAGAAAACTAGTTTTCTTCCTTGCCCAGCTGTTCTTCAGTTTCCTAAGTCCAACCAGAGCCTGCACCTGGATATTTTTTTTGAACGTGAAATGTTTTTAAAGGTGAGACCAGGTCGTTATATTTTGCACATAGCAGCATGTGGTAGTTTGTAAGACAAAAAAATTAGTTTTCTTTTCCCCAAGATTACTAAGAAGTAATTAAAGAAAATGCGATCTGCGAAAACCCAGGCTGCTTTGGAATGACTCTTCAACTTAATTTTACTAGTTTTAATTCAATAAGAGCCTTCTAAATAAAAACAAATAAAGAAAGTGAAGTTTACAGATTTGGATATCCAAAGTTATTCTCCTTTAAAAAGCTAATTTCTAAATTCTTTCAAGAAGAGACATTAGAAACTGTGAGATAACAGGCGTGCCACATGAAGTCTGGGCATTAAGTTATTTTCCTTTCCCCTCTAACATGAATAAATATTAACCATCCAGTATATTTCTTTCAGTGTATTGCACTCTCAGTTGTTAATAACAAGATACCAATTAAAATACAAAGTCAATGGGAGACAAGAATCACCCTGAGACTAGACTGTGAGGGGGTGCAGGATCACCCAGGTTAATCTGGATTTGCGGCTTTGACAGAGCTAAGTGTTAGGCAAGATCAGATGACGCATGAGATAATTAAAAAACATTAGAAGGAGGGTTTCGCATTTTTGCATTTTGCAAGAAGCTCTAATGACTCCCAGGGTATTAGAACATAACATGTATCTTGTTGAGAGAATACAAACCCGGTGTTACAACAAAATAATTGTTTGATTAGATGGTGGGAATGGGTGAAGAGGGAGAAAGGAGATTAATATTCATTTTGCATTGCCTGAAAAGCCTAATGGAGAATATAATTTAATTAGGTCTACATATATTTTTAGGAGACACCATGTTCATAGGTAAAGAAGAAAATATCTGTGTTCTCAGGCAGTTAAGCAAGAGGAGTGCTGACCTTCAGTGTGCTTTCATGAAAATAAATAAATAAAAAGGACCACATAACTGATTTCCTAAAGGCAGTTGAGATCAGTCTGAATGAATTATATGGTGAATAGCAGTTGCAAATGCAAAATAACGGGAAGATAACATTCTGAAATTAAAGAACATACAGACAATGGGCATAGGAAAATTGATTACACTGGCTTAAATGCATTGTGGTAATACTGAGAAATAAGCCTTCTACTAGAATTTTTTACAAAGTGCTTTGGAATTTATATGTATGCATTCATATGTATGTATTCAAATTGGCACTGAGGCCCTGCTATAGGAGTAGCTGATGTCCATGCTATTTTCTTCTCATCCCAGCAGAACACCTTGTTGGGGTTAGCTGGAGAATAATGCTGAGCATAAGGCAGAGTCCTAATTAGATCTCAGCCTTGTGGAAAAGCAACCACAGAGAGAAAGGCATGAAGACTTTGGGTTAAAAATCCATAGACATCTGTCCCCTATGGACATAGCTGTGCAAACCAAAGCTGCAACTGCCTTCACGTGCCTGCCCAGTGGCTAACACAAACCTCCCTGGTTTTTCCAGGTGACCCACAGAGACATGGAGTCCTGCAAAGGACTTGGCTCTTTTTGACTGAAAAAAAGCAGCTCCGAGACAGAGATATCTTCCCGTGAAAAAGTGGTGAAAATCTAGAGACAATTTGTTAATTAGCTGAGAGGAGACCATGGAGGGATGCTTATGAAAGGAGAAAGGAAGGATGCTGATGAAAAGTGTTATTTATTTAAAAGCATATACATGGATGGATGGGTGGATGCATGATGAAAATAAAAAGACTGAGCTGGGAGGAGAATGAAACAATGGCAATTATGTATTTCTGCACAGAAGGCAAATGCAAGAAAGAAGATGGATGTTTGTATATCTGTTTAATATATTTTGCTATTCATATTTTGAAGGGTATAAATTTCTGTAATGAAAGTTTAGAACTGCTTTACTGGTTTTGTAGGACTGAGGTTACTAAATAATATGTTGGAAACTAGAAAAAGGTCTCTTTCTGTATTTCTTTGATATTTGACATAAATAATTATTTTCCTTTTGCCACATTACCATGAAGATGTTTTAACAAGGGAACTAGGTGGCTTGTTTTGTTTTGTTTATTCTGCAAAAACTTATAAATAATCACTTCTTGATGAAGGTGATGATCACAATTAAAACACACCTCGCTGTAGTCCTTTATCTAAGGATGATTGTTCTGTACACTCAGCCAAGCTCCCCACCCTGCCTGACAGGTACCTGTGGAGACTTCTGGTCCATCCTGGAGAACCCACTGAATGATGTCAACTACAAATGGACAAAACTTTCAGCCTCTTTTATATCACTTGCCAAAGTTAATTCTTTGCAGATTACTCTCCCATGTACATTTTTTTACAAACATTTTTTTGCTGTCACAAGAAAGGGACGTTTGAGGGTGCTGTGAGGCAATGTGTTCAGGTCAAGGCTTGTTTACTTCTGGAGGAAAGACAGGAAGGCAGTTAGTGAAAGGAGAAAAGGCCCAAATTTATCTGGGGGCATAGGGGGAAAGATGCTTCCCATTTCTAAGCCTTAGAATAGTTTTGTCATGACACTAATACACAACTTCCCTATGCATGTTAGACTATCTTTTCTGACAGAGCAACTCCAAAACGCATCTCTTACTAACCACCTTCACCAAGAAACTTCTGAACTGTACATCATGGTCTTGTATTTACTCCTAGAGTCTCATCTTCAGGCTTCTCTAACATGATATCTGTGGTGTCTTTTGAGTTCATTCAGCCTGCCACCATCGTCCAAAAACCACCTTCTGGATCAGCCTGTACCAGTCATTGTACACGGTTATGCATGTGCCTCCCTGAAAGATAAGGGTCTCCATCAAAAACACTTTCTTACCTAGCCCATGTGTTGCCGAGATATGCTGGGGTGCCACAGTGATGCATCCTGAGGCACTCCCCACCTACTGCATCTGTACACAGGCTGGCATTCCTGGCTGGAACAGAACAAATGTGAATTGTGCCTGGTTTCTGCTGGAACAGCTGCAGAGAAGCAGGAAGTACAGTCGTGGCTTCTTCTTGGTTTTGATGCCACTGTCTGCCCCAGTTCATGGTGTTTTGCTTCACAAACAGAACTAGCTATTTTTTACCTACTAAAACCCTGTATAAACACTGCATTTTCTAATCCTCGTGTTTGTGGAAAGAAAAAGCATTGAAGTCTCAAAAGTTAAGCCTAACCCTTCTTGAAGTTTTGCAGCTTCTGGGAGGCACTGGGGGGGATGTTTATCCCTATCCCATTTATAGGGAGCCTGATGCATGATTATTAAGTGCTTGGCCGCGACAACGTGCATTGCAAAGCCCTGCCTAGCACTATTGCTCTGAAATGTCTCATGTTAGCTGGTCAGAAAGCAAACTGTTTTCCTGAATCCCTTGCAGTTCCCTTTGACAGGTGAACCTTCCCTTATTTTTGCCAGTCTTTCTTGTATTCCTACAGGAGCAGAAGAGACCAGCTTTATGGATAGTTGGATCTTGACAGGACTAACACAGAGCAGACGTGGTCTGTCAGAAAGAACCTGTGACATTTCCGTGCCTTAGCAGCAATTTGAATTACAGATTCAGACAAAGCAGCCTCTTGTCTCTGATTTAGATTTTTATTTGCATTGAAGAAGTAACTTCTCAGGAATGAAGTGTGCATATAAAATAGAAAGCAAAGGGAGGAAAACAGAAGGTTGATCTAGATGCAAGTGAATGTATATAACTGTCAATTCCACAATGCTTTGCCTTAATGTATATTTGACATGGCACATCAGGCCTCTGAAACACATTGGCATGCTGCAATGATCCGCTCAGTAAGCTGCTCCAGCTGTGTAGGAGGTGCATTTCCTTCCCTCTGGCCATGGCCTGCCCCTCCGCGTGTCCTGGGACCTCCTGGAGATGGGCAGTTCAGCAGGTGTAGCACACACACTGCAGACAGCAGATAAGTCTGGCAATCATCTCACAAGTGTAAACGTTGTTATTCCCATTTCTGTCACAATTTGGGAAAGGATTTTGGGTTTTTTTCTAATATCTGTGAAATCCTCTTTCCCTTAAGGGAGAATGGGAGAGCAGCAGGAGAACCAAACCAGATTTTTTGGGTCTTGTTACAGTCTCTTTCTCCTTGCAGGTGGCAACAAAATGACTAAGAGCCCTCCACGTGGGCAGAGCAAAAGCTGTCGTTTTGATTTCTCCTGGATGCGCAACACAAAATGCTTAGCAAAATACAGAGCTTCCTTGTGGCTAATTCCTCCCACAACTCTCCACCATTGAAAAAAGGCTGCTGACATCCTTCCCAATGACAATGACTTTCTGGCCAAGGGAGAGATTTGTCACAGCCTCATGGATACCAGGGCACCTGAAAAAGGGGCCCCCACGAATCTGGTGGGGATCTTTGTAGGGTGGCAGAGAAGTAACTTCATCAGGGTTGCTAAATCCTGCCACATCCACAACTGTGCCAGGCCTTCCTTATTCAGAAGACGGCAACAGCACGATCCTGTAAGGAGACACAGGCAAGCACGGAAGACTTCATCGTTGCTTCTTCTTCTACTGCCACCCCAGTTGCTTCAGCATGGCTAGCTCTCACACAGTGGTTACATTGGAAAAACCAGCAAGCCAGCCCCAGCGAGCTGACCCCCAAAGCAAACCATGGGATCGTAGTAACCCAAGATCCTTCAGTCTCTGCAGGCTCAACACATAGAGGATCAACCACATATCATGTTCACAGCTCACTCCCTGTTCCATGCAACTGCCAAGGAAGATGTCTCTCACAGTCATTCGTTGTCTAACTCATGGCTGCACAGCAGGACCTCCTTTGAAAGATACAGACAATTCTCACCATGGACAGATATTAGCTTTATTAAAGAGGGCATTTAGAAGGGGAGAATAAACCTTGCAGGCTGAGGGATATGCTTCACTCGGGAAGAGTTACATCCCATGTGCATAGTGCATTCACCTTCCTCCACAAAACAGGCTCCAGTATAAAGCATCAGGATATTTGTGTTCAGATTTCCCTGGAAACAATGGGTTTCCAAATAAATTGGATGCTGTGTTACATCTCTTTTCCATTGGGGAGGAGGGGGAGACAATAAATTTAGAAACAAACCAAGACTGACCCAGAGCACAAAAGAAAATGAAATCAGAGGGAGAGCAGGGAAGGTTCATAATAAAAGAATATCCCTTTGAAGCCACTTTCACATACATAGTTTTCCCTCTAGCTGCAGCCATTTTGCAGAGCTTTATTAAAATAGCATCTCTGCAGAGGAGTTACTTAAAAGAGAGAAGAAATAGATTTTTCAGAACCAATGAAAATAAACCCCCTAGAAACAAGAGCGGTTTTCCTTCCCAGAGAGGAGTTCTTTAATTCCTTTCTCATCTTCATCCATCACAGGGATGAGATGGATCAAACCACAGCAAAGGTCTGTTATGGTGCTGCCAACTGTCTTGGGAATGCACTGGCCAGTCAACAAACTAGTTAAACAACTGAAGACACTGCTGCTAATGTCCTGTAACACGGAAGCGTGAGGCAACAAATATCCTTTTTGAAGTGGGTAACAGGGCCACGCTGGAAAAGCACTTCGCTGACAATTTTGTGTTGTTGGTTTTGGGCAGCATTTCAGCAACTTGAGCAGGAGGAGGAGTGGGAGGAGGTGTGGTCTCTGTGGGCAGCTTGCTGTCTGTGGGAATAAAGCACAGCAGATGCAGCCCGTGTATGCAGCGGATCACATTTCCTGGCACGCTGAGATATTTGAATTGCAGATTTATGGCTCTTCCTAGTTCTTTTTTTTTTTTTTTTTTAATTGAACTGTCAGTTCTGGGGAGATTTTTTTTACTATTTTTTATGTAAACTATATAACAGGCAGGAATGAGATGCAATTATACTGGAGAAAAATGAGAAATGTAGAATCATAGAATGGTTTGGGTTGGAAGGGACCTTAAAGATCATCTAGTTCCTGCCCCCTGCCATGGGCAGGGAGACCTCCCACTGGGCCAGGTTGCTCAAAGCCCCATCCAACCTGGCCTTGAACACTTCCAGGGTGGGGTCTCCACAGCTTCCCTGGGAAACCTCTTCCAGTGTCTCACCACACTCTCACTAAAGAATTTCTTCCTAATATCTAACCTAAATCTACCCTCTTTCAGTTTAAAACTGTTACCCCTCATCCTATCGCTATGCTCCCTGATAGAGTCCTTCCCCATCTCTCCTGTAGGCCCCTTTTAAGTAATGGAAGGTTCCTATAAGGTCTCCCTGGAGCTTTCTCTTCTCCAGGCTAATCAACCCCAACTCTCTCAGCCTGTCTTCATAGGAGAGGTGTTCCAGCCCTCTGATTGTCTTCCTGGCTATCCTCTGGACTTACTCCAACAGGTCCACATTTTTCTTATGCTGGGAGTCCCAGAGCTGGACACAGTACTCCAGGTGTGATCTCATGAGAGCGGAGTAGAGGGGCAGAATCACCTCCCTCAACCTGCTGGCCATGATTCTTTTAAAACAGCCCAGGATATTGTGGGCTCATGTCAAGCTTCTCATCCACCAACACCCTCAATTCCTTCTCCTCAGGCCCGCTCTTGATCCATTCTCCACCCACCCTGCTTGGGATTGCCAGGATGCAGGTGCACGACCTTGCACTTAGCCTTGCTGAACTTCATAAGATTTGCATAGGCCTACCTCTCAAGCCTGTCCAGGTCCCTCTGGATGGCATCAATTCCCTCCAGCATGTTGACCACTCCACACAGCTTGGTGTTGCCAGCAAACTTGCTAAGAGTACACTCAATCCCATTGTCCATGTTGCCAACAAAGATGTTAAACAGCGCGCCGGTCCCAACACCAACCCCGGAGGAACACCACTCATCACTGGTCGCCTCTTGGATATTGAGCCACTGACTGCAACTCTTTGAGTGCAACCATCCAGCCAATTCCTTATCCATTGAGTGATCCATCTGTCAAATCCACGGCTCTCCCATTTAGATACAAGGATGTCATGCGGGACAGTGTCAAATGCTTTGCACAGGTCCAGGTAGATGTCAGTCAGTCTTCCTTTATCCACTAATGCTGTAACCCTGTTGTAGAAGCCACCAAATTTGTAAGACACAATTTGCCTTTATTGAAGTGTCAGTTCTGGGGAGGTGAATCCATGTTGGCTGTAACCAATCACCTCTGTATTTTCCATGTGCCTTACCACAGTTTCCAGGAAGATCTTCTCCATGATCTTGTCAGACACAGAGGTGAGACTGACTGGTATTTCTTGGCCTTTCTTTTTTCCCTTTTTAAAAATGGGCATTATGTTTCCCCTTTTCCAGTCACTGGGACCTCTACCCAACTGCCATGACTTCTCAGATATGAAGGATAGTGGCTTAGCAACTTCATCCACTAGTTTCCTCAGGACCCACGGATGCATCTCATCAGGTCCCATGGATTTGTGCACCTTCAGGTTCCTTAGGTGGTTTCAAACCTGATCTTCTCCTACAGTGGGAGGTTCTTCATTCTCCACATCCCTGCCTTCACCTCTGTGACTCGGGCAATGTGGCTAGAGCACTTGCCAGTGAATACTACCTCTGCTTCCAAACATCATGAAAAATACAGTTAGTACCTTACAGGGTAACTTCTGCAGGTTTCCTTGCTCTATGAGGCTGCGCATGAAGGAATTTTACCTTGTCTCCCCAATGAAGAAGTGTTCCACCAGGTGTTCATAGCTATGGCCTTGGCTCTCCATAAACAAAATGCCTTCAAGACCTCCAGGAGCAATGAGAGGATCTCAGCGAAAGCAAAAATACACCTAATTCATTGCCTCTCAGTCTTCGTAGTCTTTCTCTAAAAAAAAAAAAAAAACCCAAAAGTTTTATTTGGCAATCAGCACTTTCTCTCAGCTTGGCATCTAGTTGCCAGACATCAAGACTAACTGCCCTTTTCAATACCAAAGCAAAGTCCTAACCTCTACAATGACCATATCAATACATCCTTGGAAGCTGAGTCCAGTCCTGTATACTATGTGAACTCTGAGAAACTCTGAGACACTACTCCACAAGTCTGTTTTACTGCCTTCACCGATAAAAAACATGGTATCTGTTCCAATGATGCATTTGGTCAGAGCTTTACTGCTTGAGTTTTCCTTCCTAAAACTGTCTGTCCAAAAGCAATGTGAAAAACAAGAAAGCATGACATTTTTTAACACTTCCCAGCTAGAGTTTCAGGGTAGGTTTCTGGGAACAGGTACTCAGGTATCTAGGGAAAAAGGAACTCTTGCTGAAGGCTGGAGCTGTGTTGTAGCAGGGTCAGTTAGCGCTACTGCTGTGTGCTGCCCTATGACCCTTCATGGGTGTGACAGGCAAAATATAAAAATTACCAGCTATTTCTTAGGGACCAAATTTAACAGATAGGGTGACCTGCAGGTAATCTGAGACCACTTCTGGTCCATTAGGGACCACTAGAGATCAGACCAGGCTGAGCCCACAGGACACACTGCTTAGCAGGTCTGGAGGAGCACTTTGAAGACTTTCTGCACCATTTCTTGGGAGCATGAAGACAGTGACCCTGAGTGGGACCCTGGTCTTCGACATGCTTGTGCCACACATACAGTCTGGGGCATGGGAATGAACTTGGGAATGGAGAAGATCCAAAAAGCAGAAAGTGATTTGGTAAGGCAATTCAGAGTTTCATTTAGTGTTGTCTAGAACTGCTTAACCGCAGCAGGGACATCAACCTTAACTTTCCCTGGGGGTGAAAACAGGCTTCTTTTGCTCAGAAGCCTGGGGTCAAAGAGGACCCATGGTTTTGCTGTTGACAAGGAGCAATCCTATCTGAAGAACATCCTAAAAATATCCCAGGCAAAAGAGCTTCTAACTAGAGCAACAATTTAAAAAATTAAAAAAACCAACCAAACAAAAACCCACACAGAGCAGCTAGCATCAAAACTGAACTTTAAATCTGACATTAACGTTCAATGCAAAACCCATTACTGTAAACATATTTGTTCTTCTGCCAAATTGGGCTACTGCATCTTTGAAAGGAAATCTCTCTTTGCTGCAGTTTCTGGCATTCTGCAAAAGCTTCCTTTAAAAGGTAGTTCATTCCAACATCTTTTGGAAAAAGATTAAGGGATCAGAGAGCAAAACCATCACAACCTCTGTAACGTTATAAGTAAATCCCTTTACCCTAAATAACAAGCTTTCTACACTAACCCTGGCTTGTTTGACTTCTGCTCCTGAGAGCTAGAGTCTTGAGCTACTTTAAATCTTGTAAGCAGAAGAAAGCATATTATTCTTATATTTCCCCTTTATTTAATGCCTCCAGACAATCTCTGGGACAGCACTGCACCATGACTCTGGCTTCAGACAATTTAACCAGGCAATTACCGATTTTCCCGCAGTTCTCTGGCTGACAGTACTCACTGCAGGCATAAAATAAATTCTCCATTGGGGTGGATGGAGGGGGATAAGAGGAAAGGAAGAAGGAAAACAGATAAATTTTTCAGATGTGCTTAATTCTCCCAGCTACCTTTCTGGGTCTGCTTCTCTGCTACCTGCTTTCCTGTGCTGTTAACATCTGCAGCAAGCTGGAGGTAATGTGCTATGGGAACACATGAACATAGTTTTCACCCTTTTCCACTGAGAAAAATTCTGGCTCCAAATCTGAATGAGTGAATCTGCCTCATTCATTATAGCACATAAGAGGGTTGAGACCTGTTGCACGCACAGCTGTAGTAAATACTATTCTTGACCAGGAATAGCAGGATTGTAGAAGTACAATATGTAACTGCAGTAACATCTCTATTATATCTGTGTACACACCCAGTAAAGCTATTTGTTTATGGACCATGAAAAATATCTGTTCTTGCCTTCATCAAAATGAGCACTCTGAGCTGAGACACAGTTAAGTAAGCAATAACAATGTCATAGTAAACCAAGTTCTATTACTTGTCTGTGTAAAAGTTACCGGTGCAACACATCCATTTTATCGTGATGAGATTTGACTGGCTGCAACAGAGTTAATCCTGCTTTACAACAGCATAAGTGATAATGATCCCCGGAGTTTTCATAAAAGCTGGTGATCTGAATTCTGTACATTTTTGTTGTACACAGCTGGGACACTCCCAACTGCATTATATCCTAGGATTTTTATTCCAATTAAGATATCTCTGACAATCTAAAACTGCTCTGAATTGCCCAGATATGCATTTATTTACTAAGAACAGAATTTCTTTACTCTACTAAATACTTAAGATACAGAAATAACAAAATATTCTCATATAAAAATGTTGCCATAAGACGTACAAATCTATTTAAAATTAAACTAATAATGTTGATAAAATACTCTAGTTATTAAATAATTATAATTTGTGGAAGCTAGAGAATTGCTAAATAAGGATCAGCAGCTTAGCCTTAGCTTTGGCATGGCCTTTTACGTGTAATCTACCTGTCTCTGATATGGTGTCCTGTGAGAAGACATAACACGTAATGCAAAGCACATTGTACCAGGCTTGACTTTCATATGCCAGGCTGAGTTTTCAAATCTGTCAGGAAGTGTGTATATATATATATAAAAAAATATATAATTTTGTATATATATAAAAATATATGTGTGTGTGTGTGCGCGTGTGTGTGTGTGTAAATAAATAGCACAATGAGCACAGAAAACTGTGGAAGAACAGCCTGGCTTTCACATGATCAAAGGCAATGGTACCCTTGAAAACTAAATCACTTGCTTCAGTAGTTTCATGTTTGAACACCTTTACCTCCCCACAATGTTTGCCCCTACATGAAGTGGGAATGGCTGTCGCTTCCTGTCACACAAACAGATTCACAGGCTTAATTAACACTGGAAAATTTGTTAAGCTAAAAGACTAATTATAAATGTAGCACAAATCACTCACACCCACATCCTCCCACTGTCTTTCCCACCAGCTGGACAGTCCATTCCAGCAGAAACTGTTTTTGAAGCTGACATGAATCTGACACTAAGCAAAACACGGTAGTAAAGCTGTTTGTTCACCATGGTGTCTCTCCTACAGAAACAATTTCACCTTCCCCAGCCAAGCCCCCTTTTAGGATTTCTCAAGGTCTGAAGAGAAGAAAGAGGTCCACAACCCAGCAGAATCAATGTGGTGGGTGGAAGGCTGACCCCACCTAGGTCCCATGAGTACAGAAATTATGCCAGAGCAGCATCCACACAGCTCTACACAGAGCAAATCCTATGCAAGGGGGGAAGCTGGAAGAGAGTTAACTCCCCATTCCCATCACTTACAGTTAGTGCCACTGATTTTCTAGAGGTGGTTTTTTTATCTTTTGGAAAATAAGTCTTTTTAATTCCACAGAATCTCAAGTTCTTCAGTGATCAAATGTTTTTTAGATTTGGAGAGTGTTACTTCACTTTTTTTTTTTTTTCAACTTTTTTTCTCTCAGTATAACCACTGAGGAGGTATTTGCTGGCCTTGAGACACTTCTGTTGTCCTGACACCTTAGCAGAAGTTAGGCACAGCAGGGATCCCAAACACCAAGTGAGCAAAGCCCATAAACAGTTGTACAGCATGGGAAACCCTTACTGAAAAGTAAAGAGAAGATCTGTGAACATCTGGCATCACAGGCAGTGCTCTGAATACTCCACATTTATATTGCATATATACACATCAGTGATTGCTTAACATCCTCCATAGCCTCCTGTCAAGTAAACACCCAAGAGCAATAAAGGGCTTTTGTTGGACCTTTCCGGCTGACACTCTCCATGCAAAGGAGCATTGTTATAGGTGGCTTTTCATCCAGTGACCCTTCTTCCCCTGCTTACTGGTGGGGGCATTTTACTCTTCTGGTAAAAAGTACCTCTGGAGTCTGCTTTAGAAACAGAGAGAAACTGTAGAGGGAATGCAAACAACAGTTCCCATTTCAAGGCTCTTTTCCTGCTGCTAGAACAGGAGAGAGAGGTGTTACACCTGGCCCAGTCCCCTTCCCCACCTCCCAGTCCCTGGTGTGTTGTGGGGTGCTCTCAACTCATACCGAACAGCATCGGAGGGGAGCACCCTCCGGGGAGGCACATGCCGTCGCATAGCCATCCTTCAGCTAGACCAAGCAAACATGTGTTCAATCTGGGCATTCAACCCAGCTACCTTTCAGCTGCCTCCTGTGACTGCCACACGGTCTGCCTATAGAGAAAATCACGCAAACAAGCCTGAGAGAGAACACAACAATCATTTATATAGATATATCTATGTAGTATTCATTTAATTACAACAGGCACTTTGTTAAATAGTCTGAGTCTGAAAAGGGGGAGAGTGGAAGGAATCATTGGATGTTGTGGGTTTTGTATCATCTTTATTTATCTATTCTTTGGAAATATCAACTGAAAGTTGAAATCTCTCATGCACTTTGTCAGGAGATGAACTTGTTTTGTATTTGACATACATACTTGTGCCATTGGTTTCCAACCCTTGACTTGGGAGGCCTGTATATAGACAGTTCAAGAATAAATTTATCTTTTGTTGCTGTTTATGCTGCATGAAAATGGGTACAGTATCAGCCTACTTCTCTGTTGGTCCACACGTGTAAATACCACAAGAAGACACTGCAAGACAAAATCTAATACTCAGAACCACAGTGATATGTAGGTACTTCACTTCCACTGGTTGCTTTGGAAAACAGGTCATTAATACTTTGGGGGATTGGTTCTTACAGTGCAGACTTGAACCCAGTCTGATTTTCTAGTGGCTCAGATCATCTTCTTTCCTTTTATTTTTAGACTATAAGCTACAGCTCAGGTAAAATTTGGATGAATGCAAGAGAATTGTAAAGCTTGCTTGAATTTCTCAAATGTGCCAAAATGAACTTAAAAATGGAATTTGTGCAGTACCTCCTGTAGACTTTCCACTCAGGCTTAAGTTAACATAAGAACATCTATATTCAACTCACAGTATTTTTATGTTGTTATCATGGTCTTTGTTGGATAAGCTGGTACAGCAGAGTGATGCTAAAAAGTGAGTCACAGAAGTAAAAGTCTCTTTAAACATATGTAATATGCAAGTTATAAATAAGATTTGTTGATGCTTATGAGGAAGTGTCAGAAATCCCAATAAAAATGTTATTTCAATTTAAATGAAAACCAGAATTGATATGCAAGAAAACACAACTAGGCTAATATTAGAAATGTTGTCTTCATATTTGTCTAAAACTTTTGATAAACTCTTGGTAGGAGAACCATGAAAAAAAGATTTCCCCCATTGAGAATAGGGCTGTTATCACAGTACAGCCCTTTCTGTTTCTAATAAGGATCAAGGCTGCATTTTCACTGGATCTTTGTCCTGGTTTGAGGTAAAACAGGACCAATTTCGTTCAGTAACTTTACTTTTTAGCTAGGCCTCTTCTAACTGCTGAAATTAACAGCATGTTGTGCAGAAACTGTTCACTCTCAGAGTGGTAAGACCCATGTTTATAGTTGATGCCAAGGAATGGGATGCAGAGAGGCTCTTGCTTATACTTATTGCTACAACAGCCAAGGGCAGCCAACTTTGTTACTTGCTCCGTTGGAGGGTCAGAAGCGGAAAAACGTAGAGGGGTCACACCTGCGGGGAGGAGCAGACAGGACAGGTGACCCAAAACTGACCCACAGGGTATTCCATCCCGTCTGCCTCATGCTCAGTATAAAAGCTGAGGGATCAAAGGGTCAGCTCTCTTTCTCCAATGGCCGGCGTCCTGGGAGGACTCTGTCTCTGTGTCTGCCTTTGATCCCAATCCTGAATCCAGATCTGGAATCCAGTTCCCGTCCGTCACTGAGTCCAGTCTGGGACTTCCCCAGTGCCTGCTGGTGACGCGATTGTCATCCTGGGAGCTTGATTTGGTTTTGTATATATTTCATTATTTTTCTTTTTATTATTTTATTATCAATATTTCATTAAAGTAGTTTAGATCCTTCTAAACTCTTAAGTCTCTTTTTCTCTCTCTCTCTTGCCTCCCGAGCGGAGCAGGAGAGAGAGAGCATCTGTCGTTCCACCGGATTAGGCCAATTTGGCCCAAACCACGACACACTCCATAGGTGCTAGCTCAGTACGAAGCCAGACAGAAGACTGCTCTGCCCCTCTACCCACCATGCACAAGATTTTACTTGGCAGGAAATTTATTTCATTGACTTTTTGGCTCTTGGCTGCAGGTTTATGACCTGGAGAACATCAGGTCACTCTGCCTCCCAAGCTGAGCTCCAAATCGCTCCTAATAGGTTTGTCAGTTAGGTGTAACTTTTCCCACATCTGAGGAGATCTAGAAACCTGGCATCACTTTAACAAATTCCCCTAAGGGATCCATCTGGAAAGGTTTCTCAGAGAACACCTGACACACTCAACTGGATCAAACTGCATAAGTACAACAGTACCAATCATCTTCAGAAGCTATCTTGGAAGAAAGGATGAGACCCACAGGCCCAGTGTGTCAAGACTGCTTATCATCTGCCAGAGGACTGTTGCATTTTCTCCTAGACTTAGGTACCTTACCCAAGGGTGTAGGAAAGCAATTCCATCAGCTTGAGATCTCAGGCTCCTATCAACCATGAAGACAGAGGCCTCCTTTAACAATAGAGCGGGTCTTTGCATATAGGCTGGTCTGCAAGCAGAAGTGAGAGGTTGTACAGTTAGACCTTCTGCTCTTGCTTACAGAACAGACATCATTTTACCATCCCTATTTTTCTAAAGTCAGGTGTTCACAACATCACAGCATGTTGAACCAGCTGTCACAGCCCAGCTCCATGGAGAGCAAGTTCTGTTTCTGATAGTAGTTTAACTCTGTGATACATTAGTGTGGCACCATATGCAGTCTAATTAGCCAGGTCAATGGCGTATGTAATCTAACTATACAGTTTCCAGTACCAAAGCTTGCTGGTTCAGGTTTAAGATCTAGTTTGAGGTCGTATGCTGTGCATCCCATCAATAAGCAGATATGCTATGCATAGTTTCTTCCTTTTTTCAGTTAATAAACAGAAGCTTGTCAAACTATAGGAGTTTGTCAACAATTATGTCAGATTCCAAGATGAAAATCGCTGAAATATATAGATCAGACAAAAGGAATTCAACAGTGGAGCTGAAAATTATTTCAGCAACTAGACCAGATGTGCTTAGTTCTTCTTTAAGCTGATCATCATGGTGCAGCTGTTTCAGCTGTATCACTTTGAATGCAGATGCCTTTTAGGAACTTCCAAATCCTAAAAGTGGATAACCTAAACTGATGCAATGTTTTGCATCCCTACAGTTAAAAATTACTGCAGATGCTCTACAAGCATTTTTCCTGTGTGACAATGCTTGTTTCCTGAAAGTATGGAGCAAATGTTTGCTGTTAAACTGTGGTACCCTTCACAGTGTTAGCAGATTCTGCAAAGTATTTCAAAAACATAAAAGCTATATGTTATTTTTCAAGCTGGAAAGCTGTTGAAGCAAAGACAAGGCTTTCCTTCAAAAACAGGAACAAAACAAGGTATCTAGTACCTTTGAGAACCACCCAGAAAAGTATACTCCTCTACTGGTATTTTCATATTTTCTTTAAAGGAGCATTTTATATCTATCATTCCCCTATTTTCCTGAATTGCTTTCATTTGGTCTTAAGTGTGCTGTTTCCCAGTGTCTCAGGATGTTGGCTTGGTTTCTCCTGAGTTCAAAGACATGGTGTGTGTTACTCTTTCTGTACACAGCCATATGCCATACAGACTAAGCTGTGGAAAAAAACCCAAACAAACAAAACAACCCCTACTAAAATATTTGGCAGTGTGTTCTATCAATCACTTTGGCAGGAAAATATCTTATGAACAGACTTTTTCAGTTTTTCTTTTGAAGACATAGCAGACTGAGTTCTGGCTTAGGACATGGCAATGTAAGTAGGAAGTGACTCAACTGAAGCCAATAGAATATAAAAAATTCAAAACTACCTTTAGTAAAAAATGAACCAAGTCCATTGGATTTGATTGGATTTTTATAGAGATTTTTCTGAAATACACTGGAGACCTTTTGCTTAAAACAAAGCTAAGTGAACCTGAATTGTGCAAGTGCTAAATGACTACAGTGTCTCAGTACATGCAGGTCTGATTCACTGGGTTTTCTGAGATGGAAAAATTATGGGCTAAGGCCTCCATAATAAGGAGGAACCTGTAGGATTTTTTTTCTTTTTTTTAATATCAGTCTTTTTCCATGGTGACCTAAAGGCTGAACTATGAGCACAGAGATTTTACTTATTCCTGCTTCCGTTAATGTTAAAGAAACATAGATAGAAGGTACCACATAGGCTAGTAAATTATTTCACAGAACAGTTGTAACCTTATAAACATAGCCCAGGTAAAACTCAGAGATCTCAATTACTTTAAAAAGTATATTGGACAGAATTCTTGTTTTAGATACAGTGGATAAATAGAATATAACTGCATCAAAGTGAGTATACCTAAGAGTACCAGGTGAGTAGCGGTAAAATGGAAGGATTCTAAAAGAAAAATTGTTAAAATTAAAAGGTCATGGAGTGTACCTTTAATAATTTTCTAGTCTATCCAAGAGTTCAGGTTGCCTTCGAACCAGTCATATACACCGCATTGGAATGCAAGAATGGCCCATAATGGATCAGAACATAGGTCCTTCCTACCCAGTATCATGCCGCAGACAGCAGCCAATAGTGGGTCAGTAGGTAAGTGTATCCCAGTGAGGTAAAGACTGAAAGAGTCTGTCCCACCTTCTGCATCCTTTCCTGTTTGTTCTACCTTCTTACTCCCAGCCACACTTGTACCAGTATGCATATTCACAGAACTGCACAATAACATATAACAGGAAAATTATTGAAGCTTGATTTAATCCAGATCAGTGCCCTGTGGGTGATTGTGACTAATTTTTGGGTTGTAATTCATATAAATATTTTACTTGCCACAATATAAAGTGGCAATGAGTTCCCCTTTTTTGCACTTTGAAAAAGTTGTTGGGGGAGGTTGATTTGGTTTGAACATCTAATTACAATTTCTTATAATGCTCAGAAATGTACTTATAGAAATAAATGAATAATCAATCTCTATTCATGGGTTTTTTTGTGATACATGGTCTTACCACAACTTCTACTTGTCTAAATGCAATTATCCTAACAGCTTAACTACTTTAGTCAGGTATATTTTATATTTATGTGATTTTCCAAAGAAGAAAGAAGGGGGACGTAGAAAAGTAGCCATTGAACACTGACTCTGCTTATGTGATTGGAGAAAATACATATATGAATAAAATCTCTATGAAGTAATTAGTACTGGAAATTAAAGCAGTGTCTTCATAGCAAGTCTGTGTGTTGTAGTGTTCCTGTATTGCTTCTCATAAAAACTTCTGTCTAAAACATTTACATTCATGAGGTTAGTTTAAGTTATTTCAATCCCATAATTGAGATAATATTCAAGGGCAGCACTAAATTCATTGCTGACATCTCAAATTGAGGGGGAATAAGAATTAGCTCCAGCAAGACAGAAATATTAACTAACACACAAGTTAATCATGTATTCTATTTATCAAGATACTAAGAGGGGTAGAAATTCCCATAGTGTTACTTAAATTGCAGTGAGGGATGCATTTTTTGAGAGAGGGTATGATAAATTTTGTTTCTGTGAAAACCTCACTGTTGTACACTCTTTACTTCAAATGTGATAACAATGGGGATTGACTGTTAGATCATTGATTTTCAGCGTGTGCTGCAATATATTTTGAGAAAATGCATCCAAACTTAATTAACCCAGAACAGATTTCCTCCTGGTTTCTTCAGGTTAGTTGATTAAGAATTAGAACAGAGTAGTCTGTATAAATCCCTATCTAGAGCATAATGGAACATAATGTATTTTTCATATTGACTGAAAAAATAAATCTTGAGAGTCTACAGTACCTTTCCTGAATAACAGAGAGAATATATTAATTTAAGCTAGGACAAATGCGACAGAAACTTCTGAATTTCAGTTCCCTCAGAGAAATGCAAAGACAGACAGTCAGTGTCTTAATGCTTGTCAGCTCCAAAGATATGAGTAGACCTAGGTGAACTTTGTGAGACTAATGAATATATTTCAACCACCTGTAATGCAACTGATTTTTCAGGTTTTATAATTGTGAACTGTTTGCAACCATGCAAATTTTTATTAATGTCCTTATGTCTCTAAATTACTGTATGGCAGTTCAATTCAAACACTTCTATCAATGATAATATTTTGGGCACTTCATATTCATCATGAGATGGGTCATCTTTATCACTTGACAATATCTGTTTGCATTCTGAGTAAGTGCGGCTTCTAAGGAGAAGAAAAACGTGATGAAAACACTTGGCCTGCTCAGCTGGAAGGAAAATGGGAGCAGCTGTGGAGATAGGTTGGGGAATGTGGGTCCTTTCAGATTTTTTTTCCCTTTTTTTTTTTTTGTTTGTTCCTGGAATACCTAATTGACTTAGCTTCAGTGTGCTTATTCAATTATAGCAGTAGTTGGTTGGTTGGTTGGTTGGTTTTTATCATTTCATAAGATTGAGGGCCATCTACTTTTTTCAAACTTAGCCCTCACTAACTAAAAATCACTATGTAGTCCTTGTAGTAAAAACTGAGATCCGTGGTGGGAGATTCAAAGACATGGACTGACCCTGTGTGAACAAAAATATTGTCAGGAAAAAATTACAAGCCTCATAAAATACATTGTGTTTAGGGCCAAAATGTATTCCTGTGGTACTGCTCTGGGCCTAAAAGTGAATTTCAAGATAATTCAAACAATTGTTAAATCTTTCAGAAGAAACCTTTGAATGAAAAATAATTCTTGATTCAAGCCATAAGTAAGCATCTTCTCCATTATATTTTCCTTCTGGAATTTTCTGTGGTGCTCCTCATAATAACATCCGAGTGCTTAGGAAATTTTAATCAAATTCTGTTAGTTACCTCACACCGAGGTGAAATATTTATGAGGCGAATGGTGATAATTTATACTGTTTTACTGATGAAGACAGGTGCATAGGCATAAGGTTAAGAGTGTCCAAGAGTTTTAGGGATTCAATTTTAGATACCAAAGACCTGGGGTTTGTGTGGTTTGTTTTTTGGTGTGGGGTTTGTTGTTTGGTTTTGGGTTTTTTTGTTTGGTTGGTTTGGTTTGGTTTGGTTTTCCTCAAAGGATGCAAATATAATCAATTTATAGGCCCCTGGGCTAAATCACATCTCATTTTAGAACAATAGCTTTATCTATTTTAAAGAGCAGTGGGCACACGTCATACAACCTTCAAATTTCAACTGGAACACTTCATAGCTTAGAAGTGCTTAAACTTAATGTCCTATGTTTTCAAAAAGTGCATCAATCGCAAGATAATTTGCTATTTATAACTGATACCTTATTCTTTTCAACAACTCCATATTTGCCAGCAAAAAATTTGTTCCAAAATACTCTGTTAATTACTAGTGAGATCAGATCAAATGGCAAATGTTTCTGAGTGCAAGCACATCTTAAATTCAAATTAGAAAAAGCAGAAATAGATAATATTTTTTGGTAAAAATATTTACTTTCAAAAAGGAAACATTTTTCTGCCAACCCTTGCAGTAGATGTGCATGCGCATCTAAAAATCACTTCATCGATCAGCAGCTGCCAATAGGACATAATTAACATGAATGAAAACCAATCCTGCAAATCCCTTTACTGGATACAGTAGCTTTTGCCCACAAAAGAGCAGATCAGTTTTCAATGTAACTCAACAGCATATAGCATAATTTCAGCTGCTCCTGAACTGACCACTAAAATGAAATTTGCATACCTTTACGTTCACTGGAATACAATCACATGTAGCAGCATCAATCTTAGAATATTATAGCAAGCATTTCCAAAATTTGAGACTTCTGACAAAGAAGAAAGATTCATTTTCTACTTTTTGTCTTAGTTGCAGTTTTAAAATATTCAGTTTTTTAGAAGAAATTTACAGTGTACATAATACAAGCAATGTACAATACATCCTTATCCTGAGTCATTCTTCATGATGCTGCAGGCAGTATAAAGAGTTTTCACTGGAATGAAAGATAGAGTAGCTGTTTGTTGCACATGTGTCTTGACGGTACCAATGGTACTAAAAGCTACTTAAAGTCAGCAGCAATAAAGAATACAAGATGGTTAAGAAATGAAATAAAGTTTTGTCTGAATATTTAATTATTACCTTCACTGATAAAACGTTGGTGATAATACTTACAAATCTGTCACAGAATGCTGGTAGCATTAATTACTGATGTAAGGTGAAATGGCTAAGCATTATATTTGCTGTCTTAAAGGATGGAAATTACATTGATCTGATCTTCTGAAATGGAACATTAAAAAGAAAAAGAGAAGCTTGTTCAAAGGGTCAGAGATACATTTAAGGGTTAATTTCTCAGCTACTACTCTTATAATACATTTCAGTGTGTCCTTTTTATACAATAAATAACAGCCAGTGCAATGAAGCAATTTTCCTTCAACAAATCATGGGCTGCTATCATAAAAAGGCAACATTCTGAATGCTGTATTTGATTTTAGATTTATCAACATGTGTGAAAACCAGCTGTTGGCTCTCACCTGATAAAACACAACTGTTTTTTTTGAGCAAACAATTCTCCTCCAATCTGTCCAAAGCCTCTTTGTACTATCTCATTAACTTTGTTCTTCAGTGTGTGCCTAAAAGAAGATGATGTACTCTACTCAACAGATTTGCTGTACAAGGAGGGGGGGAAAAAACCCAGATTTACTAGATGTCTCATTACAGAAGTTTAAATCTGTTTGTTCACTTCACCTTCTTGTTTTATCTTAATTATATTTCCTCATGAGAAGCTGAAACTACAAATTTGTCTTTTGAGAGTGATGCTGTTGATAAGCTGGACTACATTAAAAGTTTTTCTTCATATTCTAGAGACTCTGTCCATGCATGTAGTTATTTGACAGATGGAGAAACGCTGTCCAGGAACTGGGAAATGTCTTACAAAATGAAGACTGGATTAAAACAATGATACCATTTCTCTTGCCTTAAGCTTTAAGGATGGAGGTAAGAATTCCTGTAACAAGATCAGGGGTACACATTTCTTCTATTTAATATCCATATGTTTATGCAGTGGGAGAAAATACAATTAAAAGCTTGTGGGTGGAGATCACTCAGCAATTACTGTCACTATCAAAAGAGACTCAATTTAGGGAAAT
Organism: Burhinus oedicnemus; assembly: GCA_008921705.1. Taxonomy (NCBI): domain Eukaryota; kingdom Metazoa; phylum Chordata; class Aves; order Charadriiformes; family Burhinidae; genus Burhinus; species Burhinus oedicnemus. Next base: position 253,388 of record VFFE01007706.1, read on the forward strand.
TAATTTAATCTATAAATTAATTTAATCTATTGCCAATTAGGAACAGAACAGGATAATGAGAAATAAGAACATATCTAAAAACATCTTCCCATCACCGTTCTTCCATCTTCCCAGGCCCAACTTCACTCCCAGCTCTTCTACCTCCTCCCCCTGAGCAGCACAGGGGCATGAGGAATGGGGGCTGCAGTCAGTTCATAATGCTTTGCCTCTGGCACTCCTTCATCCTCACGCTCTTCCTTTGCTCCAATGTGGGGTCCCACCCACATGATACAGTCCTTCATGAACTTTTTCCAACATGTGTCCTTCCCGTGGGCTGCAGTTCTTTGTGAACTACTCCAGCATGGGTCCTTTCCATGGGGTACAGTCTTTCAGGAATGGATGGCTCCAGCGTGTGTTCTCCACAGAGTTACAGGTCCTGCCAGAAACCCTGCTCCTGAGTGGGCTACTCTCTCCTTGCCAGAAGCCTGCTCAAGTATGGGCTCTCCACAGGCTGCAGCCTCCTTCAGGGCACATCCACCCACTCCATTGTATGGTCCTCTGTGGGCTGGGTGGATATCTGCTCTACCATGGACCTCCATGGGCTGCAGGGGAACAACCTGAGTCACCATGGTCTTTACCAAGTGCTGCAGGGGAATCTCTTCTCCCCCTCCTTCTTCAATGACCTTAACGTCTGCAGAGTTGTTTCATATTCTCACTCCTCTCTCCCAGCTGCTTTTTACACAGCATTTTTTATGTGCCTTGGAGCTGGCTGGAAGTGGCTCTGTCAGATACGGGGGTAGCTCCTGTATCTTCTCACAGAAGCCACCCTTGCAGGCCCCTGCTACCAAAACTTTGCAATGTAAACCCAGTACAGTTTAGAATACAGTCTTATCATTTGTTAAGCAAATATCACCATTACTTTACTTAGTTCCCTAGTCACAACACATGTTTTCATGAATATACATAATAAGCCTTAAAAATAAAATTTGAAATATTATGGGCCATAAAAATAGTTATTTAGGAAGGAGGTCTTTCAACTCGATTAATAAGAATTGCTAAGCAGGTGTTCATATGAAGGAGTGGCCACAAACTCCCCATGTTTCTCCATATTTTCTGCATATCTTCTGCTGATGGATGCTAACATTTCACTGGTGGGATCCTGGAAGCAGCCATGTTCCCAGAGCTGCTAGCTCCTGTGTGTGTGGCTGTTCTGTTTCCATGTGGCTGGTACTGGCAGTGGTATCTGTAACAGCAGAAGTCACAGAGAGCTGGTGGTGATGCAGTGACAGCAGCTGGGGAGGATTTCTGTTTTTCTGCAGCCAACATACCATACCCATGAAGAGCAGAAAGCAAGGCAGGTTGCCTTTCTCCTGCTGGCCAGCATTGGAGTCAATTAGCGTGGGGACAGACCTTTGGTTTGAATCAGTATTACAGTGTGTTGTAATAAACTGCATTATCACTGCAGTTTGAAAATGATGGAGAAACTATGTGTAACATTACAAGGATGTTTACTTTAAAGAATCAAATTCATATATTTTAGACTTTAAAAACAGTTTTATGTTTAGTTATTATTATACAGCCCTTGTTCAATGTGTTCAAAAAAGGAGGAAAGCAGATAATGATATTGCATGAGGGACCTTCAGGAATTATTGCCGTATTCAATGAAATGTGACCATTTTCAAAGAAAGATAGTTTTTAAAATGCTGGATTATTTTTAACCAACCACCACATGATCATCTAGTTGTCTTTGTTGTTGCTATAACTGTGTGTAGCCTATAATCTGGGTTTTGCTACATGCAATAGCTGTTCATCGCAAGTTTTTTATCTTACCAACCTCAGAAGGCACTTCCTAAAATACTTCCATCTGATTGGATTATATATGGAGCTGACACTACTGCACATAATTCAGGGGGGATTATCAATATATTGATAACAGAACAGCTGAATTTCTAGAAATTTCCTGTCTTCTTTTTGGAGTTATATTGAAGTCCCCAAATTTGAAGTATGAAGGACAGCTACTGAATGCCAACCTTTTCAGTGTCTTTTGGGTTCCATTAGACCAAATGTAATATCTGTGCTTTCCAACATTATGCTTACATGTCCATGCAGCATGACAGATATATGATGAGTGCAAAATAACTGTAATTTATTTCTATCAATCTTCAGTTTTCTTTGAAAACACAAGTCATTAAGTTAGGTGGCCACTTTAATCTGACCTGAACAAGAACATACACTTCTTTTCTAATCAATTCATAACATACATCATCTGCTGCCATGGCAAAGTACTTTTGAGCTGCTGCGTCTAAAACACATTGAAGACCTTACTCTTGGAACGGGTTGAGGAAAGAAGAGACAGCCAAAGCGTGCGAGAGGTATGAAGTGGGTCCTTCCTCTAATAGCTCAGTGAGACGTGAGGCAGCAGAGAGCTTTTCAGCTACATGCTTTGAGCTATGCCAGCATAAAGGTATTTTTCTGTTTTTTGAGTAATCAGTGAGGAGCCTTCTCTGCTTTTTCTGTATTGTGAGTCTTTATCATAGGCAGACAGAGACGAAATGGTGAAACTGAAATGACAACACTGAAAAAGAATAGCAGTGCATGTAATACCAAACGAAGGAGTGAGTGGAGAAAGACAAGAAAGTACCAAGACAACAGTGAAAATGAGAGGGTAGAAGAGAAAAAACATGATTAAACAAAGGACCTAGGAGGAGCCTGCAAAGAAGAGATGCATTTCAGGGAAAGGGATTTACAGAATAAAAGTTATTAAATTAGAAGGAAAAGAAATGAGTGGCAGAGAAGAACTGAAAAGAAATAACACAGCTCTGAGAGGAAAAACAGGAAGAATGAGATCTGGAAGACAGGCAAACAGAGTGTAGGAGAAAAGATCCTGGTTTGGTCACTTGTCTACCCAAAGTATATGGGGAATGACTCTTCTGAAAGTCTCTCCTTTATACTTCCGGCCTACTGCAAAGCTGCTCTGAAAAATCCAGTCTCAGTTATTTTCACTTTCTTGCCCTGTCGTTCTCATTACTCACTCAATGGGAGCCACAATATAAAAAATAAATGAAGTCATCAGCTTCACAGCATTTTATATTGATCTACAAATACAAATGTCTTGTGCAGTTTTTGTCAGGACAAAAAATTGGCAGAAATTAGGAAGGAAGGTGGCTACCTGGGGATACTATTGCTGAAATATGACTTTGAAAAGAGCAAATGTGTTCCACCTGTAAAGACAATATGACCAAAGTTTAAGAGTTTTCAATTCTTATGTTGTTCCATTTTTATGTATTTTTTGTTCTTTTCAAAATTTGATCATCACCAGTGCAACAGAACCACACTTGAAATAAAATGAAAAATGTAATGAATGATCACAACAAAATATTTTACACTTGACATTCAGAACGTGAGTAAAAGATAAAATATGTTGGTCTATGCTACTGTGTTTTGAGATAGTAAATTCTGTAACTTAGTATTATCATGGAAGCAATTTCTGTAGGAAAAAATTCATTACTTTCTTTAATGAAACATGTAGAACATGAATGTGTAAAGCCAGCAATAGATTAATATTTTATTTTCACATAAAATTCAGATGCATTATTGTTGACTGATGTTTGCTGTGTAAAAGCATACATGTATTTGCCACACAACATGCTTAACCTAAACTGTATTTTTATATCAAGCTTAAAGTAAACCTTTCTAAAGTTTAAAGTTTAAAGTTCTTTCATTGATGCCACTCTGGAGATTCAGACATTTTCAACAGTTTCAGACATATCTTGAAAAATTTTTTAACCACTGAAACATTGGTTAGGCTATTTACAGAATAAGTTTTTCAAGCTTAATAATATATTTTACTAATACTCTATATTTGACATTTGACTTCAGCCCACAAAGCGTTCGATACAAATGAAATTCTGTGAATACTTCCTGCAAAATGGACAGAACTAAGTTCCCCAAATCTTAAATAATCTGAGGATATTCTTGCTTACATTTTGAGAATAATTAAGTTTATTAATTAATTTAAGTTTATTAATGAAATATTAGTTTAATGTATAATTTTATTTCCAAATGTATAATTGTCCTGGTTTGAGGTAAAAGAGGACCAATTTTGTTCAGTAACTTTACTTTTTAGCTAGGCCTCTTCTAACTGCTGAAATTAACAGCGCAAACTGTTCGCTCTTGGAGTGATTTATAGTTGATGCCAAGTAATGGGATGCAGAGAGGCTCTTGCTTATACAACCAAGGGCAGCCAACTTTGTTATTTGCCCCATTGGAGGGTTGGAAGTGGAAAAGCATAGAGGGGTCACACCTGCGGGGAGGAGCGGACAGGACAGGTGACCCAAAACCGACCAACAGGGTATTCCATCCCATCTGCATCATGCTCAGTATAAAAGCTGAGGGATCAAAGGGTCAGCCCTCTTTCTTCAAAGGCTGGTGTCCAAGGAGGACTCTGTCTCTTCGTCTGCCCTTGATCCTGATCCTGAATCCAGTTCCTGTATGTCACTGAGTCCAGTCTGGGACTTTCCCTGTGCCAGCTGGTGATGTGATCATCATCCTGGGAGCTTGATAGGGTTTTGTACATATTTCATTATTTTCTTTGTATTATTTTATTATTAATAGTTCATTAAAGTAGTTTAGTTCCTTCTAAACTCCTAAGTCTCTCTCTCCTGCCTCTCTTTGAAGGGAGGTAGGGGAGAGCATCTGTCGTTCCACATGAGTGGCCAATCACGCCCAAACCACGATAATAATATTACCTCTGTTTATATCTTCCTCAAGTAATTTGATAAAATCTTCACAGATAAGATGTGATAGTTTGTTTTTCTCTCCTTATAGCCTCCTTGTTCTTGTTTATATCAAATATAGATGTTGAGTGGCTCTTTCCTACTTTTTAGGAAGTAAGACACACCTAGAAAGCAGCTGTCATAATTGGCTTTAGGAGGAAGCCTTTGCCATACTGGCGCTTCTGCACATTGATAAGCCATTCTAAAAGAGACCATCCACAAATTTAGAACTACAGTTTTCCAGTGCTACTTAAATAATTTGAATGTACAGAGGAAGTCATGTATCAATTATCTATTTTGGCTGATCTCTGTGTTCTTATTAGAGACAGACTTGAGCTGCAAATTTTTGATCCAAATGCATTGTACAAAGTTTGGGAATTTCTGAAAGTATGTTGGTTTAGTTTTAGAGTCTTAATTGTCAATAACATATTGCTGAGTTATGCAGAAAAATCCACAAAATAAAGTTCTTAAAGTTATATGAACTTATGAACTTAGTAAGGTAATTTAAGATCTGTAATGACCAACTGTTTAAAAACTAATTAAGTAGAAACATGAAGTGCTCATGTTTCCTTATTTTTTTCAGTGCTTTCTGTTATTATCATTTATACTACAGTAATGTCTGGAGAGTTCAGTCTAGGACCTGTTGAAAGAGCTATTATACTAATGCTAGCAATAAAAGACCTTTGTTCCACTGAACATCCAGAATTATGACAGAAGTTTAAAGTAAAAGGAAATTAGAAAAATTATGGAGGATCTTATGCTTAAAGATTATTGGTTTCACTGAACATACAGATAGACCTCTAGGTAAGTTACGCTAAGTTAAATTCTTGATTTCAGAACCAGACAGCATTAGAAAACAGCATTCTGTCTGTAGAATAGATCAAGATGATGATGATTACTGAGAAAATGAGTCCTTTTTCTGCTTGGGGTGTTATATGATTGTGATTATGTGATTATGGTAATGCTCTGTGTGTTTAATAACTGTATGATCTAGCAGATATCTCAAGCAATATGAGAATAAAAAGGTAAAAGCTAGAAAGTTCACACATTCACTGCGCTCTGCTTTTCAGTCCTGTCACTCAGACATGTTTTCCCTTTATTTTCTCACTGGACTCTACAATGTAAGCATTACTAGCTCTTCCAACCTAGTAGTTCAGTAAAGTAAATATTCCCTCACGTTGTCCACTCTCAACAAGATATGCAGCATTAAAAACAGTGGTTATCCACCAGTAGGAGAATTAGAATGAAGATGCCAGTTTGTCCCATAAGCATTAACCTGGCATCCTAAAAGCCTGCAGATAAATGATCAGTTCCAGCTGAATGCAGTTTCCATACCCACAATGGTTTTAATGGAGATTAGATGTGTACAGTCAGTAGACATAATTCCATTGTTTGACTACAGTTTTTATCACATCTGAGTTAATATTGTAGTGAGTAGGTTGTATCTTCAAAATAGTAAAGCAGATTTTTGCTTTTTGTTTTTAAATTAAGTCATCAAAATGAAATCTGTTAAACAGTGCATTTTTCTGTTTTAATATTTTTAGAAGGCTATTGGATACTATTTGTACTAAATGAGAGGATTAGAGAGATAATTTTTTATGTGAGATTCTGAAAAGTATCTGTAACTATAGTTTCAGGATACCTTTTAATATTCCTGAGATTTGTCCTGAAGTACTCAAGCGAGAATTTCCTTTCCACAATTGTTGTTCCAGAGGTGGCTGGTTTTTTAGTTATATCACAAGCATCTCATGCCTGAATCTGAGTCTATGTTTTCATGTCCTTTGAATCTTTTAGAGACGAAATGTTTTATATTTGGAAATAGAATATGAATCATATATTTTTCTATTATATACAATTGAGACTTCTATTGGTACTAAATAAGAGGTGCTCAAGTATTTTAAATGATACACAATTCATAGAATCATAGAATATCCCAGGTTGGAAGGAACCTTGAAAGATCATCTGGTTCAACCTCGTGTGGGAAAGGGAGCCTAGATGAGATTGTCCAGCACCCTGTCAATCACATCTTGAAAACCTCCTGTAGTGGGGACTCTACCACATCCCTGTGGAGATTGCTCCACTGAGTGATTGTTGTAAAAAATACCTTTCTAATGTTGAGATGAAACCTCTCCCAGTGCAACTTGTACCCATTGCCCCTTGTCTACTCCATGTGGCTCCCTTTGAAGACAGAGCCTCTGTCCTCTTTGTAGCCATCCCTTAACTAATAGATTCCTTTGATGAGGTCCCCTCTGAGTCTTTTCTTCTTCAGGGAGAAAAGACCTAACTCCTTCAGTCTTTCCTCATAGGGCAGGTTCTCCAGCCCTTTGATCATCTTTGTGGCCCTCCTCTGGACCCTCTTAAGTCTGTCTGTGTCTTTCTTGAATTGTGGGGACCAGAGCCGGACACAGTATTCCAGGTGCGGCCTGACAAGCGTTGAGTAAAGTGGGATGATCGCATCTCTATCTCTGCTAGTAACGCCCCTCTGTATGCAGCCCAGGATCCTATTTGTCTTGATGCTACAGTGGCACACTGCTGACTCATGGACTTGTTGTCCACTAGGGCCCCAGGTCCCTTTCAGCAAGGTTGCTCTCCAGCCCCACAGATCCTAGCCTGTACAGGGCTCTGTGATTATTCCGACCCAGGTGCAGGACTTTTTACTTGTCTTTGTTAAACTTCATACTGTTCTTCCTAGTCCACTCTTTCAGCCTGTCTTAGTCTCTCTGTAAGATGCCTCTTGCTTTTGATGTGTTCATCTCACCACTCAGTTTAGTGGCATCAGCAGACTTAGAGAGGGTGCTTTCAATCCCATCACTCAGATCATTTATAAAGAAGTTGAAACAGCATGGGGTCTAGTATCAATCCCTGGGGGATCCCACTTGTGACAAGCTGCCAGCCTGAGTAAAACCATTGATCACCACGTTCTGAGTACTACTTGTTAGGCTGCCCATCTCGTAGACCACCCATCCAATCTGTATTTTGCCACTTTGTCCAGGAGAAGGCTGTGGAAAACAGTGTCAAACACTTTGCTGAAGTCCAGGTAAACAACATCCACTGCTCTCCCCATGTCGACAAAAGATGTTATTTAGTTGTAGAAGGTGATCAGGTTAGTCTGGCATGACTTGCCCTTGGTAAATCCATGTGGGTTTTTCCCTATCATCTGCTTCATTTGGTTAGTAATAGTTTCAAGGAGGACTCGTTCCATTACTTTCCCAGTGGTTGAAGTAAGACTAATAGGCCTGTAGTTTCCTGGGTCCTTTTTTGGGCCCTTCTTGTAGATGGGTGTGACATTTGCCCTCTTCCAGTCATCAGGGACATCCCCGGATATGCATGACTTTTCAAAAATTGTAGACAGTGGCCTTGTAACAATGTCAGCCACTTCTTTTAACACCCTGGGGTAGATTCTCTCTGGGCCCATGGATTTACATGGGTTGAGACCTTACAAGAGGCTGCAGACCAGTCCTTTCTCTGCTACGGGTGGGTCAATACATGCATTGTTGTAGCTACCTGATCTTGTGACCTGGAGTCCAGCTATGCTGGTAAAGGCAGCAGCAAAGAAGCTATTGAGAACCTCTGCCTTGTCAACAATATTAGGGACTAGTTTCCCTGCCCTGTTTGGTAATGGGCCTATGTCTTCTCTGTGCTTCTGCTTACTGCTCATGTATCTGAAGAACCTTTTCTTGTTGTACCTGACATCTTTGACTGCTTTCAGTTCTGGCTGAGCCTTAGCCTTCCTTACTGCATCTCTGCATGCCCAGGCAAGATTCTTGTAGTCCTTGATAGCTATTTGGATGCCTTTCCATAGCTGGCATGCTTCTTTTTTGCTCTTAAGCACACCCAAAAGTTCATTGTTAAGCAAGGGTGTGTCTTGTTCTGTAGTTCATATGGCGACTATCCTATCACAACTCAATTGTTCAGCAAATTTAATTCTGAACACATTAATGTGAGGAAAGGTTTTAAAATTACAATAGATTCTACTCACAATATGAAAAGACACCAAGCTCTTTGCTTACAGACTTAGCTCAGGGTATTTTTTTTCTACATTTGAAGTCCTTTTAGCTGGTCCCAATAGACGTTTTGTTTTGTTTTGTTTTGTTTTAGAAAAAACTCTAAATACCACTTTTAAATCTGCAATGTGTGCCTCTGTGAAGATCAGTTGTAAGAGATATTTCAAATGGAAGAGATATCACAGCCTTTTCTATAACATTCCTCAGCTTTCAAGGATGCATGGGTGCTCTTTTCACTACAGAAAAGCCGTGGGCTTGTAAAAGAGAATATAGCTGGAAGTACTGCAAATAAACATTGTCAAAACCAATATTGTAGTTATGATTCTTCTTTAGCAGTTCTGTAAACAAGGAACAACTATTGTGACTCACTGCAGTAGCACCTTTGTGAAACAAGATAAAGTAAGAAAATAATCATGCTTTCTGTTCTGAAAGTACACTTTCTTGTGCTCCTAACAGCAGATATTATTACTGAAATTTAAATATATCTTAAACCCTGTATATACCCTGTTTTATTTCAAAAAATATATCAAAGAACTAGAAAAAGTAAAAAGAGGAATAATGAGATGATCACAGACATGGAACGGCATCTTTGTGGAAACCGATTAAATGAGGCAGTGACAGAAGTATTTTATAGGTAGAAAGCTATATAACAAAGAATAGCAAGGAAAAGGCTGGGGAAAAAAAAGTACAAGTCCTAGTGATCCCGATATGAAATTGTCAAGTAGCAGGCTTAAAACAAAAGGCAATATTTTTCAAAACAAGATGAAAAGAACTTGGGTGAAAAATTGTCATAGTATAACAAGAAGTCCATAAGTATAAAAAGGTTAAGAAGGCACTAAGAAATTAATGAAGTTGGTATTGTCAAAAGTCATTACCTACATGCAGCCTTCATCTCTGGAAGTACATGATGTGCTGATTCCCAGAAGCTTAGACAAAAGAGCAGAGAAAGGATCAATTTTTTCTCATCTTCTTCCTCATAATTTTACTCTAAACACCTGGAATACTACCCACTTCTGTAGTCAGAATTCTGAACTGGACAGACGATTTGAAAGTTCTTATGTCTGTGTAACATTTACTGTTATAAATGCACAAAAGCTCATGTTTTAGCTGAAGAAGTTATTTTCCTTCCCAGTACCATTACAATTTTTATATTAAAATGATCGAGTTTAACTATAATTTGATGTAGTTTAATTTAAAGTACACTTCTGCATTTGAAAACCACTTGTAAACTAGACTATATTTAGAATCATAGAATCATAGAATTCTAACCTTCTAGGTTAGAAGGGACCTTTAAGATCATCGAATCCAACCATTCAACTAACACTGCCAAACCACCACTAAATCATGTCCTTAAGCACCATGTCTACCCATCTTTGAAATACCTCCAGGGGTGGTGATTCCACCAGTTCCCTGGGCAGCCAGTTCCAATGCTTGATAACCCTTTCGGTGAAGAAATTTTTCCCAATATCCATCCTAAACCTCCCCTGGTGCAACTTGAGGCCGTTTCCTCTTGTCCTACAGCTTGTTACTTGGGAGAAGAGATCAACCGCCACCTCACTACAACCTCCTTTCAGGTTGGAGAGAGCGATAAGGTCTCTCCTCTGCCTCCTCTTCTCCAGGCTGAACAACCCCAGTTCCCTCAGCTGCTTCTCATAAGACATGTGCTCTAGACCCCTCACCAGCTTCGTTGCCCTTCTCTGGACATGCTCCAGCACCTCAATGTCTTTCTTGTAATGAGGGCCCCAAAACTGAACACAGTATTTGAGGTGGGGCCTTACCAGTGCCGAGCAGAGAGGACAATCACTTCCCTAGTCCTGCTGGCCACAGTATTCCAGATACAAGCCAGGATGCTGTTGGCCTTCTTGGCCACCTGGGCAAGTATGCATGAAGTAACACAGGCAGAAACTGATGTCACATAAAATACTGTAAGTAAGAAGTCAGGCAGTCATAGCTCATGTTAGCACAGAATGGTTAAGTCTGAAAAGTACAACATCTTAAATGTAAATAGGCATACCTGAAAAAAAAACCCCAACACAAAACCCTCACAAAAAAACCCCCAAAAAACCCAACCCGAAATAAAACCAAACACGAAACAACCAAACCTATCTGAAGTAAGAGTAAGCTAGCTTTCTAGCAGAGTTGACGAAATAGAGCCAGCAAAGCCTATGTTGTTTGCTAAAAGAAGATATACCATTAAAGGAAATGGGAAGGGAAATACAAGAACCAAATTTCACATTACAGTGAGACAGAAAAGCAAAATAGCACCTTCTTATGAAGTAATATTAGGTTCAAATACATGTGTACAGACACAGTTCCCATTTCTTTTTAATTTCTTTTTTGTTTCTTTTTAGTTTCTTTTTACTCCTCTTTCTTAGTATGATTAGATGTTGAGGTTCTTCTACCCAGGCAAAAACGTATTTTTAAAACACAATATTATGTGCTTAGGATCAAGATAAGCTAACAAATTTGATTTCTGTGTCTTTGTTTCATGTTACATCATCACTTTGAGGTTATGATGTCTAAAAGAGATATCTGGGACCATAAAGCAAGTCTTAATCTTTTTTTTTTTATAGTACTTGTTGTCAAGAAAGCCTGAGTGGTGCTATTTGTAACTTCATGACAGTTCAGAGAAGCTTTTACAGACTGGGAGAAATAGCATGAGAAATTGTTATATTTTACCCACATTTGCCCTTTCAACTACATGAAATAACTCCTGTAGCTTGTGAGGAAATAAATACTAAAACTGCTTGAAGTGATAACTTGTTTTAAAAAAGTTAAGGTAATACTGTGTTTTGAAAAGGCATTTTTGCATATGTTTCAAATTCCACCTTGGTTTCTCTTATCACATGTAAATTTCTAAGAACTGAATTAGACTATATCTGATATAACTGCTTTGGTGATACCTGTTATTTGAATATTCACCTAAAATTGTTTTGATGTCAAATCTGATGTTACGTTAGAGAAAGTACACAGGAGTCACTGAAATCTCCAGATTTTCGATTGTGTAACTTAAACTATAAGGCCTCCTCATTTATCCCATTTTATCACACTATTTATCTATGATAATGCTGTATTCCATGTCTAGATTTTTTTTGATTTGACTTTTTTTCTACCTCTTCAGCTACTACATTTTTTCTTTTTTTGATTTCAGGTAACAGCTACAGATGTAGATATGAACAAGTGAAGTGATTTCTGTGTCTTTAAGATGACAATGAATCAAATGTGGCAATATATTATTTCTTCATGAGCGTGGTAGGGGTAGGTACTCTCCAAGAAAAGTAGAGGGCAGCTGAAGATTAAAGATCATTTTTGAGAAATTCAGTGGAACAGGTTTTTTACCTAGGCTAAGGTTAAAAGAGAAAACTTAGTACATTAGCATTAGAATAATTGTACAAGACGTGCTCCTGTCAAGTCATTTGCACAAAGCTATGTGAATATCAAAATAACTCAAATCAATAAGGAAGATTTCTATTTCAAGTAATTTGGTCAAAGTTTTATTCAAGTAAAATATAATGACTTTGCCTTTCCTCACTTTTAACCTTTGGTATGATGTTAAGACAAAGTATTGGAAATTTCTATATAATAATACCTAACTATAAATATAAGAAAAAGAAAGTGAGATAATAAAAGAAATTATCAATCTTTTGCATTACATATATATAATTATAATTAAAACATTTTAAAACTTGCTTGGGCAGAAAATCAAGTTTCTTATTTAAATGTCTGCTTATAGACAGTAGCTTGATGTAAATTAGCCAAAAACATTTAATAATTGTTCAGCTGATCCTGAGGTTTACATTAAAAAAAATAAAAAAAATCTAAAAGCTGTTTGTACCTCCTTCACTTGAAGAAGTGCTTGGCTACATTGAATTTTAAATTTCAGCCCTGTGGAAGTCGTAGCCCAGACTGGTGCAAGTAGAGTGGTGAAGACACTTGATGCGCTGTGGTGAGTTAAACTTGGAGGGCTGCCAGGTACCTACCAAGCCGTATTTTACAAAAATGCATTACTTTGCATATAACTTTTCAGATGACAGATTTCAGACAGATATATCATGTCAATCTGAGCCAATCATACTGCACTGCATCATTTATTGTGAAAGGACAACTCTCAAAAATAAGAAATATTAATTACAGTATCTGGAAAAACAGTGTGGTCTGGAAATAACAGTAATTCTCTACTGCAGAACACAGGGCTAGCCAAATATTTACTCCCTAAACACATGCAGAATTTAGAAGATATTTTGTTGTAGTATATGGTTCAGGACTGCACCCAACAATGTTTATGGCATAGCCTCCACATTATTCTGCCTGTGTTAGTATGCCATAGTGAATACAAATATTTGCTTGCAGTCTTGCAAATCTCACAGTAAGATTTTTTAGTCAGCATTTTAGTCCCAAAACAGGTCTGAATTGGATAAAATGTTGTCCATTTGCCAATTCTATATAGGTCATTTAAGAATTGAGATTCACTTAAAATTTCAAGATGTTAATAACATAAAAATTCAATTCTGACATTTGGTGCAAGTTATATTATTCTATCTGCTCTCATATCTGCACTGTTACCTGGAATATTGCAGACAGCTCTAATCCACAATCAGAACTTTCCTATACCTTCTCTATAATAAGATAAAAAAGGACGAATTCTTCAGCCCTTTATTTATGACATATTTTCCAATTTTTAAGCAACATGTATTTCTTCTTTGAACCTATTCAAGTTTATCCATCCCTTTCCTGGACTGTGGGAATCCACATCAATGACCATACAAAATACTCTCTTACTTCGTTTTCACATCTTTAAATATAGAAGAATGACTTAAGTCTCATCTCATATTTGGCTCAAACTCATTGCTCACTTTTGGCCAATTAATCTGCTGTGGATTGATCACTCATTAATATTTCTGTTCCCTATTGTCTGACTTTACATTTACCTGGCTACATTAAAAATACGTTGTTTGCTTGCTATTTAGGTCTTTTTCAGTGTCCTTCTTTAGTTACCTCTACTTCATCCTGAGGGTACCTGATGTTTTTATGAGAAAGGAATGTGTTGCCTTCTGAGGCACTTTTTCAAATGTTGGTTACTACGTTTGATAGGACCATATTGACCAGCATATGTTTTATTATTTCATATTGATTGACTGCTGTATCGATGTACTGGGTCTGGTTGGGACAGAGTTAATTTTCTTCATAGCAGCTTATTTGATGTTGGTAGCACACCGGTGTCTTAACTATTGCTTGCACAGCATCAAGACTTTCTCTATTTCTCGCTCTGCCCCTGCAAGTGAATAGGCTGGGAGCAGGCAAAAAGTTGGGAGGGGAAACAGCCAGAACAGCTGATCCAACATGACTAAAGACATATCCCATTCCATATGACATCATGCACAGCTATAAAATTGGGCGGAGGGGTAGTTTTTCCAAAGTAGTCTGTGCTTGGGGACTGGCTGGGGACTGTCTGGGCATCAGTCTTCTGGAGGGAGGTGTTGAGGGATTGCCTTTGTATCAGGTTTTATTTTTTCATATTTTACTCTTCATTTATTAAAATATATCTTGACCCACAAGTTTTTCTCACTTTTGCCCTTCTAATTCTCTCCGTCATCCTACTGGGGAAGAGTGAGCAAGTGGCTGGTAAGTGATTGGTTGCTGTCTGGAGTCAACCCACCACTATCAGTCACTTTAATAATCTGGTTCTGATCACTATCATCCATCTTTAAAGTGCTAATATAATTTTAACTTTCTTCCAGTTCCTTAGAACTTCTGAAATATAACAAAATTTTTTGAATATTAGCATTAAAATTCTGAGGGATAGTTTAATTTTCTGTTTTGGGTGGCAGGTGACAGTTAAAATCTCTAATCTTGATGGCTATCATTTAAGAACAACTATGTTCTCAGGAGATGTGTAAAGGTAGATTGTCTATTTTCTTGTAACACCTTTAACACTAAGTGAAAGAATACAATGGCTCTGACTGATTCCCTTTATGTATGAGGTCATGCTCTCATTTTAAAATTTCACTTGAAATATTCATTACCAATATGTTAAATCTAAATTGATTCAGAATATAATCTGGTCACTCAAATGAATATTTGAAACACTATAACAAACAAGCATCACTGGAACTATCGAAATTTTAACAACTTTATTGTGGAAATGCATTCTCCTTCAGTGACAAACCTCTTCAATTATTCCACAAGTTTTTCAGTGACTTACTGTTTGTCCTCTTTTCATTGTGCTTACTTTTTGATCACACACCATTTTGCATTCATTACAAGAAGAAGCATACCATGCACAGAATGATAAAGAAGTTTATAAAGAACATCATTCAGTGACTGATGGGCCCAAAGGGTTACATCTGCCAAAATATATTAACTATTGTAATGTGATGTAACAAACTATGATGTGACTTGCTTGACATAATATAGTATGTCACTTAGGAAATTAAATGAACAAATGAAAGATTAAAACTAAAAAAAGTCTAGTAGGGAAAAAGTTGCAAATTTAACTTCAAGTTTTATAAAAAAGATGTAATTATGTTCACTGGATAACAAATTGGTGTCAGGTGAACTGTTTAGAAGTTCAGGATAATTGGTATTCTAGGCACTGCCAGGGTACTGAATACATCCTGCCTAATGCCAGGAAGTAAGACCATCATCTTGTAGGAACTACTCCCAACACAACAAATATCCAAGGTAAGGTATTGATGTTCTGGCTTGTATCAGGAATCGTGTGGCCAGCAGGACTAGGGAAGTGATTGTCCCGCTGTACTCGGCACTGGTAAGGCCCCACCTCAAATACTGTGTTCAGTTTTGGGGCCCTCACTACAAGAAAGACATTGAGGTGCTGGAGCATGTCCAGAGAAGGGCAACGAAGCTGGTGAGGGGTCTAGAGCACAAGTCTTATGAGAAGCAGCTGAGGGAACTGGGGTTGTTCAGCCTGGAGAAGAGGAGGCAGAGGAGAGACCTTATCGCTCTCTCCAACCTGAAAGGAGGTTGTAGTGAGGTGGCGGTTGATCTCTTCTCCCAAGTAACAAGCTGTAGGACAAGAGGAAACGGCCTCAAGTTGCACCAGGGGAGGTTTAGGATGGATATTGGGAAAAATTTCTTCACCGAAAGGGTTATCAAGCATTGGAACTGGCTGCCCAGGGAACTGGTGGAATTACCACCCCTGAAGGTATTTATAAGACAGGTAGACGTGGTTCTTAGGGACATAGTTTAGTGGTGGTTTTGGCAATGTTAGTTTAATGGTTGGACTCGATGATCTTAAAGGTCCCTTTAAACCTAGGTGATTCTATGATTCTGTGATTCCTGCCTAAGTCTCCATGTACTAAACTGGTGATTATTAAAATTAATTATTTTAGGTAAAAGAATGAAGTGTGTTTATTGAATCTGCTGCTCACATGCTCCACAGGAGTTCTTCCACGATAAAGCATTTTTGTCACTGTGTGCTCTGAGTGAGACAAGTGCAGCCTTGCAAGGGAACCACATAGCAGTTGCTTGCTGTATGATCACCCCATCACTGAGAGCTGCTAACCAAGACTGTGACTAACCAGGGAAAATTTTCAAAGAGATAAGAACTGATTTTTGACATGCTATTTCTCACTTGCTGCTGTGTGGAATTCAACGCAGGAGAGACCCTCACCCCAACTAGGACAGTATAACTAAGTTCATTTAAAATACAATATTCATATATATTAAATGGTAAAGATCTAGAAATCTGTGTGGGAAATGCAACTCTTTGATGGGAGCTACTACCAAACTCATAATACTCTGAGAAAAAAATAATTGCCTGATGTGTAAGTGAAATATAAAACATAAGTGCAGAAGGGATTGTGCCTCACTGTGGCTGCAAGAAATAGGTCAAGAATATTTTGTTTCATTTTTTATGGATTAATCCAAGAATTGCTTGGGAACTGTGAATACCTAATATTGAATTAATTCTGGAGGAATATGGGGAGTAAAGATGGAACTTCAACCACATTTTCTGGTTGGCCTATACAGTTTTATTTTACAGACTCATGAAGCTTTCAGGAGCTGACATCAGGGAAAAGGTGAGATTATTACTTTAAACTTGTTAATGGCAATCACATGCACAAATACAGTCTGGGCAGACAATGGACTGAGACCAGCCCTGAGGAAAGGGTCTTGGGGGTGTTGGTGAATGAGAAGATCAACATGAGCCGGCAATGTGCACTTGCAGCCAAGAAGGCCAACCACATTCTGAGCTGCATCAAAAGAAGTGTGGCCAGCAGGTCGAGGGGAGGTGATCTGCCCCTCTACTCTGCTCTGATGAGACCCCACCTGGAATACTGCATCCAGCTCTGGAGCCCCCAACATAAGAAGGACATGGACCAGTTGGAACAGGTCCAAAGGAGGGCCACAAAGATGATCAGAGGGCTGGAACACCTCTCCTATGAAGACAGGCTGAGAAAGTTGGGGTTGTTCAGCTTGGAGAAGAGAAGGCTCCAGGGAGACCTTATAGCAGTCTTCCAGTGTCCGAAGGGTCCTACAAGAAAGCTGGAGCGGGACTTTTTACAAGGGTATGTAGTGATAGGATGAGGGGTAATGGCTCCAAACTGGAAGAGAGTAGATTTAGATTAGATCTCAGGAATAAATTTTTCACTGTGAAGGTGGTGGGGTACTTGCCCAAGGCACTTGTGGAGGCCCCAACCCTGGCAGTGTTCAAGGCCAGGTTGGATGGGGCTTTGAGCAACTAGGTCTAGTGGGAGGTGTCCTTGCCCACGGCAGGGGGATTGGAACTAGATGATCTTTAAGGTCCCATCCAACATAAACCATTCTATGATTCTATGAAAAGGACTGAATATTGAAAAGATTGAGCTGAAGAGTGAGTTTCTGTAGCAGCAATTGAGAAATAATCAGTTGTATTTGTTGAAGACAGAAAAGGAAGACGTGCTTCTGCTGTTTCCTCATTATGAAGTGCATATACCTTTGACTAATTTCAGCTGTTTTCTAACTGGAGGGTGATGGGCTCCCCAGCAGCAGTGATGGGGGTGCCTGAACATCTCTCACTGAGCAACAGTAGCAACGAGAATGGTACAGGGATTTAACAGTAAGTGTGAGAGGGGATGTCAAGGGGTCCGAAGGCTCTGTCTGAGAGTTCATGGGCCCTCTGGAGTCATGGAAATTCTGGTCTGCCACGTCACCATGGGAAAGTGATGTTGTGTCACAGAGCACACTCCCAGGTATCTTCTGGAGTAGCCACCCCTGGTTCACTGGAGACCTAACCCAGATGGACCTCCAGAAGTGAGATGCATCTGCTCAGGCACTGAACCATTGGGTGAAGGAGCAATGAGGGTAAGAAAGCAGACACTGCTTACTTATAAGAGAGAGAAAACAGAAAGTAGAAAGATTCTTTGGAGTGGACCTTGGAGAGGAAAAAACCTGAAAACCATATTGTGTACAGGAAGGAACAATTAGAGACTGCACTCAAACATCTGTTTGGAATGGACAGCCCCAAAATTGGCAAGAAGAGGAAGGTTCCTTCTCCACTTGCAGGTGTGTGTTAACAGAATAGGTATCGGGTACTGGCAACAGCTGAAAAAGAACAAATCTCCTCAGGGTAACATCAGTGCTGCTTGAGCCTGGTCCACCTGTGAGCACCAACAGGAAACAATGGAAGATAGTAGACAGAGACATCCATCTGTCAAACATATTATCTGTCTTAGGAGGTTTATTGCCTGCCAGGAGTTCAAATCCAGAATGTTTGCAGAGGCATTGCCAAGATTTATCTGGCTTTCAAACTATTACTCTTTATCATCTATGTGACACCAGTGGCACTGCCAAAGAAGACGCAGATGCATCAAAAGTGACTGCAGAATTAGGACAAAGTGCACTTCGACTGCCTAGTGGTATGATATAGAGATGATGGATCCACATTCTTCTTGGAAGTTCACAGTGAAAGGTCATGAAGCAATGCCTACAAGCTAAAACAGCAAATTCCAATTAGATGTTAGAAATAATTTTTTCACAATGAAGGCGATCAAACACTTGAACAAGTTGCTCAGTCAGTTTGTGAAATCTCTGCCCATGGAGACATTAACAGTTGGCTTTATATGTTCCTGAACAACATTATCTGACTTTGAAACTGGGTGTAACTTCAAAATTTTCCCTCGCTCTGAGCAGGGGGTGAGGTAGGACAACTGGATCTCCAGAGCCTCCTTTCAACCTAACATCTATGATTTATGAGACAATAATTAAGACAGAGCACTTCAAATATTCCTGTTTAGTTAAGTAAAGATCCATTTTTTTTAAATGTTAAAGTAGCTTAGAGCCCAATATAGCATCTCATAAACATACAGACAGTGCTGATTATGCTCTTTAACTGCTTAGATAACTGACAGGTATTTCTGTAAGAAGCAATTTCATATCATTGCCCTCTGTTCTCACTAGCCAGGCCTAGGTTCTTCTCCCATAAGTTAGATAGCCAAAGCTCAGTTATCTCTTTCCCCAGACCAGGTGGCAAACTAATCTGTTAGCCCACTGCTGTTTCTTTCAACTGTTACACCCTCATCCTAAATAGCTCTTTTTTTTCTCCTAACCTTAAGGCATTTAAATTGCTGGCATAGAGAAATCACAAGACATCATTGTGGAGAAAAAATGCATGTTTAAATTGGCAGCAATAGAAGCATATGAGCTCCTGGAGCATATGAAAAAGAAAGCTTAATAGGCTAACAACCTTCCTTATGACTGATACATGGTTGTAGAGTTCAAACAAACAGGATGAGAAGTGAGAAGGAACTGCAGAGTGAGATGTAGCAGCAGAATGTCCCCGTGCCCTCCTCACCCTATGCACACAAAAAGGTTTATTGTCTTAAAAAAATCAAGTAATACCTTCACTGGAGGAAAAAAAAATCTCTGAGAAGCCCCAGTTTATTGTCTGTGGTAATAGTAGCACAGTGGGGATGATAAATGAAAATCAATGCTGTTGCTGTTCATTGTTTTTCTTAATGAGTAGAAAACATCAGAGACAGGAAACCAAGTGTACTTCCAAAGTACAGGTTTTGGAGCAATGCATTGTTTTATTTTTATTTGAACTTTTGTAAACTTTTGTTATAAAATAATTTCATAAGTGTTTGTAAAGTTTTGGTTCATAAGTTGCAAAGAACTACTTTGCAGGAGAAAAATGAAAGAGCAATAAATTTATAGAAAACAAAAGATAAAAATAATGATTTAGATAACAGTAAAAATTACTGGAGCACAGGAAATCGAAGTGTAACATTAGTCCAAAAGTCACAAACAGATTTTTTAAAAATAATTTTTGACATGGAAAAAAGTACCAATAAAGCTATTTAAATTCATCAGAGACAGGTATTTGCAACAAGCAGAAAATCAACGTTCTGTCAATTCTTTAAATACATCATGTATTTTATAACAGTCTCAGGATAGAAAAGTATTTAAAATTGCATGCTTGTCTAGTCTGGTTCTCTACAGAAATGAATGTCTTGACAGCTAAGCAGCAACCATTCTCAGAGTACCTTCACTGCCATTTGAGTTTTATAGCACAACATTCGGAAAATAGGTAAATTAGAGGCCTTGAATAATCTGAGAAAGGTGGCTTCTGGAACAGCATGGAATGAAGCTGTATGCAAAAGGATTAATATGATTTAACACTGTGAATGAGAGCAAATAGCTTTTGGAGGGAGGTAATTTAATTAAAGTAAGAGAGTTTAAAAGGTAAACAAGGGAATGAGAAGTCAGCAAAGTGACAGAAATGAAAGGCTATCAACAGACTTACTGGCTTCAGTCAGACTGTTGATTTAGTGGGGGAAAAACTGCATATTGATTTCAATGTGAGCCATCTTTCTTTGATCAAACATGGACAGGTGAACATATGAGAACAGGAAAAAATAACCAAAGCCTCCATCCAAAGATGGAGGAAAGTGTTTTAAATTCCCTTTTTGTTCTGGGAATCTCAGCTCTGATTCTCTGCAACACTGGCTGTACCGAAGCACCAAGAGTGAGCTTATTTTGCAGTGGAGTCAAATATAACACACCCAAGATGTATAAATTTCCTGAGTGACCTCTAGAGTTTTTCAGTGCAGATATTTTGTTTACCTGAATCTATTTTCTAAAGAGCTCTTTCCTCAGAATAAGTGAAGATATAATGTTCATGCACCAGACAGCCTAGGAAGATTGATACTAGAAGGTTCGAGGTACTTTGCAGTTGTCATTTGAAAGTTCAATGTATGATTCAAGCAAATGTAAAAATTCAGGTATGTTTACAGACACAAAAAGAAAAAACAACAGCTCATTTTGGCTGTTTGTATTTTTACACTGAATTATTGTGTGTTCAGATCCCTAGAAGTAAACAATGAGTGAAAGGAAAGTTCCCGTCACTGGCTTTATTCTCTTTTCTGTGTCTGTAAAAGAAATAGGAATTGCAATGCAATAAAAGAAAAAGATGTAATACTCTCCATGGAAAAAAAATCTAGATCTTAAAAAAACAGTTCACCACAATAAGCCAAGCATGCATATCCCTTGCCAGGCATAAAAATTGTCTAGGAGCAGACACATGTAAGAAAATCCAAATATAAGTGAATAAGCCACTTCATGACAATGGTAAGGTCAAGCTAAACATCGTAGAACTATATAATATCCTGAGTTGGAAGGGTCTCATGAGGATCATCCAGTCCAAGTCCTGATTCCCACAGGGCAGCCTGAAAGTTAAACCATATGTCTACGAGCATTGTCCAAAGGCTTCATAAACAGTGACAGACTTGGGGCTATGACCAATTCCCTGAGGAGCTTGTCCAGTGCTTGACCACCTTCACAGTGAAGAACTTTTTCCTAATATCCAATCAGACCTTCCCAACACATTTCCTCACATCCTAGGAATGCGGTCATCCCTCAGTCTCCTCTTCTCTGAAATGAACAAACCTAGTGTCCTCAGCTGCTTCTCGTAAGTCATGCCCTTTAGTCCTTTCACCATGCAGTGGAAAAATTTTCAGGAGAAACTAAAATGACTGTTTCCCCTAAAAGGTCTTGAAAAGTGGTGGAATGGTGTAGAAAGGAGCCCAAAGTGCCAAAAATTATACCATTTATATGAAGAAAATAAAATTGGAGGGTTTAGTGGTTTTGGTTTGTGGTTTTTTTTGTGTTTTTTTTTTTGTGAAATGGAGGAATTGGAAGACTTCTCATTATTTTATATCTACTCCATAAGTACATGAGTGTATGGGGTATCTTTCTTTTCTTTTCTTCCCTCCCCTCCTCCCCTCCTCTCCTCCTCTCCTCCTCTCCTCCTCTCCTCCTCTTTCGTCTGTCCTTCCCTAAAGTATCTTTCCTTTTTTTCTGCAAAGTAAATAATAGAACTAACTTACAAAACCCCAGACTTCTGGGTTTTAGCTGGAAGCCATTTATGCTGTGCACCACTACACAGTTTCATGTTTCTTGAAGTGGTACACTGAGGGGTTATGACTCGTGTCAATGCTCATAGGCATATTGCCCAGTGTTTCCAGACCAGAGGATGCTTTCAGGACCCTAACCTAAGTGAATTTAGCATTAATCTTGGTTTTTTTCCAGAAAGCAGTACGGTTTCTCTTAAAAAAGAGAAATGAAGTTTTACAGAGATTGGAAATGGAAGGATAGAGAAATCAAGGCCAAGTAAATGTGTAAAAGCTTTCATTCTTCTTTGGATTGTTTCCACGTTGGTTATGTTCTACCCAATACTGTCTTCTGGAGTCCTCATATGACAAGACAGGCAGTAGTTCATCCAGTTTGTGGGTTTTCAGGGATAAATACAAGAACTTGTTCCAAACAGTCTCTGACCTTTTTCTCCTCACTGAAGAAAATACTCCAAGGTTTCCAAGTATCCAAATTTTCCAAGCAGACTTTTAATCTGTATTCTGTGATGAGAAAGATCTAACATAGCATTTCTTTCCAATTTCTGCCCAGATAACATTCTAAAAAAAGTGTAGTTGATGGTTAGAGGAAATTTACCACATCAGACCTGTGGGCTACTCTTACAAAAACAGCCTTAAGTTTTTTTCACTTCCACTGCAATATAAATTATAAATTCAGATCTTCAAAGCAGTCTTCATCACATTTTAATTGTTTAAATGCTCATTGGATGATTTTCTGAGTGCCCCATTTACACGTCTTATTGCCTGTGGCATAGGCAAGGAAATAAGATTGCCTGGAACTTCTCTTTCCACTCTGCGAAGCTTTAACTGAGTTTAAAGATAGTCACTGTTAGAGCCTGAAGCAAAATAACCAAGCGTTAGGTGATTTTGCTGAGGGACTTTTGTCCAGGAATCAGAATGAACATTTGCACCCCATTAAAAAAACCCTAAATGTCACAGTTTATGAAGACAAACAGTGGCATTAGCTCAGATCTAGAAAAATCTGTACTTTAATGACGAAATAAGGGGGAATCTAGTCAGATAAAGAAATATGGTCATATATTTACAAGTAGTTTATAGATTTATCCTTATTTAATAAATAGGTTTAATACTTCTGTTACTCTTCAACATCAGCAATAGCAAGAAAAGATAGACTAAGTAAACTAGTTAGAAAGCAGCACATCCATAATACAGATAAAACTTGTTTTCACTATTCCTTCTGTGCAACTTTGCACAGGTAGAGTTGGGATAAAGATCATTAGACACTCCCCCAAATTAACAGGCACAAAAGAGTCTTTTTTGTTTGATTTTAATCATACTTGCATGGGAAAGATGTTCCAAAAGAAGCAAATGTCTGACAAGGACAATGGTTTATGGAAAGAACAGATAAGAGTGGTAAAGCATGAAGGTATCGAATACTGCATTGCACTAAGAGAGCTTAGGCAGTGGAAGATTCATCACAGAAAGAGACACAAACGAAAAGATTTTTTCCTCTTGTCATTGCTACAGTATGAATGTTTGGACAATTCATTGTATTGCCAAAGAAGTTAAATGTGAAGTATCAAAAGATGGCGCAGAACTTTGCTTTTGTGAAAAATGTCCTAATGTAAGATTAAACTCTAAACTGGAAAAGAGCATCCTAAGAGAGCACATGGGAACAAAGTAATTTTGACATTCCAACAAATAGAAAAAGCACAGCATAAAATATAGATTTCAAGAAAGACTTAGAGTCAGTATAATTTCAAGTGAATCTCATTATTTACCTTGTAAAATACAAGTTATAATTCTGTGTATCAGGAAGATTTAAACGTACTAAGATACTCTCTTCACTTTTTTATTTCCCTACCATAATAATTTCCTTCTTAAACAAACATGCTTCTGTGGAATCAGAAAAAAATTGGAGATATACAAGCTTATTACTATTTCACAATCTCTTTCTTACATAAAATATCCAAACATCCGAATTCTAGTGAGATAATTGAATGTCTTAACTACATAACGACATTAAAAAAAAGCTGAAATAATATCAGTAGATTTGAGTTGTATAGAGTTATAATACAATGTGAAATCAATAATACACTTGATCAAAAACTTACTCTCGGTATGTCCATGAGTGACTTACCTATATCCACATAAATGGTGATTAATGGATGGATGAGCACCCTTCAGGGAAAACTATCTCAGTAAAGACTAATCAAGTTTGCTAGAGTCTCAGCAGTAAGTTTAATAGCTTTTATAAAGTGGTTTGCATTGGAACATTGGTCTCTATCCCCCTTCTATTGTAGTCAATAACAAGTCTCTATCCATGATTGACTTTATTTCCAGGAAATTATTTATCCTTGCAAATCTTTCCAAAGTTAATGGCAAAGCAAAATTATAATATCTTTGAAAAAAACCTAAATGTCTATTAAAATTAATCAGAAATACAGGTAAATTTAAAACCTAGTTTTCATTACAGAAAATACAGAATAAGACTAAATATTCTTTGGACAAAGGAGGAGGTATTTTTTAAAAAATAAATCACTCTCAAGCAGGAATATTTAAAAAAAATAATCTAGTCATCATTCATGTTTCCTTCTAGAGGGTTTTACTTATACAGTCTTGGTCTTCAGCAGATTCACATCCACAGTTTGAAGCAAACTTCATTGCTGTAAAAATTCTACACTTACAACAGTGTCAGTGGTACCTACCCAAGGGCTGATTAGGTAATTAAGTAGAAAACATAACTATCCACTTTTTTATATACTTGTGAGAATGTTATAGTATTTTACATGTAAGGAATAAAAAAAGTGATCTTTTAAACACAGCATATCAGACATTTAAAATCAATAGTCTCTGATTCTTTCTGAAATGCATTTGATTTCCCTTTCTTAGAATCCTGCTTTTGGACAAAAGGCACCAGATTCTAATCTGGTAGAAACTATTGCACTTCCACAATAATTGGTAACTGTGCTGATTTCTACCATCTAAGGATCCCATTGCAGGAATGGCTTTTGATTTTTTAAAAAGTCCGTATAAATAGACTGCAAGAAAAAAAAAAGTACGCCAGAAATATGACAGGGACATCAAATGTTACTATGCTGAATATTCTGTATTACTGAAAACTACTTCTCTAGTAGGAGCTACTGCTGTATAGCAAGACTTTAAAAACTAGATTAAATCAGTAGCTAGAGATATAAAAGAGTTAATTTATTAGCTCAGATGATCTCTTTGAATTCAGTTACACTTAAAACAATTAGTTCCTGGATTAAGTAAATCCGTTTTAGTGATGCCAAGTATGCCATGTATCAGTATTCCTAGCATATTTCATTCTCTCAGGACTTTTCTTCATGCTGTGTTGTTGCTAAAGTTTTCTACCTTGCCAGTAATTTTTCGCATCTGTAAAATGAGAAAATTCTACTTTTTTAAAAATAATTTACTCCAGAAACCTTCTGCAGAAAGCAAGTGTCAAACAGTAGTGTATTTCCAGGTTCTGAAAGGTGCAATGTCACAAATTACTGAACAAAATGAATATTCAGAACAAAACAAAAACCAAATTTCTTAGAGGCCATTTTATCCTGTTTTGAAATACTGTTGTTAGGCCATAGGTTCTGTTCGAAAGGTCTGATTTACGTAACTGCCTAAAACTTTCCTATATTTGATTTTGATACTGGAATTTGATATTTTACCAAAAGGAAAATAAAGTCATGATGATCTGGGGAATATGTGTCAGCCCACGGATTCCTTTTGTTTTATGAACTATCCTTTATGGTAGTAACCTTCAGTACAGATTATGATCTCCATTTTGTAGTAAGAGTAGATGATGTCTGGTAACATGAATAAAGTCATTCAGGAGTATCAAAACAAAAGAGTCCTGTTCTGTTCAGAAAATGTGGTTAGCACCAGGAAGGGCACTGACTCTTAATGACTCTGTGCAGGATTGGGTATAGTAGGAGATTAAACAACCTCAGTGCAGCAACAGGTAGTAGGACAGTTTGACAGACAGACTGCCTTCAATGACAGCCCTTGTCAACAAAGGCAGCCATGAGAAAAAGACAGCTCAGCTGGAGGAAGAAGGTCAGAAGGGATTTTGTCTTACTGTAAGAAACAGAAACTTACTGAAACTTAGCCTTTTGCACATGCAGAAGGTATTGATTATTCTCCATAGCAACTTAACTACTTTGTAATAAATGTAAAATGTATAAATTCCAAAAACTTGGGTTTAGCTTTGATTTCACCTTAAAGTAATACACTGTGATCCACAGCAACCACAATAAATTGAGAATACGGATGCTTATGTATGAGATGATTGATTTAAAGTTAGGCCCATTCTGAGTGGAGGGTTGACAAGCTGACCTCCAGAGGTCCCTTCCAGCCTAGATTTTTCTACAGATCTGTAGAAAGTACAGAAACATCTTACTGCATTGATCTTGGGCCAAAAGTTCTGCAGAGGGAAGAGCTTAATCCTAAGGAAGATTAATGTCAATGAAAGAGTTTCAGACATTGATTTTCATGTATCAATATTCTGTAAAGGCCCAGAGGTAAAGGCGGTCTAGAATTTCTTAAAACCCAGGGAATTTGAACGCATATGGGTTCGGTCTGATAACCAAAGTATAGATGTTACTCAAGAAATGGATTTAGACAGAGGCTGAATGGCAACAAATAGTTGAAGCTGTGTTAATGACAGTTTTTCCATTGAGGTTTGAATGTAATAGTTAGCTTTCCTCAAGGCAGCAAGTATTGGATTCATCTTACCAAATTTAGCTATCTAAAATCAGATGTTTAATCTATGACAATCATGCAAATTCTCTCCACTGTATATATAGAGAGAGGCATCTCAAGATGAGATGCAATCTGTTATAGAATGAATGGCTGCCACACGGATTAATTGACAGTTGCATGGGTTTGAGCAGACCAGAAGGCACATACACATATGCATAAAGTTACATGAGGTAATCTACCCTGCATACCCAACAAAGAAGAAGAGGACTTGTTTGAGTAAAACATTTCCTGAATGTTTGTAGCAAACTTATTGCAGAGCACCAGCAAAAGCTGAAAACTTGAAATATAAGAAGGTCCTGGGTGTAAGTGAAGCTGTGAAGATTTGTAATCTGGTTTAATATTATAAAAAAAAAATTTATTTCCAAGATTCTTTTCTGACTATTATATTCACCAAGCTGCTTATGATGGCTCTCTAACTCACAAATATAATTAGCACCTTTTTCTTTGAAACAAAACCAGGAAAAAGGATGGGCTGGTACAGCTGTCTGAGACATGAAGTATCAATTGATAATGTCACAGACACAGTAAATGGGCCAAAAACATAGATGACATAATGTACTGATGTACAGCTGTAGTCCATTAGTCCATTGTAGTCTCTGTAAGAAAATAGAAAAGATGTAATTTTTTACAAGAATCAACGAAGGGTATTCATGGTGAAACGAGTCCGTCTGATTCACAAAGAGGAAGAGGTGTTAGAACATCACCTCTCAACTTTTAGCTTAGGTATGAAGGGAAGCGCCCGTAGTGAATAAAATAAAGTAGTGTGGTCAAAAGGATGACCTCTATGAGTCCTGGGCCATGGAAACAGGAATAGAACATAAATGAAGCAAGAAGAAAATTAATGGCCCAATATACTGAATATTTGATATGTCCATATATTAAAAAACAAAAATAATTTTAAAAAGAAAGACTGGGATAGAGGGGGAAAAAGTAAAATAATTTGAGAGTTTAGTACATAACCAACCTGACATAATTTTTACCACTAATATTTTTGTAGAATAAACTAGAATGATGAGATATTGGTTTCCAAAATTCTTTCTCTAGCAGAAACATTGGTGAAGAAAAAGAAAAAAAGGACTATTGCATCAGAATTGTATGTTTGCCCTAAAATCAAGGGAGAACTGAGAAATAGGAAGCAGATGTTGGGGAAAAAGGTAAAACTGAAAATTAAAACAAGAGCCTTGGCAATATCAAGGTAAAGCTGATGGACTGTTCACAAAGAAGTCTTTCTTTCTCTGAGAAAAAGAGGATGCTTCAAACTAGTGAAAAGTTATAGCTATATAGATATCTATTGTAAAAGCAATATGGTGTCATGTGAACTAAGAATCAATCCTTAGAAAATGCTGTGACAAAAAATAGTTCTAGAAGTGAGAGGATGTTTTTACATAGTACTGATCTCATTTTAAATAAATGTTGATATATTAGTATAATATGTTTGTATTCCATTAAATATTTTCCTAAAAATTATTCTCCACATCAAGTGAAACAATATTAAATCCTAGTATCAAAATTTATTTTGGCAACAATGTATTAAAACTTCAGCTCTATACAGTGATATCTGGAAATCAACATGATGATATATTTCTACATAACAAATCATCTCACATTATCAGTATTAGATGGAAAGGCATTACCCAGCATTTCTTGGCTACTTTTCCAATTAGTTTGGCTGATTAATAGATTTATGAGACACAGCAAACATCCATTATTTATGGTTTTGGACATGCCTTTTTGTCTATATTAATTTACTTTAAAATATGCTTGAAAGTCACTACTGGGATGCAAAGTCATACTTTTCCTGTATCTCTTCCATTTAATGACATGTAGTAGAAAGAATATCCTTTCCTAAAACATTCTGTCCCTAACTGCCCACACCAATAGTAACACTTGAATTTTCCTGGGCACTATCATTAATATCTTACCAAAATGCAGTAAAAGTCAATGCAGGAATTAAGAGACATTTTCTGTTCTTATTCCATGCACTAAACAATACATGCAGAGGAGGCTGATTGTGTCTCAGCAAATCCTTGCTGCCAGCACTTTATATATATATATATATATATATATAATCTATAAATATATATATAAAACATGTTGTATAAAAACATACTACATATATTTGAGTTTATTTGGTATTTTCTTGGAACATATGAATTATAGTCATCAGTGTAGTTTAGTGGTCTGTGGATTTCTGGAAGCAAAGAATAAGAGGAATGGCTGAACTTGTAACACAGTATTGTTTCTCTTTTCTTTCTCCCATATCAGCATCAGCCTAGATTAAAGATATCTATTTTCATGTTAACACATAGGTGCAATGTTTGCTTTCAGAGAAAATCAAATATCCTGTAGCTTTCAATCAAATTGTTCTTAATACCAGTGACAAGGACTGTCTTGATGTATTGGTTCTTCCTGTTTTATAATTTCACAAAAATTAAGAAGAAAAGATGTGTTTAGTTTCTGTGCTTAAATCAGAAATAATTAAATATCTAAAATTGTTTTGTCATTAGACAGAAAACAGCAACAAGATATCTCTGAAGGCAGGTTCCACATCCCATGTTCAAAATAAGGTATTTATTGGGATTTCAGAACTCATCCTTCGTGCTTGGAAATGTCAAATTACTGTTGCGCAAAAGGACTGCATGATTGCAATCCATGTGCCATCTGACAAGAGCTATGGCACTAGCAAAGTGCAATAATCTTGTAGAAGACCCAGAGACAGGGGAAAATAAGATCATCAGAAATCTTAGAGGATGTAGAAGGCTGATACAGTAATGTCATAGGCAAAGAAAAGAAATTATAGAAGCTCAGAATGGCACATATGTATTTACTGTCTTCTGTGCATAACGGAGAATTATTTTCAGGTAGAAATTGAATTAGTAACTTCATATTTAAATTTTTAGGACTTAAGGCTCTTATAATTTCATTATAGCTGACACACATCATTTCTTGTATCTCAGAACAGCTAGTGAAAAACATTTTTTGTAACAACTCTGAAATTAGACAAGCACTTTTAAAAGTACAGTACAAGAGTTTCATTTGTCATTCCTCATACCAAGTTTTGAATATTTTATGGCTACATTCAGGAACTGGATGGCTGCTTTAGAATGAATAATTAAAACTCATTTTAAAATAACTGTCTTTGGGGAATGGGTGTCTCAGTGAACTAAACAATTTCTACCCCTGTTCGCAAAATTATTTCCCTGTAATTTCCTGACCTGATTTGAAGTACATTCTAGTATATTTCAGGAAATAAATATATGTCAAGGTATCATGATGGGAAATAAAAATCCTGTTACTGTAAGATTGCCACAGAGAATTTAGATGACTAAGCAGAAAAAAAATCCTCTTTCCACACAGGACAGATCTTCCTTAAGTGTTCATCAAGTCTGAGGGTAGTTTTAATCCCTCCTTTAAGAAGCTAATCTGGTCTAGACTGACAATAAATCACTGTATTCTAGCGTTTGCCAGAGACTTTTTAAGAGATGATTTTCCTGTCTAAAAATGTTGAATGATTGAAAGTGTTTTGTAGAAATGTACTAGTGTCAAAGAAACTTTAATGGGTGATAAAAGAGAACTTTTTTCCTTTAAGGTCTATGTATTCAATATTGCAGAATATAAAGCAGGCAAAAGTCTAATTCAGAATGAATTTTTATCAGTATAGATTAATTTTGGTTTTGACCATTCTTTCTTTTTTTTTTTAAATTGTATTTGGAAATTACAGTTGTTTACTGGTATCATGGCATTTACAATGAAACAAAAACATCCAGTCTTACTACTACTGATTTCTGTAGCACTCACTAGCTGGCTTGGGCAAGCATTTTCCTAAAGAATACAGCTTACGTAGCAGCTCAGGAGAAGCTGTGATGGATTTCAGTTCACTTCAAAGCCTGTTTTTGTGTTGCTTGAATAAATATGAAAAATGAAGAAAGTATTTTGTGGCAAATATATAGACTTTTAAATATAGAGAACATAAGTGTCAGAAAAATTCTAAGCAGATATTTTGCCAGGCACTGACAATGAGACCCATGACAAAAGATCTCTGACTTAGATTTGGTTCTGGAATATAAAATAAATATGACACACTAGAAAGAAGGTCAGACGACTAACAGCTGTGGCAAAGTAATTTTTATGGAGTTGTTCAATTCACAAGAACATTCCAAGTTTTCCAGGCATTTATTGCAAATTGAGCTTGTATATGAGGGGTCAGAGTCTCAGAACATGCTCTGAAAAAAAACAATCCTAATTGGATGAACTGCAGGGATACTGGAAGGTTTCAGGTTAGTGACAGGCACTCTGAGATTTCTAAGCTGCTATCTTTGCTGCAGTTCAATTATTCTAACACTGACAGAAGAAACAGAAAGACACGGAGACAAAGAAAAATGTGGGTTTGGAAAAAAATTGATATATCTGGCCAGAAACCCCATTGTATGAGGAGAAGTCATAAATCTTTTTCTTTTTGTTTCTATCATGTCAGTCACATTAATAGTGAAGTCCCCAAAAACTTGACATATGTGAATAAGTGTTTTGAAGTCAGCAACCAAGCAAAATATCAGATGCATTCATTTACTCATTTTTGACTTTAAACACTATTTTAGAAAGCTGTGGGTAGAAATAAGAGTTCTGTAGTGTTTTTTCTAGTGTTTTGAATGCTATCTTTCCCAATTTCATATTTCATTAAAGGTCAGAGGCTTTCTTAAAATTTTCCCCTGGCAAATTATAAGATTACGTGTCATTTGATCTGAGCCATTTTTCATCAGCTTGTGATGCTGTTTAAAAAGCAGACCAAACCCAACAAAGAGGTGTTGGCTGTATCACTTGGGGTTTTAGTTCAAATATGAAACTAAAAAGAATACTTAGTAACTCAAACAACTCTTAAATTAAAGGATTTAAATCATGTTTGTTTAAACCATGGAAACTGAAGCCAAGTTTGGTGGACCTGTGGAGGAAACAAAGGTGTACTTCTCTCTCTCTTTTCCTTTGACTGTAGCATCCAGTTAATGAAATTAATGGTCATATTGACCAATGGTCGTACTAATAATGAGGCAGGGGGGTTGGAACTAGATGATCTTTAAGGTCCCTTCCAACCTAAACCATTCTACGGTTCTATGATATAAAAAATACACATGTAGGATCATGCATTAAGAAGGAAATTATCCTCATTTCATTACCCTTACAGATTTGTTTATACAGACCTGGGAAGAGGAATAGATGTTATCTGTGTTAATTTTTAATATTCTTGCAAATCAAATAATATTATTTAAAAGCTAGACTAATAGATCTAATTTTCACTTTGTACACTTAGAAGGCACTTTTATACTTCCAAGTGGTATCAAATGCCACTACGCGCATTTTTCCCATCCAAACCTTTATTTTGGAAATGGAGATTTTGCTAATCAGAAATTATTTCTGATTAGATTTCTGACTTTCTATTTCAATCAGAAATTAAAAAGAGGTGAGATATGCTGAATGTTAGGTTGAATTCTTAATCTAATCTTAATTCTTTTAATCTCACATTGTTATGCAAAACTGGTGATATGTTTGTTGGGTATTCTTTGCCTTTGTGACTAGTGACTTCATAAGTAGATTGACAAGGTAAAAACCGTACCTATTTGTGACTCTGTTGCTGTGACTCCATTACTGGAGTTGTAAAAAACTTTAAAAATAGTCTGATTTTTCCAAATGTCATGGCAAATTCCTAACGTGTCCAGTTTCAAGTAAGGAAACTGAAGCTACCTTCTGGCATTATGGTGAGTACCCTTTTTTTGTGCTAAATGCTTGTTTTATCCAAGACTACGTGTTTGCTTTGCTTTTCTGAGAATGTAAGCCAGTCTTATTTTATGTTTTTGTAGTAAAAAAAGTAATACATCTATTGTTGTATCTATGCCTAATACATTTGTATCTTTAGAAATTTATTTTTCATGTATAGAGAGGATTTATGAGACAAGTTACTTACACAGCTGAAAACATATTATTAAAAAAAAAAAAAACAAAACAAAAACAAGATGATGTCCATTATGGTTATAAAAACACTATGGATTAATGGAAGAAAAACTGGAGTGAAGAAGGTTGATTCCTGAATGATACCAAAATATTTCTATAGAAGTTGAGAAAAAAAATGTTTAAAAGTTAATGCCTTTCCACTTGAACTTACATGTCTGTGTTTAAAATAAGGTAGCATAATAGGTGTATGGAATGTTTTTATCTTGTTGCTTAATAAACATAAAGTATGTATAGTGATATTGAGTTCAACTATGCTAAATTAAACTGATTAAAATTATGAGAGAAACCTGACTGCTCAATATTCTTGTATACAGGAAACTACAGAAAAAGCTTAGGATTTTTTTCCACACAATTCCAGAAGACAGTAAAAATGAAGACAACACCTTTGAGTTGCTTTGTTATACTAACAATTTAGGGCTAAATTCTTTTTCTTTGATGTTTATATTTTGTGTAATATCTGTAAATTAAAAAACAAAATATCTTAAGTCAAGTTTAGTATCAATGTATCATAAGAATTTCATAGCCTTCCTTGCCGCCCCATTGACTTCAGCTTGAAAACTGGGTGTTGTATAGAGAGAATTAACCCTAAATCTTGAATAGTTATGATTTCATTGTTTACGAAATTAATTTCTACATTTATTTCATTATTCTAGCAATCTTTCAAACTCAATAAAATCTCTTTCCTAATAAAATAGCTAGTTTTAATTAACATATTTAAAAGTGAAACATTTGCCAATAAATTACGTCTTAGACATAATAAGCATTGTTTTTCAATTGTAACCTTAATGGTTTTGTAGGGAAGCTGCAAAATATGAATGGCATACACTTTTTGTGACAGTTTTATAGAGGGATAATGAGTAGAGTTTGTTATTTATGAGAAAGTACCAAGTCAGTTGGTACCATAAACCTTCAGTTACTACATTTTTTGTGTACAACAAAGCTGATTTACTTTCAGACCTCAAAGAGACAACTGTAGTTAATTATTCCATTTTACTATGGTTTTCCTTCACAAAATAAAACTTTTTGTTTGACTAATTGATTTTTTGCATTTTTCCTGTTTCTTGGAACCCCTTCTGGAAAGTAAACTTGTAATGTTGTCCTTTTCAGTCTATTGCTAGGGCTATTTTGTTGACATCTAGTAGACGTTCTTCCTTCCATTTATTTGGAAATTAAATTTTATACTATTTCTCAATATGTGTAGTTCATGGAAATAATGGCAGACTGGGAAAAATACAAAATGGCTTGATTTTTGTAAATTTATCATGACTGCCAGTTTTGAGTCAGGGCAATAGAAATGATTCAGTATTCTTTACCAGGTACTATAATTTTTAAGTCTAACTTCCATGGTGTACTTCTTGATCTTTTTATCAGGCGCTCAGGCTCTAATCACAAAAGTTGTCTCCTTTATTTTCTTAAATGTTAGATGTGGTTCCTTCTGTCATTTACAGTACTGATCTTAGGATATAGTTTGTCAGTTTTCATTCACTGTTCACATATCTGTACCAGGCTAGACTGAAGTAATCAGCCAGAGTTTTGGCATTTTAG
This sequence comes from Burhinus oedicnemus, assembly GCA_008921705.1. NCBI lineage: Eukaryota > Metazoa > Chordata > Aves > Charadriiformes > Burhinidae > Burhinus > Burhinus oedicnemus. Next base: position 287,798 of record VFFE01007706.1, read on the forward strand.
AGTGTATTTTATATCAACAAACATGAAAGTTTCTCATAGTACATGAAAATATTGATGGTTTTAAGCAAATGAAACTTTGAGAGTAGTGGCAAAGTGATGCAACTGTCACTAGTCAATAGTGCAAGGAATGTGACTGCTTTAAGGATTGTTTCTATATTTGACATTAAATAAACCTTTCAGGATTTTTTTTTAATAGTATGATAAGGCTGCAAAAGGACAAAAAGTGCTCTCTGTAAACAAGACGTAATATAGGAAAAAGAAACAGCAGTGAATAAAGCTCACAGGCACCGGAATAGCAGATACCCTGGACAGGCTGAAAGTAAGGCCACAGTAAGAATGACTGTTTCACAGACATTGGGAATGGGATTCACGTGGATGATGGCTGGCATCTAGAAGTTGCGAATCTAGGTAAAGCTGGTTATCTAGGTTTTTTCTATAGCCAACAGAAGAATATAATTACATCCAACAAGAATCCCCTCCTCAAACTATCCATCATTAAGTGTCTAAGATGGTGGGATGGCTAGCTATCTAGATCTCTATCTTTTTTTCTCTCTCTCTCTGCTATCTGTAATAAAGTGTTAAGTAAAGGCCTACCCATCTAGATTTCAGATAGCTAAAATGAAATAAAGTGAATGCCACCCTCAGTGGCTAGCCTCAGATATTCTTTTTCAACTTTTCACTAGCTTCATCTGAGGCACAGAGGAATTTAGATACTCAGATATTAAAAGAAAGAAAGAAAAATCACTTTGAAATGGGACACAAACTGTGGATCTCTTTTAAAATTGCACTGGATTTTGAGCCATGGTTTGATCAGTTCCTTTTCTTGAAAGATACTCCTAAGATGAAAAAGACTGGACTGTGTTGGTAAGTTAGTCTGATCATTCATGATCTGAACGGCTGCATTGCCTTCATACGTAAGATGATTCAACAAAAAGTCTAAAAGATCAAGGACAAAAGTTGGTTGATTTAGGATATTGAGAGCAGGATTATTTCAAGTGTTCTGTCACCGTGATTTTTGGCATGCCTTCACACGTCATAGAGTCTTCTGTAGCAGTTTGTGCAATATCTGAAGGGAGATCCATGTGCCAGAAGTTTGACTGGTGACAGACACAAGTTTTTTCTTCTCTAGTTTGGCATTTGAGTTCAATATCATTAGCTTTTCCAGATCCACCTGTACATGTTGCAAGTCATTTGGCACTTTGCAACTTGAGAGGTTATTTATTAAAAGCTGAAAGTGTAGTGACATTGTAAAACCCAGAGAGAATTAGCAAGTATTCAATGTGGCTATACAGATACACAGACTTTCCATTATTCATCCTCATACATGTTATCTAGAAGAGTGCACTGCTGATACAGGGTTTAGCGCCTTCCTTCCAGCAGGGGGTACCACTTTGTTACTATTATTTTATAAAATATGTACTTGCCTACCCAGAGATGCAATCAACCATCTTAGCAAAAGGATAGTCTCACTAGCAAGTGATCTAGATGACTGGATAAAACTTTTTGTCATGTTTTCATAAAAGATATCCAGCACAGTTTTTGAATAATTATAAAATTAAGAAATCCATTCATACTAAAAGGCAATAAACAGCTGAACTCTGATAACTTTACATAATCATTGAGTCCTGTATGAAAGACACATGTGAGACAGTCATGCTATCTGTATCTTCAGACAGGTAGTGAAAGTATATGGTGAAATCTGGTGGCCTTGTTTAGAGAGAACACAGCAGCTTCTGCATTGCAGCCTGTGATCTGTTGATCCCGTGACTGAAAATTTATGACTGTTGCCCTGGGAAAGTGGAATGACCATTCTCAACCATACATTTCATTGGCCTCCAAAGACAAAAGAAGGCCCCACAGTCCCATACCAAAGTTTCATACGCAGCTACCTGTGCCAGCCCTGAAAAGCATGTGAGTTTGGATAGCCCACAGAGCCTAAAATTTTATCCTGGCTTTCAGTGTTTTTTTTCTGTTTGCCAATCTGACTCCAGATCCTGTCCTCTGTTCCAAAATCTTTCTCATGCACAGATTCTTCTTCTAGTCTACTCAGCTCTGTGAGCTGAACATTATGGACTTTATGGCATTCCGAAATTTGCCTGACATCTGATTATGTTCTTGCCTCAAAACCTGAGCTGTCACCTCATTTGCTTTTCCTGATTCTTCCTTTCAGCTTAATATGAATATGGCATTCGAATATTTTCACCACGAATTTTCACCATGAATTAATCTGTTCTCTAGGCCTCTCTGCCTCTTTCCTGGTCTCTGCAGGCATGTATAGATCCATGGATGCATGCTGTTGAATATATTTGAACGGTTTTGTTGATTGCCTGCAACACAGCATTTCGCTCTTGCAGGCTGTCAGCAGTCACAAGATTAGGCTTTACCTCAGCACTGTGACGAGAGACAAACTAGCATTAGTAAAATGCTAGTAAAAAGCTGGTAAAAAGGCTGTGTCAAAGTGTGAATCTCATGGTATCATATCACAGTGCAAAGACTGGGAATGAGGAGGTGAGGTGGTGTCGTGGTTTGGGCCAAATTGGCCTAATCCGGTGGAACGACAGATGCTCTCTCTCTCCTGCTCCGCTCGGGAGGCAAGAGAGAGAGAGAAAAAGAGACTTAAGAGTTTAGAAGGATCTAAACTACTTTAATGAAATATTGAGAATAAAATAATAAAAAGAAAAAAATAATGAAATATATACAAAACCGTATCAAGCTCCCAGGATGACAATCACGTCACCAGCAGGTGCTGGGGAAGTCCCAGACTGGACTCGGTGACGGACGGGAACTGGATTCCGGATCTGGATTCAGGATCGGGATCAAAGGCAGACGCAGAGACAGAGTCCTCCCAGGACGCCGGCCATTGAAGAAAGAGAGCTGACCCTTTGATCCCTCAGCTTTTATACTGAGCATGAGGCAGATGGGATGGAATACCCTTGTTGGTCAGTTTTGGGTCACCTGTCCTGTCCACTCCTCCCCGCAGGTGTGACCCCTCTACGCTTTTCCGCTTCCGACCCTCCAACGGGGCAAGTAACAAATTTGGCTGGCCTTGGTTGTTACAGCAATAAGTATAAGCAAGAGCCTCTCTGCATACCGTTCCTTGGCTTCAGCTATAAACATGGGTCTTATCACTCTGAGAGCGAACAGTTTTCTGCAAAACATGCTGTTAATTTCAGCAGTTAGAAGAGGCCTAGCTAAAAAGAAAAGTTACTGAATAAAATTGGTCCTGTTTTACCTCAAACCAGGACAGGTGGATTGAAAACTGCCTAATTCAGAGGGTGTCCTGGTCCATCATCAGCAGCATGATGTCCATCAGGTGGCCAGTCACTAGCGGTGTACCCCAGGAGTCCATATGGGAGCCATTTCTGTTTTTAACTCTTCATTAATGACCTTAACAATGGGGTGGAGTGAACCCTCAGCAAGTTTGCAGACAAGACAAAACTGGGACAAGCAGTTCATGCACCATATGGGTGTGCTGCCATTCAGAGGGACCTGGACAGGCTGGAGAAATGGGCAAACAGGAATCTCATAAAATTCGGCAAAAGGAATTGCTGATTCCTGAACCTGAGGAGGAATAACACGGGGCACCAATACAGACTGAGGCCCAACTGTCTGGAAAGAAGTTTTGCAGAGAATACCCTGAAAGTCCCGATGGATCAGTCAGACATGAGCCAGCAAAGTGTCCTTGCAGCAAAAGCCAATGGCATGCTAGGCTGCATGAGGAAAAGCATTGCCTGCATGTTGAGGAAGATGATCCTTCCCCTCTCCTCAGCACTGGTGAGACACATCTGGAGTGCTGTGTCCAGTTCTCGGCTCCCCAATACAAGAAAGATACGGTCTTACTGGAGTAAGTCCAGTGAAAGGCCATGAAGATAATTAAGAGGCTGGAACATCTATCAGAAGAGTCTGAGACATCTGGGATTGTTGCTCCCTTCATATTAAAAGGCAAAGCTGAAGAGAAGACCCGGGGGCATCTTTTCAAAGTGTATAAATACATGATGGAGACGGTGAGAGGAGTTAAGAAAATGGAGCCAGGCTTTCCTCAATGTTATCCAGTAAATAGACAAGAGGCACAGGCACAAACCAAAATACAGGAAATTCCACTTAAACATAAGAAACCCCCTTTTTTACCCTGAGGATGGTCAAACACTGGAACAGGTTTCTCAGAGATATTGTGGAACCTCCATCCTTGGAGATACTCAAAAGCTGACTGGACATTGTCCTGGGCAACCTGATCTAGGTGCCCCTGTCCTGAGCAAGGATTTTGGACTAGATGGTCTCCAGACCTCCCACAAAGCCTCAGCTAATCTGTCTTTCTCTGATTGTGCAAACAGCATCATTGTCATCTTCTCTCTGTAATTTCAAAGAACAATGGCCGTGAGCAATCTGCTGCCTCTGTATGAAGCTCAGTGCTTGCACACATTAGGCTGCTACTACCTAAGGCCCTCAGAGGCTCTGCAGGAAAGAGCACCATGTTTCTGAATTCAGTTCAGCTCAAGTGTGAACTAGCCTACTGACCCAGCCTCGTCAACACTGATGAAGAGCTTGGTATGCACAGACTTGCAATTTTAGGCAAATTTAGAGTTGCTAAACAGCTTTAATAGAATTTCAGGAAATCCAGTTACATAAAGAACATATCATCAGGATGACTGATTGAGAGTTGTTCCCCATATTTGATGCAGAATTTATTTTAGATAACTAAATGTTTTATTGACCTGTAAAATAACTTCCATTTAGAAAGGGTGGGATATGAGGGATGGTAAATCTGAGCAAAGATGATTGGGTCCTCTGGGATGTTAATCAGCTATGAAGTTGGAAACAAGAGAGCTTGGTTGAGGCCACCAGCATTGTTCAGCGAAACTCTCTGGGGTATGGAGTATGAGTTTTGCAGTGCAAGGAGCAGATTGTTTTTGAGGGAATGTAGAGAGGCAGCAATGGCAGCCAGTTTTGCACCTCTTCTGTCTGGTGTTTTTATCATGGGTGGCAAAGTAGCTTGGTCAGTTTGATACCTTTCTGTGTTCCCCCAGCAGGGTTCAGAGGGTTCTGCTTTTGCGTTCAAAGAAGTATAAATCAGAGTACATCTTTTTGCGAAATTCATTCTGGCTTAGGAGACAACAAAATTATCATGTTTTCTGGTTTTTCTTCTCCCTTTTATTTTCTTCAGCTTCAGTGTTCCTCCTCAATGCACTTTTATTGTTTTCTGAATAGGAACTAAAATGGTGATTTCTGAAATACCCATCTGATTACCTTTTAGAGGTTTTACTTATAATGCTGTGTGCTTGATGTTTTTTATAATGCAAATGGGAAAGGATGACAAAACCTCAAAGAGATGTCTTGTGAAAAAAATATATTTAATAAATTTATCTCAGTAGGTCGTCTTCATTTTGATAGGTCCTTTGATTTCATGCAGACATTTTGCAGTGAACCATAGACTGTCCAAATATAAAAGGAACGATTTCCCAACAGAATAATGTAGAAAATGTCTTAAAGAAACATCAACATCTTGCAACTGGGTCAGAATCACCATCCACCAGATTCTTCATTAGGGTTACAAAGTAAGGATGTGACAGCTAACATCCTATATCAATGTATGACCTTGCGGTCTTGTCAGCTAGAAGGCAAAAGAAAGCCAGAAAAGTTACCTGTTCTCTATAAATGTATTCGGAAAGGAAAATCAATGTTTTTAAATAACAACTGATACTGAGTAACCCAAAAATGCAGATTAAGATCAAATCACAGTTTATCTAAGAATAGAAATGTCTTACAAAGATGAAAGTAAAATTGTGTCAAGTTTCAACGTAATTGATTTCTTTTACAAAAAATGTTTTAGAAATCTTATTTACATGCAACTGCACAGTATCCTGCCTGCAGCCTCATTTTACAAAAAAATCTAATTAATTATGTTAAGTGTAAAATATTACAGTAACAGTTGTAGAACTCAGCAATGATAGACTTAAGCCATTATTTGAAAAAACTTCTTTGAAAGATGACCAAAAATTGCCTCAGCCTGTGATATCTGTCCAAGTTCTCTGCTAGTAAGCAGGAGTATGTAAATGAAAATACTAAGCACATAGAAAGACATTTGAACTCTTTCCTGTCTCTGAGCTGAGGTTTTCTGGATGAGAATGAAGTGTCTGATGCTTTCAGTCACCTGAGATATGGAGCATAGAAAATTCTGAGATTCTACAGAGAAGGACTCAATATTTTAAGACAGAGGTTGGAAGGACCACTGTTCTTCTTTTAGCTAGTAACTCAGTGATTAGAATACTCCTGGAAAGTAAGAGAATTGCATTTGAATTGCTATAGCTTGAAAATGGACTTGAACCATATTTGTCTCTGCTTCTTGATTAAATACCAGATATTATGCAGAAAGCCAGATCTTCCTCAGTTTATTAATCTAGCGGTTTGCGTTGACCACACTTTCAGTCTGCAGTATTCTCTGCAGTTCATAAGCCAAGTAGTCTATGGAACGTAGCTTTGAATCTCACCCCAGAGCTACATTCTTCATCCCTCCTCAGCTGTATCCAGGACCTCCTGGATTCAGTTAGGTATCTAGCGCTTGGCTGAAAATTTTAAATAGTTTTATAATTGATGATACAAGTGTTTAGATAACTAAGAGAGTTAATGGCTTCACTTTATTACTTTTCATCAAATAGTCCTTTTTCTTAATAATCCTTTAGTGATGAAACTGTGATGAGATAAGCAATTGCTACTTCATCAGAGAATTCAAACAAATGACTATTAGGTCACTGATCTCTCTTATTTAGAATTTATCTTGTGACCTGAAGCTTGGAAACAGTGAGATAATCATGAAAATTATAAGGAATACTTATGATAATTATAAAGAGTCTGTATAGGTTCTTACACTGTGCTCTAAATGCTTGCTGTTAGTGAATAAAAAGGCATGACTATCATCTCGTATTTGTTAGTTGTTCTTTCATCTTTTCCTCAGAATGAGCACTTTACGTCAGGTTTTATTTTAGTAGGGATTTATTTTTTATATATATACAGTTATGGATATGGTTACATGTAGTTTAAGGTTGTTGCATATAGTGCATATACACACATGGTGCTGTATATATTAATGAAAGCAAGCTCACAGGTATGTATGCTACACTTGGAGCTGAAAACCATGTGGCTTCCTGAAGAAATTAGTCTCTTATTTCCTTTGATCTCCAAGAAAGCACCTTTCCTTGCAAAGGTAGAGGTAGACTTTTACCTGTACTGAAGAAAACTCTGTTATGCGAGTTGCTAATTCTAGCTGTTTTTTGGATATTCAGGCATATTTAACTCCGGTTTTGAAGGTAAGAACATGTTTTGAGTTTGATAAAAATCTGGTTGCTTAAGAAATGTAATAAACCAAAGAGAGAGAAAAAAATCTGGGGCACTTAATCAATAGGAAGCAAATAACTGGAATGCAGCGATGTCAAAAAAGATACCTACCTGACTGATGGTAAAATGGTCTAAGGTTCCAGTACTATGTGGAGGACTAAAAGGCTACATGCTGAACATTAAACACCAGGAATAGTGTTCTATATGGCACAGTTCTGAATAACGCAAGAGGAAATGGGAGATAAAGCCTGTAGGCCAAGAAATCTTGCCCATAGAAGGGAAACTACGGTGATTCAGTTATGGAGGAAAAGGTTTACAAAACAAGGACTAAGGACTGACTGATAAATATTGATGAAATTATCAATGAAAAAACAGTAGCATATTACATATAATGCGCTCACCTATTTGACTGCTGTATACACCAGGCAACAGGGGGATTATTACTCTGTGATAGGATTAAATCATAGGAAATAATAATTTGAAAATAAGCCAAATTGAAATTAGGCCCTCTATCATACAGTGGTGTCTTTCAAGTGAAATCTCTGGCAGACTATAAAAACATCACTGTAGACGTCTTTCTCCTCACCTGGCCATATACTTCTATGAAGACTGCAGAAATTTAATATTTTCATACCTTTCACCCACTGTAAAATTTTTCAAAGAGAAGGCAGATGGACAGAAAGAGAGTATGAAATACTGTTATGTAGCATTTGCAGGACTGGGTATCGACCTTTATGAAAAATGCCATTTTTCTACAAGTATCCCAAATTACTTTTAACGTATTTTTCCTTACTGTCACAGGAATTTTTTCACTTTGGTTTTTGTCATTCCCAAATGACGTATCTAGTCAAATATTTAAATACTCCTAGGACCTTAGTTCAATGATTATTCAAATTGTTCTGTCAGACGATTCAGTGGTATTTTTCTTTCATGGCAGCCTGATGTTCTTGAGAGATTTGATGTCAAATATCAACCAGAAACTCTTCACTTAGAGAAAGGGGAAAGAGTTTGTCATATAATGTCATAGAACATTCTGTCTTTGTATTGACTTATGCAGAATTTCTCTGGTTTAAACATAGTTACAGAATAAGGTCTGTACTTGATTGGGATCCCAGACCACCATGCAAATACATCACGAGCGTAGTAGTCTGCTTCAATTATGCATGCGAACTCAGTTCGCTTTTCTAAATTCCATTACGCAAAGGCAAACCCACTGACATCAGTGGAGATATACAGACACAATCCAGAACAGAATTTAGCCTCAAATGTTAAAGCTATTAAACAGAAGGAAAAGACAAAATTATTTCTGTCAAACATTTTGGTCCTTCCTCATATGGCCATTCTCCAACTTTATCACAGCAAAAGCACTCTTCACCCTGTTTAGAGAGGCAGTAATTATTCCTTGTCAATTAGATTCTCAATCACTGAACTATAAACAGCTGGTGGTGCATAACCATCATCCCAGTTTAAAATTATAGTACCCTTTCTTCTACTTTTTTTTTTTTATTTCCACATGTTCACTAAATTTCCTGCCATAAAAATATCTTATCCTGCCTTTAAAACTGCTAAATAAAACTAGGAGAAACGGTACAACAGTCTGAAATTATAATGATGATTATGCATCACCAGCTGCTTGTAGCTCAGTGATTTAGTGTCTAATCGACAAGGGATAATTACCTCTCCCTGTATAAGGTGAAGTGTGTTGTCAATCTCTCAACACTACTCATGCCTCTATATATACATTACAAAATAAATTTGAGGAAATTATTTTATTTAATAGCTTTCAGTATTTTATTGTCCCAAATGTATAAAAATAAACAAATTACTTGCTTGTTTTCAAAGAATATATTATTAATAGTAGCTACTGGGAATTTTTACATCAGTGTTTTTAAAGTGTGGGCTAACTATTACAAATTAAAATATGCATTTTTGGCTTTGTAGTTTATTGTGACTTTACAACATAAAATAAAGTTCAATGTTGATTATTTTACATAATTTTTTTGTAGCAAGCATGGTTTTCCAGACAAGACTGACAAGAGAATCATCTATAAAATTCATCTGTCAAAGCAAAAACAGTGAAAACTTCTCCATGCTAACCTGTACATTCAATATCAGTGGTTAATTGCATTAACTGGGTGATTTTCTAACAATGAGTTGTCATCTCTTTTCACATTCTGTTCAACTGTTGACATTTAATTTTGAGCAGGAATACCATTACACATTATTGAAAGCAAGCAAGACATTTAGGGTAGAATTCATTTTGTTGTCTCAACATATACCACTATAATTATAAGATCTGTATCATCAGGTCTTGGACACCAGCTCCTCACAGGCACTGGCACCCCATTTCCAGCTGTTTCTAGCCTCTCTCTCCACTGGTCCACCATTTCTGCAAACACCACAATGTGCGAAGAGTGCTGTGAAATGTATCAGTTTCAAAACTGGGTTTTGGCTGCTGCTGCTAAAAAAGGAAGTCCCACTTCTCCCTGCCCACAGTGCACAACCACCTTGTTGCAAGAAGTGATCCTGCCCACCTCAAGTTCAGTCAGGGGGAGCCACACAGCACTAGCCCACTGACAGCTGAAGAACAAGCACTTCTGTGGATTTCATTTTCAGGAAAATTAACAAATTGATCTGATTCAGCAAAGAACCATGGGGCTGTTAGTGCCACTACAAGGGAGAAAGTAGAAAGACATAGCCAGAGGCAGATGAACAATGGTCCCAGAGCCAATATAGTCTTACATCAACTTATGTTTCCTCATGCAACTCACATTGCCCATGAAACTCACAGCTAATACCAGACGTCTCATTTTTGGTGATGCAGTTTACTTACCTTAGACATATCATTTTAGGATGAGGCAAATCATCCCTTAGAAATTTTTATTTTACTCATTGCTTCTGTAAAAAATCTAGAGTCCCTATGACTTTATACTTTAAGATGCCTAAGTTAGGCAAACTAAAACTCACCTTATGTTTCTATAGTTTTTTTGTAGTTACTTTTTCCTGAGAACAAAATAGTGAAATCCAAGCATGTATCTAAATAATTTTTGGTGATCTGCAACATCCACAGGTATCTAAGAAATAATATTTATGTAATTCCAGCTTTGCTTCCTTTTCTTTAATTAGTTGCTGTCTTCACAGAATGAGTTCAAAGGACTGACAGTTATGTAGACAGTGGTGGCCACAAAGACTGAACGAAAAGAATGGAAAGGCAAGCTAGTACTTTTTTTAGCCAATTGAAAGAAAATTAACACGCAAGACACCTGTTACTGCACAAAAAGGAAACTACTTAAAATGGAGTTTCTTTAGACAAGAAACGATCCAACAAACACAACACAACTTACTTCATTATACTATACTACTGACCCTAGGAGAGCTGGGGAGTTTGGAACCCAGTGGAGCACCTAGACTAGGAAATCTAAAATTTCACAAAATGTCAGATGAAAACTTAAAGCATAGGATCACATCCAAGAATAGCACAAAGTGTGCGTGTACCTTTAGAGGCAAAGACACCGATTCTCCTCTTCTTTATACCAGTTTCAGTGAAGCAGAGTAACAAGTCTCTCAGAAGCTAATTGGGCTCAAAATCTGAATGAGGTTTTCATGATTTAAATAACATGTTTTCATAGAACTGATAACTATAAGACAATGATAAATGTGACTCATTAATGTGATAAAAAGTCAGCTCTCCAGAAAGCTCACTCCATATATATTAGTGACTTTTGCACTAATATGGTATTCTGGACTCATGCTCCAGCCTTAGTAAGAAAATAAACAACTAGATCAGCTTCTCTGAAATTCTTATGCTCTTTCAGATCTTTGCTAGTTTTAAGCAGGTTCACATCAAGTAAGTTGCCTACTGATTTTGGAATCCAAGCTTTACAAAAATAATTAGTTCTCTGTTCAACAAAATACCTGTTTTAACAATATAACATTATGTGTGGGTTTCATTGTATTTATTTTTAGTTTTGGTTTGTTTGCTTTGCTTTGTTTTTTTCCCCACAGGGTTTCCACATTTTAGCACTGCTATGATTTTCCAGCAGCATGTTCCCCTTACAACACATATAAAGGCCACTGAGTTTTTACTTTAGTTCTTTCTTTCAAGATACTTTCCTGTATCTAGAAAGTATCCTTAAGCTGTGAACTACCTCAAAAGAAGTTTTAAGGACTGCATTCACTAGAGATTTTTGTGAAGTAAAAAACTGCTAGCCCAATGAGAACTAGCACAAAAGTTCCTGAAAATGATTACAGAACGGTAGGGGTTGGAAGGGACCTCTGGAGATCATCTAGTCCACCCACCCTCCCAAAGCAGGTTCACCTAAAGCAGGTTGGACAGGATTGCATTCAGGTGAGTTTTGAATATCTGCAGAGGAGACTCCACAGCCTCTCTTGGCAGCCTGTTCCAGTGCTCTGTCACCCTCAAAGTAGTTTTTCCTTATGTTCAGACAAAAATTAAGAAATATTATGTTAGTATTCTAGAGTCTTTGGCTGGCATTTCATATATTGCCTTTGAAAATATTTCTTCAGTATCAAAAACTGTAATTACATGTATTCACATACTGATGCAGAAGATATCCAAATACTGTTAACAGGAACTGATGGATTACAGCTGAGGGAATTGAAATGTATTACAGGTCATCGGCTCTGCCCCTTGTTTATCAGCTTTCAGTATGTAATAACCATAAAGTATTATTTTGAAACAAAGAAAGGATTAAACATAGAAAGACAAGCACAGCAATGTTAACAAAGGGAAAATGTATCCTAGACTTGATATTTTCTTTAAAATATTCTTACACAAATCTCTGTGAAGTTTTGTGTACGCATCTTTCCATAAGAAGAAAGAGTTTTACTTTTTACTTCCATCATTACATTTTCCAGACATAAAAATCTACAGATTACTATGTGCTACACCTGTAGATTTCGCTGTATGGAACACATATGTTCCATATGTGTATGGGACATATATGTCCCATGTTCCATATGTGCATGGGAACATATATGGTTCACAGTTCCTGATAACAGCATAGTTCTAATGGGTCATCAAATGGATATGGTCACATTTTTGCAGGTCACATTTCTAACTGTTTCTGTCAATTTTTTGACTAGTGGTGAATGATATATAATCCCAAGCAAATCATAATGTTATCTAAACTATGTCCCCTAAAATATTGTCAAATCTCTGATTACTTCTTGCCATGGAGGAGAAGATACTGCAAAGGGAGTTCTTTACTAAGTGTTGAGTGGCTCTCAAAACTTCCAGCTATACTTCAGCCTAATCATACAAAAATATGAAGCCATATCAAATTTGAAGCAATGGGCATGCTGTGAAATAGGATGTTTTTCAAATTTTATTACTCTGTAGTAATATGCTAGTAAGCTGTTTGATTTTTCCCAGTTTTCACAGAATCATAGGGGTTGGAAGGGACCTCTGGAGATCATCTAGTCCAACCCCCCTGCCAGAGCAGGGACACCTAGAGCAGGTTGCACAGGATCACATCCAGGCGGGTTTGGAGTGTCTCCAGAGTTGGAGACTCCACCACCTCTCTGGGCAGCCTGTTCCAGTGCTCTACCACCCTCAAAGGAAAGAAGGTCCTCCTCATGTTTAGATGGAACTTCTTATGTTCAAGTTTGTGCCCATTACCTCTTGTCCTATCTCTGGGCACCATTGAAAAAACACTGGTGCCACCCTCCCGGCACCTTCCCTTTAAGTATTTATAGGCGTTGATGAGATCCCCCCTCAGCCTTCTCTTCTCCAGACTAAAAAGACACAAGTCCCTCAGCCTTTCCTCATAAGAAAGATGTTCCAGACCCCTAATCATCTTTGGAGCCCTCTGCTGTACCCTCTCCAGCAGTTCCCTGTCCTTCTTGAACTGGGGAGCCCAGAGCTGGACACAGGACTCCAGGTGTGGCCTCACCAGGGCAGAGTAGAGGGGGAGGATAACCTCCTGTGACCTGCCTGCCACACTCCTCTTGATGCACCCCAGCATGCCATTGGCCTTCTTGGCCACAAGGGCACATTGCTGGCTCATGGTCATCCTGTTGTCCACCAGGACTCCCAGGTCCCTTTCCACAGAGCTGCTTTCCAGCAGGTCAGCCCCTAACCTGTACTGGCGCATGGGGTTATTCCAAGTACCCTACACTTGCCCTTGTTGAACTACGTGAGGTTTCTCTCTGCCCAACTCTCCAGCCTGTCCAGGTCGCGTTGAATGGCAGCACAGCCTTGTGGTGTGTCAGCCACCCCTCCCAGTTTTGTGTCATCTGCAAACTTTCTGATGGTACCCTCTATCCCTTCATCCAGGTCATTGATGAATATGTTGAACAGGACTGGACCCGGTACTGACCCATGGGGAACACCACTTGTTACAGACCTCCAACTAGACTCTGTGCCACTAATCACAACCCTCTGAGCTCTATCTGCCAGCCAGTTTTCAATCCACCCCACCGCCCACCGTCCATTCATCCAACCCACACTTCCTAAGCTTGCCTATGAGGATGCTGTGGGAGACAGTGTCAAAAGCCTTGCTGAAGTCAAGGTAGACAACATCCACTGCCCTTCCCTCATCTATCTGTCCAGTCACGCCATCGTAGAAGGCTATCAGATTAGTCAGACATGACTTCCCCTTGGTGAATCCATGTTGGCTACTTCTGATAACCTTCTTTTCCTCCAGATGCTTTGAGATGATGCCCAGAATGAGCTGTTCCATCACCTTTCCAGGGATGGAGGTGAGGCTGACTGGCCTGTAGTTTCCCAGGTCTTCCTTCTTGCCCTTTTTGAAGACTGGAGTGACATTGGCTTTCCTCCAGTCTTCAGGCTTTATAGAATGACACCATGTAAGACATGTTGGAATCAAATGATTTAACTAATAATAATGTTACTGTAAGAGTATGTGGAAGGAGAAAGTGTCTGCTCCTTTAAGGTATCCGGTCAAGGAGCTTTTCAGTGCAAAAGGGGATAATAAGAAAAGGGGAAAGCCATAAACCAGAACATATAGAAACATAGACCTCATGGACAAATAAAGGAGGCAGTAGCTAGAACCGAGCCTGGTCACTCACACTAATCAATGTATGTGGAATACGGGAGTTTTTATTTCATTAATGTCTGATAAAGAACCAGGTCAAATGGGATACTGAGGAAAAGGTGGAAGCCGTAAATTAACTATGCATAGAGATACAAACCTAACAGACAAGCATAGCAGAAACAAAGACAAGACACAAACCTGACCAGCCATACTAATTGATTGGCAATCAAGAAACTGCAGGCAAACCTGGACATTGCAATTCGTAAGGACGGAAACCTGAGGGTGCAGGATGTTGGAGATGGAGTCAGTAACATTATGCCAAGGGAAAGTCAATGTGCAGGGCAAGGAACAAAGAGGAGAACAGACTGAATAGGGTAAAAAAGGGACTGGCTGCATGTAAAATGGAGCTGGTCAGTACGCTTGTCTGAGCCCTGTCCTTGATCACTGCAGTCTGTCCTCTTATTAAATTCTTCCTTAGTTATCTCTCTGTGTAGTCTCACCCTCTATCCCATGTGTGTGATTGTTACAAGGACTGAGTGGCAACTACTGGGGGGACTAGCATGCATGGACTGGGTGCCAGCTACTGGAGTCAGACTAGGGCTGTAGGTGCCCCTGGCCTGTGGTGTAAGCTACAGGATTAAGTGGGGTGCCAGGACCTGTGACTGGAGTAGGTGGGGGTCTTTAGCCTCCGTCCACTGTGGGGGAATTGTGTGTGTGTCCCAAAAACCACTCACACATTGTGTGTCTAAACACAGCTCCTGGGAGGGAGTGGCATGAGTGAGGTGAGTGAGGGGCTCAGCATCGGTGGAGTGGGACCATGGGCCACAGCCCACATGCCTGATGCTGGCTGCTGGAGGGGACATGTGTCTGTATCACTCCCAAATTGGGTGTGCATGGGGGTGTGGTGTGTATTCACCAGCAAACTCTAGCTGGACTCACCAGCAAGTAGGAGGCGCTGGGTCTGGGCAGGGGTATCAGGTGGGCAGAGCGTCTGTGCTGGTATTCAGGAGGACCCGTGAGTGCAGAGTGAATGTGCATGTGTCTGCAGTTAGCACCAAGCTGGACCAGACCGTGTAAAGGGGACCTCTAGGGTGGGTAAGAGGGTCTGGGGTCTGGGCAAGGGTGTTGGGCAGACAGAGGGGCTGAGCCAATACTTGCTGTTTCCGCAACTGTGTGTGAGCTTGTGAACCTGGAGAGTGTCATAAGTGTGCATGCACTAGGGACCTTCAGTCTCTGACAGCCCAAGAGGAGGAAGGGACTTGACTGTCTGTGTTTATGCCTGATGTGAGTCTTATACGCAGGTGCTATTGACACTGTGCCTTCTCTGTGACCATCTGTGTGACCAGTGATGCCACTGTCCTCTGTGTGTTTGTCTCTGGGATATGTGCTCAGCTTTCCTACTGGACGAACCTGCAAATGGGAAAGCAACAGTCATGTCCCTCAGCCTGGGCAGAGACCTCAGGGCACTGGGACTGGAGTCCAGTCACCGGGCAGGAGGGAGTCCTGTGTCAGGTTTGCTGGAGGTGGTGGCCATGTTCTTAACATCCCTTAACAGTTACAATGCAAATAAGGAGATTAATTAACCATCTCACTTTAGATATTTACAATATAGCCATCTATATCTCAGCTAACTGTGCCAACTAGCCTGTGTGTCTGGTACTGGCTGCTGGGGCCCAAGTGTCTCCAAACCAGGTGTGCATGGGGGTGTAGTGTGTATTCACCAGCAAACTCTTCATAACCTGTGAAATGAAAGTGTCACCTTGGGAAGTCAATTCATCTCACCTTAATGTGGATGCCTAAACTATGTCAGATAAAATTACACCTTAAAAGGGCATATTCCCCTTTACTGACTGTAAGGAGAATCCAAACAGTTCAGGTGTAGCTGTTTACACCGCAGATGTCTACAGTTAGGTGAGATGAATTTCATCACAGATACTGTGCAGTATATAGCTCCATGTACATGATGCTTAAACATCCTGCTCAAACATACTGGATACAAACAACCTGAGAACCTAAAGAAAACAAATAGAGAAAATTCTTCTGTCACATACATTTGCACAGAGTTCATATGATACAAGATAAATGGGAAGATTTAATGCAGAATACATATTTCTATCAAATGTTTGAATATTTTCAGACCAATTTTGTCTAAACACAGATTATCATTGAGAACTTTAATGTTGCACTGTATATACATGTTTCTGTAAATTCTCAGTTGTATGCTGTCTGTACTTACATAATTCGCGTAATTCGCATTAGTAGGATCAGACACAGGGGCATTTCACAAATATGAATGATCAAATATATTCTGCAACATATCTGTAATTTCTGTTTTGTAACTTTAGCAATGTAAACCAAAGGATCTCAATTTTGGATTGCCAAAAGCAACAAAGAGGTTGAAAAGAGTTTTTTAGAAATTACTTTTATGAAATTCGTTTTTTTTAACTTGTGTAAAACAATGTAATAGTTTTAAGAATACTATTATCTCTTTCTGCAGAAAACATAGAGGCTCAGACATGCTAACCATTACTGGAGATAAATATATAAATTAATTGAATGTAGAAATGTTTTGAATATTATTCATGTGTAGCTAGACCTTTTCAAATAATTCACTATTGTGAAAGAATTTTCCCAGGCCAACTTAGAAATGCACAAGAATTTAAGTTTTATGTTAGAGATAATTCTTCAAACTACCATTCTCTATTCAGACAATCCTTCCATTTTGAAGAAAAAAAAAAGGAGGCAAAAAACAATAGAGAGGGGTTTATCACACTATTTAATTATTAACTCTGCAGATGTCATACTAATTGTTATTTTTAAATATTCTGAAAATGAGGTGCATCAGTCTTTCTGTTACTGTTTGGATACAGATTCTTAGCATCACTGGCTTTCCCAAGTACATTAGCCTCTATGCTGTATTTCTGTTTTACTGTTTTTTACAAAATCACTGTGTAGCTATTTCTCAATACTTATATATTACCTCTCAGTCTAATTGACTGAGAGGTTCAACTAAGTGACAGAATTGCAAGGATTTGCATGGTAATGACACAATCACTTTTTAAAAGCTCTGCAGTCTCTATCTAGTTTGATCACTTTTTGATCACCTCTGTGCTTTGAATAGCCCATGTGCCCAGAATATTTGTCATTAGCAAAGAAGTTATCTTCACCTAGAACCTTTTGCCTGAAATAAAAATGTCTCGCTATGTACCTGAAAGAGAAGATTGAAAAGTACTTTTCAGCTGGAAATTATGAGAAGCCTAAAACCTTTTATGTGATTCCTGCTTTATGCATTTTTCCCGCTTACTTGACATTTTTTTCTGTCCTTATAAATAAAAAATAATGTCCCAGAATAAGTATCATATATTTTGGGTTACGATGATTTCTACATGGATCTTGTCTGTCTCTTGAAAGTTCTTTTTGAATTATAAAAATTTCAGTACCTCTGAAACATGGATTAAAGACACAAGGAGGGGCAGTTCCTTCCATTTAAAGAAAGTAGAAAGATAAGCAGTGTCGTCGTAAGCATGCAAGTGAATGCAGAAGCAATGCTATCACAACTGTGATATTCCTTTCTTTCAGGTTTCTCCTTTCTTATGGCTGTTTACTTTTCTTAAAGCACTTGGTGAGAGATTATTATTATTAGCCAGATCATCTATATCCACGTGTTTTTTGACCCCCTTAAAAAGCTTCAAGAATTTTCTGAAGTAGGGCTTCCTTTCACAGAAGCCATGTTGGCTTTTCCCAAATATAAGTCAATTTTTTCCAGGTGTCCACTAATCTTTACAAGCCTCTAGTTACTTTGCTGTAGACCTCAGGCTTTTCTTGTTGAGTGTCACATTTGCCATTCTCTGGTTTTCAGACATAAAGGGAATTTTAAGTGAGAGGTTCAAAACTATCTTTGGTCCTATTGAATTCTTACTGTTTGTTCAGTCTTTTGTATCACAACACTTCTACTAGAACTTTGATTTCAGCCAGATCCTTTGCTAAGTCACATCCTAACCTCCCCACTACCTCCCAAAAATATCATGCTTGAGAACCTCAACAGTTTTTTCTACAATGAACAACTTGGAGAATTCATTTACATTCTCTGCGATGGCCTTGTCTCCTCTGAGCCTCCCTGTAGGGTTCAGGAAAATTAATTACTGATTTCAGCCCTCAAACAAAGAGCTGGCTGTGGCTATTTGGACAATTTTTCTGACTTTCCACTTTCCACTGTGTCTCTGCTGCCTGGAATTAGAAGTGAATCCTTCCTAGAAGGATTCTGAAGAACCAGGAAGCAAAGCTTTGCTACAGGAAGTAAAGCAAGATATAAGTGGGGAAAGAAAGTATAAGAAAGGTATGGACATACTGAAACAAATCCAGCAAAAGACCACAAAGAAGACTAAGGGACTAGAGCATTGGTCATATGAGGAGAAGCTGAGAGAGTTGGGACTGTTTAGCCTGGAGAAAAGAAGGCTCAGTGGAGATCTTATCAATGTGTATAAACACCTGATGGCAGGGAATGAGGAAAAGAGAGCCAGACTCTTCTCAGTAGTGCCCACTGATGGGACAAGAAGCAATGGGTACAAATTAAAACACATGAAATTCTATCTGAACACAAAAATTCCCATTTTTCTTCACTGTGAGGGTGGCCAAACACAGAAAAGAGGTTGCCCAGAGAGGTTGTTGAGTCTCCATCCTTGGAGACATGCAAAACATGACTGGACACAGTCCTGGCCAACCTGATCTAGGTGACCCAGAGGTCCCTTCCAACCTGAGCAATTCTGTGATTCTATAAACATTCTTTGGGGTTTTTTTTATGTTTTCTTGCTGGTGCAGACTTTAAATTTTACTGTGTATCTCTCCTCTTCTTTCAGGTTAATAGAGTGCCTCTGGTCTCCTTGGCATGAATAACAGAAGTAGTTTAGCAGTAGCACAGCATTAAATTCAGGATGCTCGGCATGCTGAGTTATTTCCCTAGATGACTGTAGGTTGAAGGAGACCTAACTGAACATTTGTGAATTTGATAGGTTCATCTCTAACTAGTTAGTCTGAAATTATTACCATGCAGTCACAAGTCTACTAAATAGAAGTGGAGATATAAGCTAACAACACTGCTGCAGCTGTCTCCAGCAGACTGGTGCACTAATGAATTAAGCACTACCTTTTTCTTACAGAATATCTGAAATACTCATTTACATTTATATCAGTTCTATATCACTACTTATGATCTTATTATTGTGGTTATTGTCATTGTAGTTCAACCTTGCACTTTGTTAGTCACTCAAAACAATCCTAGCAAATAGCCTGAGGAGTTCTACCTTAGTAAATTTTCAACAGACACCATAATAAAGTATTACAATATTAGGGAATTATGCTAAATTTCTTGTATCAGCAACACCCACAGTTCATTAATTTCTGTCAAGTAGCTCCTAGTATCAGGGCCAAGTGTCTTCCTGCTCCTTTTTCTCAAAAACTGAAGAAAAAAAAATAAACTAAAACCTTGTTATGTTTAGCGTTTTCAGAAGTTAGCATATTCTCACTTTTCTGTCAGTTCTCTGACTTCCCCAAACACATTATAGAATCACAGAATCATAGAATCATTTAGGTTGGAAAAGACCTTTAAGATTGTCTAGTCCAACCATTGACCCTACTCTACCAGGTCTGCCACTAAACCATATCTCTAAGCACCACATCTACATGACTTTTAAACACATCTAGGGATGGTGACTCAATCACCTTCCTGGGCAGCCTGTTCCAATGTTTCATAACTCTTTCAGTGAAAAATGTTTTCCTAATGTCCAGCCTAAACCTCCCCTGGCACAACTGGAACCCGTTTCCTCTTGTCCTATCGCTAGTTACTTGGGAGAAGAGATCAGCTCCCATCTCACTACAACCTCCTTTCAGGTAGTTGCAGAGAGCAAGAAGGTCTCCCCTCAACCTTCTCTTTTCCACACTAAACAATCGTAATTCCTTCAGCTGGTCCTCATAAGACACGTTACCCAGACCCCTCACCAGTTTTCTTGCCGTTCTCTGGATGCGCGCCAGCCCCTCAATGTCCCTCCTATACTGTGGTGCCCAAAACTGAACACTACTCAAGCTGCAGCCTCACCAGTGCTGAGTGCAGGGGCACAATCACTTCCCTGCTCCTGCTGGCCACACTATTCTTGATACAGGCCAAGATGCCACTGGCCTTCTTGGCTACCTGGACACACTGCTGGCTCATATCCAGCTGGCTGTCAAACAACACCCCCAGATCCTTTTCTGCCAGGCAGCTTTCCAGCCACTCCTCCCCAAGCCTGTAGCGTTGCCTGGGGTTGTTGTGACCCAAGTGCAGGACCCGGCACTTGGCCTTGTTAAACCTCATGCAATTGGCTTCAGCCCATCGATCCAGTCTGTCCAGATCTCTCTGCAGAGCCTTCCTACCCTCAAGCAGATCAAGACTCCTGCTTAATTTGGTGTCATCTGCAAACTTACTGAGGGTGCACTCAATCCCCTTGTCCAGATCATCAATAAAGATATTAAACAAAGCTGGCCACAAAACTGAGTCCTGAGGAACACCGCTTGAGACCTGCTGCCAGCTGGATTTAACGCCATTCACCACAACTCTCTGGGCCCAGCCATCCAGCCAGTTTTTAATCCAGCAAAGAGTACACCTGTCTAAGCCACGGGCTGCCAGTTTCTCTATCAGAATGCTGTGGGAGACTATGTCAAAGGCCTTACTAAAGTCCAAGTAGACAACATCCACAGTCTTTTCTTCATCCACCAGGTGGGTCACCTGGTCTTAAAAGGAGATCAGGTTGGTCAAACAGGATGTGCCCTTCATGAACCCATGCTGGTTGGACCTGATCCCCCGGCTGTCCTTCACATGCCGCATGAGTGCACTAAGGATGATCTGTTCCATGATCTTTCCTGGCACTGAGGTCAGGCTGACAGGCCTATAATTGCTTGGATCCTCCTTCCAGCCCTTCTTGTAGATGGGTGTCACATTGGCAAGCCTCCAGTCATCTGGGAACTCCCCTGTTGACCAAGACCACTGATAAACGATGGAGAGTGGTTTGGCAAGCTCCTCCACCAGCTCCCTCAGCACTCGTGGGTGGATCCCATCTGGGCCCATAGACTTGTGGCTGTCCAGTTGGTGTAGCGAGCTTGATTGTATCCCCTTCCCCATTCGTACCTAGTTTAAAGCCTTCTCTGTGAGCCCTGCCATCTCATGAGCAAGGATCCTCTTCCCTCTTTGAGACAGCTGAATTCCATCTGTCGCCAGCAGGCCCGGTGCTGTGTAAACCTCCCCATGATCAAAAAAACCAAAATTCCACTGGTGGCACCAGCCTCTAAGCTATGTGTTTAAAAGATGTGTTTTCCTGTTCCTCAGTGTCCTTCGCTGCCACCGAAGGGATTGAGGAAAACACTGCTTGAGCTCCTGATCCCTTGACCAGTCGACCCACAGCCCTGAAGTCCTTTTTAATCTCTTTTGGGCTACTGACTACAACCTCATCACTGCCCACTTGCACAACCAGGAGTGCATAATAATCAGAGGGCCGTACCAGACCAGGAAGTTTCCTAGTGATATCCCTAGCCCAGGCCCCAGGGAGGCAGCAGACTTCCCTGTGGGATGGATATGTTCGGCATATGGGGCCCTCTGTTCCTCTCAGAAGGGAATTGCCTACAACAATTACCCTTCTTTTTCTCTTAACAGAATCAGTCCTAATGCGTGGGACTGACCGACTCACCCTAGGCAACCCCCTGGAAGAATCTTCACCTATCTCCTCATTTGCCTGGCCCTCAATTTCCAGAGCCCCATGCCTGTTACGTAAGGGCAACTGGGAAGGTGAGGGAGGCCGGGAGGGGACTCTCTTCCCTCCCCGAGCAGGGACCTGTTTCCGATCCCCCCGCCCCCGTCTCTTAGTTCCCCTCCTCCTGCCTGGTGACAAGAAGGGAGGGGATCCTTTACTTCTTCTGGGTCCTCTATCTGCTGCTTTGGCCTCAAGGTGTGGCTCCACCCACCTATCTTCCTCTCACACTCTCTGATACTCCTGAGCCTGTCCACTTCCTCCCTCAGCTCTGCCACCAGGCTGAGCAGGTCATTCACCAGGTCACACCGCACACAGGTGGTGTCTCTGCTGTCCTCCAGCGCGAGTGACAGGCTCAGGCACTCCCTGCAGCCAGAGACCTGCACGGCTGCATGTTTTTCTACATGCTCCGTCTGGGTCGCCACATGCCTTCTCGCAAGGGATTTCGGATGAGTGGTAACCATGGCTAGGTCCTCTCCTAGGAGGGTAACGGCCACTACTTGCCTCAAGTTTGCCTCTTGAGCCAAGAGACCAGTTACAACCAGTTGAACTTACCTCGCTGAGCGCCGACTGAGTTCCTCGGTGCGCGGCAACTGGCCGCCGCGCTCCGGCAGGGCATGTTTAGAACCGCTGCGGGTGGTGCCGTCTCCACCCCTGCCATGTCAGATTTTACTGTTTATCCACTGCTTTGACTTCCCTTAGCTAAGGGCAAGCTTACCTAAAATAAAATTTGTAAAATAAGGAAAATGCTGTGATTTAATTGCATTTTAGGAAGACACCTTTCCCCTTTATGTCATGTATTATTTTTTTTCTTCTATGCATTTTTGGTATTGTCAAATTTACATTCAGTTATATGCATGAATAAATTGTTTTAAACTGTATTTATTATCAGTTTTAATATATTTCAATAGAACTATTTTTTAATCAATTTGTGTAACTCCAGATTAATTTTAAACTTGGCCTTAACAGAATCAATAGTTAACAAGTGTTTTAAACTTTCACAGAGAAAATACTCTTTCCATCACTACCTTAGAGGTAATCAGTGCCACTATTATCAAGAACTGGATTCTGAAGGTAGATCTTTTCCTTGTAGAAGACTGTGAAAACATGAACACATCTCCCAGTTCACAGCATTCCTTATACAAACATATCCTTATCTCTCTTTTTATCAAGTTTCAAGACTTCACTTAGCACTTAAGTATTTATTTTATAATTCTTAATGGTAGAGTATTTTAAATATTAGTGGTTTTCTCCAGAGTGGCTGAATTACATTATTGTAATTTTTGTTTACTGAAATAAAAATGAGGTATCAGATTTTTTTGAAAAATAAAGCATAAGACTTAATGAAATTCCCTTTCATTTCTTCTGCTCTCCTAGGATATATATTGAAGAGGAGAGGTACATTTATTACCAGAAAATGGTTAACAATTCTTTGTTCTAAAACACCCTTCAGGGAAATTAGTATGTAAAGTTTAGTACATATAAAAGTCTTTTACTCTTCTTTATTCGACTTTTAATTTTATATCACAAAATAAAATAAAACAAATAAAAAAAACCAAACCAAAAATTTTCAGCCTACTGCAAAGGACTTAAAAAAATATTTGCAATATTCAGTCTTTGAAGCTGTTGCCATCATTTGATATTTGATGTTCTCAAATAAATTAAAAATTTTCTTTTTATATTCCTCATCTGATATTCAGAAATAATGCCTAACTGCTGAAAAACACATTTTTATATGTTTTAACAGCATACAAGGATTCATCTTTTAGGAACATACTTCAGTACTGTCTTATACTCAAAGATGGGAAAATGAAATAATGAGTAATTATAAATGCTTTTAGCAGATGACAACGATTTATAACATTTTTTACACAATCTTCAAGGTAAGATGATGAATTATCAGTACTGTATTTTGCTCTTTGATAGTCTATAAAAAGTTGGGAAATCAGCTAGAAGAAAATCACTAATTTTACATTTACTACTAAGCACAGTATTATCTCCTGCAAGTGATATAATTAAATTTATAACATTTGTTTTGGAGATCTTTTTACTTTCTCAGGTATTTCTATAACAATTTTCATTTCTATTTTTAAAACAATCAGGCAGACAATGGATTGCTTTCCTATGACTATGCAGTAACGAGTGATTTTGAAACATTTTGGAATTTCTGCGTTTTGAGGTATTAGTGCCATAGAAAAAAACATGCTCTTTTTCAACTGAGACTTAATTGTCTCTTCTGTTGAAAGAAAATATAATAAACTGTTAGCGACACTTAAAGCTTTAGTGTTACCAAGAGGTTTCACTTCAGCTAAGAGTGAATTCTGGAAAGCAACATTACTCAATTTGCTGTTATAATCAAATTATCTGTGTGAATGACTATGGGTGATGTGGTGATACTCATTTGTTACTTCCACTGCAGTCTGGGTTTTCTTTTTTGAGTTTCCACATTTCTTATCTACAAAACATTATCAAGCCTCATATTCCTAGACCCTATATTAAAATAATTTTTGTTTTGCTTTGCCCTACTTGCATGCTATCTTACAGTCTATCGTGAACAATGAGAAACTTTTTCCTCATAAACTGCAACATGTTTGAATAGCCATTACTATCTTTACTCAGCCTTATAAAACCATGTGTCTGCTCAGTCTTTACTGGGTCTCTGCTGATTTGCCAAGAATGTTTCCACAATCATCACAGCCACTGCCATTTTCAGAGTAAAGATATAATCAATACAATCATATTAACAAAATGACGATACACTCATATTAACATAAGCATTTGTTAAATTCAATGTTAAATAGCTATCACTGTGTCTGTACAGCATACTTACCTACTGATGTCTGGGCCTCAAAGTGTAAGATATTGTAAGATAAAATAACTTCTAGGTACAAGTAGTTTGAGTACATGCAATAATACATTCTACAGTTTTTGCAGATAGACTAATTGCTAACTGTTTTCCAAACTTGCCTTTGGGCATTGCAGGGTTGCTGTAGTTATTTCTGTATGAATTTTGTAAAAAGAAAACAACAACAACAAAAACACAAACCAAAACCTCTTGGTTTAAAGCTTCAATATATATTATTGTTGTCAGACATCAGGTTTGGTACACAAGTCAGTCTGGAGAAATAAAACATCCTTTAGCTAATACAGGTGAGAGTTGATCATGAGAGTTGATCATTCAGAAGTACCTTACATCTTCTTTTACTGATTTCCAACTCTTTTTCATCACTGACCAGATTTCTCAGCATTCAAGCAGAAGCCTTGTTGTAGGATCCAAGATAATTTTTGTTAAAGTCTCAATTCTCACCTCAGTTCTTCTCTGAAACTCACTTAGTTCTCCTCTAAATTTTAAAGGCCCGTTTCCACCAGCCAGCTGTCCTTCTACAATATTCTCAAAACACTACAAAAAGAAAACACAGCAAAGTTCCTAAGGACCACAGTCATCTGTTTGCTGAGTGTTAAGCCTGAATAAAAATTCTCAGAAGGCTTTAATAAGGCTTCTTGGGAGAAATTCAAGACACCGATGATCACTTTGTTTCAAAACTCCATCCTGTAAATAGTACTCAGAGGTCCTTTGAAGTAAAACTTATTAGTGGCAATATATGGCAATCATTTAGTCTGTGTGAAATATGTTTAGTTCCTTGTTGTGTTTAGCACTCACAAACCCAGCTTGAAAATACAAAAACCAGAAGCTTTTATTTGCTTCCCTGTTTTACATAAAAAGTCTTGAACATTCAAAATGTTTATTTCAATTGTGGAATTCACTCCAGTCTCAAGACAACCTGAAATGAAAACATTTTTCTCTTTTTTGACCCTTTTGTTTAGTTTCTAGGGCTGTGATTTCTCATATATTTCTCTCATCTAGAAAGCTGGCTTACATTGGTTTTCTTTCCCCTCACCACAAGAAAGACATTGAGGTGCTGGAGCTTGTCCAGAGAAGGGCAACAAAGCTGGTGAGGGGTCTAGAGCACAAGTCTTATGAGGAGCGGCTGAAGGAACTGGGGTTGTTTAGCCTGGAGAAAAGGAGGCTAAGGGGAGACCTTATTGCTCTCTACAACTACCTGAGAGGAGGTTGTAGAGAGGTGGGGGTTGATCTCTTCTCCCAAGTAACAAGCGATAGGACAAGAGGAAACAGCCTCAAGTTGCACCAGGGGAGGTTTAGATTGGATATTAGGAAATATTTCTTCACTGAAAGGTCATCAAACATTGGAACAGACTGCCCAGGGAAGTGGTGGAATCGTCATCATCACAGGAGTTATTTAAAAGATGGGTAGACATGGTGCTGAGGGACATGGTTTAGTGGTGGTTTTGGCAGTGTTAGGTTTATGGTTGGACTGGATGATCTTGAAGGTCTCTTCCAACCTATGTGATTCTATGATTCTATGATTCTGCTAACCTCTATTGTCCATTCATACCTCTACACCATCTCCTCCATGTTGGTAAAATTACTTGTCCCAGAGTGATGAACTGATTTGAGTTGACCACAGCCCTTGTTTTTGGTGTAGAATGGGGAAATATGAAATTTGCTCCTCAGAAAACTGTCAGAAGAGTCAAAGGTTACGTCTCTTCAGCAAGATTTCATCCCCTAAAAAAAAAAAGTCTTTGTGTGCATGTTATCTGTTTCAACCTTTCCCTTACTCACGTGACACACAGATGAAATACGGGATGTTCCTTAAAACAGAGGGAGAGAGAAGGAAAATTGTTATCCTTAAAAAGCAAATATATCGAGTATTCATCTCAAAATGAACCTTTGTACTATTTTGACTTTAATTTCTGTATAAAAAATGTTGAATTTCATATTAAAAATATCATTTATGATTCAAATAGTGTGCACTGGATCAAAATTAGTACTATGAAAGTAAGATGGTTAATTTTTAAGCTTTAGCTTAGTAAGTATAAATGAAATAAACACACTTCCTTTATGTTTCGATAAGATCAATTAATTTTTTTATTAGTCTTTTTATGCCTTAATGATATGTACGACAGAATTAAGCAGATGTTACTAGCATAGAAAAAAAAATCATGGTTCCATTTTCCATGTTTTTTCTTTACTAAATAGAAATTAATTTCCTTCTCCAAACACTTCAAAATCAAATTCTGCTGTTCATTCAGGCAAAAAGCTCTATTGAAGGAACTGTACTGAGAATTTCACTTACACTGAGACCAGGATTTTAGACATAAGGTCTACCTATTCTAACAACCCTATTACTGAATAGTAAAACATGTGGCTGAACAGGGAAAGAACCAAAATAGGGCATCTTATGAAGGGGAAAAAAGGCATGGAACTACTCCAGCAAAGAGTAGTACTCCTTCTTGGAATTTAGGTGGAGATGTGATAGCAAACATATTTATGATATGCTAGTGAAAATATGACACATATGACAGAAGTCTATACAATCACGAATGACATGAAGAGGATGGTTTGGGATTGATTGCTTAGTCTTTTCATATGAAACCCAGGAGGCATCAGACAAACTCAGCAAGAATCAAGATCTGAAAGAGTCAAATAGAAATGGTCCTTACTATATCAAGAAACTATGGAGCTCCTTGACTGAAGGTGTAGTGTATGGTAAAAGTTCACATGAGGTACATTGAAACTGGATTAGTTCACAGAAGATAAATCTTCTGTATATTGCTAGCATATGAAATAATTAATATCAATGGGTGTCTGCTATTAGCTGCTTTTGGTGGCAAGATCCTTTCTGTTCTGATTTACGTTGGTCATATCTATGTTCTCATAACTTCTGCTGTAAGAAGTTCTGTTATAAGAAGTTCTACAGGCACAATCAAACTCCCACCTGCTAACATTCAGAGCTTTCTTTGTTATGTCACATAGCATTACTGTTTTCTAAGCATCCTAGCAAGCCCTCCTTAACTGTAATTTGGGATTATTCTTTAAAAGATCTCTGCTTGTATTTGCAATGAAATGCTGGTTTGAAATCACTGCCATTATACTGGCCCATCATCTCACATCTACCCTTGAAGACCATTCTTCCTCCTCCCATACTAGTTTCACAGCCCCTGTCACCAGTCTTACTTGTTTTCAACATGATCAACAAGCTAAAGAGGTTTAATTTCACTTTTTTACATCCTCTTGAGCTGTTTGGAGTAGATAGCAGAGCTCAACTGTCAGGAAAATATAAATCATTTGGACAATTTTTGAATGTTCTGGTCAACTTGTACCATGACTCTCATCTGACCCTGTGTCATCTTACTAAATTTCTTTGGATATGGACAAACACTCTATGTCTTCATAACCTTTAGAAAAAGATTACCTGTCAAGTGATGCTCCTACGTTTCATGCCTGCAAAGGAATTGCACAGAATCTTTCATTTTAAACATTTACTCCATTCTTTAAGAAGTTTTAAAGAGCAGCAACTGTAGCTATGGGATTGTCGCTGTTAGGTTTGGATTTTTTTGATACCTGATAATGACTTCTCCAGGGACAGACTATTGTGAATGTTTTTCCTTTAGCACACTACTATCATATAAAAAGCCTACATCCTGCCTGTGTATTATTATAATGTGGTGGTTATTAAAGCTGCTTTAGTGCTTCAGATTCAAGGCAGCTTTTTTCACCTGGAGTTATTAGGTTTTCCCTCATTTATAGTAACGATGCAGTGTAATTTTAGATGGAAAGAGAAAATAATCTATTACTGATATTTACAACAAACAGTAACTATGTGAAAGAAGATACTGCATCACCTAAGGCATGGTCATAATCCATGCTTTTCATCATTTCTACAATACTTGTATACAACTATACAGGAATTTACTGTTCTAAATCATGCTATGCTTTCAATCTTGTAGTCCTGAGGGTCACATTGGAAAAGGCTTGTCAGATCTACAGGATTAGTATTTTACTATTCATCACCTGGAGAGCTTGGACCACCAGAATACTAATATGCACTCTGCTAGGCCAAATTTGGTAGACACTCATAGACAATGAACATGAAAAGAGGAATCAGAACTGACAGTAATGAACACCATAGCAAACAGCTGCAGCTGCTGAGTAGCAAACAGCCAAATATAACAAATTAATGTTCCGTATGCCACAAAAATCATTCAAGAAGATTTGGGAGCTTAGTATCATCCCACTAAACCCAGTTCCAAAGAAGTCAAACTTTGATGATGAAATGTCTTAATTGCTCCCACTGGGAATACATGGAATTGGACAGGTTTGCTACAGATGAGGCCTTTTTAGAAAGGAAGCAAAACAATCAGAGGTTTTGCACTGTATTGAGTGATTGCGGACTCCGTCTGGTTCTAATTCCGGAGTATGTCTGCTGCTGGATGAGCAATTTGTCTGAGTATTAACAGTCACATGAAGAGCATGAAAGAGAAAATAAAAAAGTGAAATCTTTCACTGCCACCAGGACATTTACAATGCCTAGCATACTGATTTACGAAGCTGTGACATGTATTGTACTGGAAACTTTTTTAATACTGCAGAGTGAGCCATAGTTCTCTCTGGTCAGAGAGAAAAATCTGAATTTGCCCAAGCATCATGAGAGTTGTGCATTATATTCACAAAATAGGCAGCAACATATCACTATAAATTAATACTATATTTGCTAGCAGGCATTGGAGAGAACTGAAAACTGCCTTGCTGTTGATAACTACAGCATTCTTCTTAAAGAAACTGGTTCACCAGTTTCAATGAGCCAACTTTGGATCTTGCATCCATTTCAAATTGACTAATGTCCAAATGTGTTTGATTCTGTCAGATCAAATCTCCATTGAAAACTAATCCTAAACTACATTCTGTTTTCATTCCTATGGTTATACTAGTTAATGAAACAGATCAGGGCATGCATCTGAGCAGTGACCTACAGTCATTTATACTGTGAAATTGTTAGCACATTCCCTGTCCTCTTTTGGATTGGGCCAGCTAACTTTTCTGGGTGTTATCCAGGCACGGCTCAGGAGGAAGCACATGCCAGGGACCGTCTCCAGTTGACTATGTGGATGCAGACTCCCTGTTCCACTCAGTGAGAATGTTCAGCTGTGTGCACACAAGCCATGCCGTGCCACTTGGTCTCAAGGGAAGAGAATGGTCCTTGAATATTTTATTTAATAATGTAGACATGGTCTACATGAACAAAGCCCATTTTTACCACATAAACTTCCACCATCAGGGGTAAAGCACAGGCTGGGTACCTTATTAATGTTAAGTATAATTTTCAAGGTAATTTTGATCTTTTCAGTCCTGAACTAACCGGCAGCTCTGTAGTAGAAGTAAAAGTATTGGCTCTTCCACTTACCTGCATCTCAGTGTTACTCGGGACTCTTGTTTTGCACTTTGACACTTCTCCTATATTGTCTCTGTCAGTGTTGCCTCCCCAGTCTTCTATTCCCTCCTCTACACATTGTTGGAAGATTAAGTTCTCCAACAAGTCATCAGACTTTTCAGGAACCTGCCGCTGCATACCATGCCTGGCTATTCACTATAATCACTACCAGAATTCTTAACATACTACCCAAGCCTTTTTTGACTCCATGTCTGCGTGCTTGCCACTGTGGTCCATACTGAACAAAAATGTTTTCTTCTGCCAAATATAGCCCTGGTATACCTGTGCCATTGGTATTTGATACCACTGTCACTGTTGATACACAGAAGGAAAATGAAAATAATAAATTGTTCTTACAGTTCTGAGATACAAATGGTGGCATGAATCATGGTGTCCCATGGCAGTTCTTATAAGGCTGTTCCCTGGGGCAGTGGCTAATCTCAAGTACAGAGGCTGGTCTTCCCCAACAAATCTATGAAAAACATAACAGTACTTTTACAGGCCTGTCATTCCCCAGTACACAGTCTTAGCAAGCAATGGCCTGAGAGTCATCCAGTTTGGACAGAAGACAAAGGGTTTATGGTATCATCATCAGAAAGTCAGTTCTAGTGGGCTTTTCTTAATTTGCTGGTGCTCTTTTCAAATGTGATTGCCTACCCATGTGTGAACTGGTTCACAGTGGTATTAACAAGGAATCCAGACATGTGCAAATCCAACACTAAAAGATCAAAATTGAGAAACTTCCAATTACCTTAGAACGTTAAAGGCAGTGTAACATCAGTATATCAAGCTATTGTGGAAATCAACAAAAAATCCCCGTAAATACCATTTTACTTTGAAAAGCTATCCCCTTGTGAATAATAGAGAAGCCAAAATTCAGTTTATTTAATTCCCATCTATGTTTCCATATATTGACAGTAAAAGAGGAGGGTTTTTTTGCTGTGCTATCTGCAGTTTTCTGCGTTGTCATAAGATCAGGCAAACTTATTCCCTATAGTTACAGCAAAGTGAAATTTTGTAAGTTACAATGAGCTGTAGTTGACAGCAAATCCTGGGCTTGATGGTATTCTAGCTCCATTATCTTGTCATGCCTCATTCAGGAAGAAAATATTCATGTCATATTTCTTTTGAGCTATTTTTGAACACATTTCTTCTTCACTATCCTTTTACGTTCGAGAGAGAGAAAAAAAAAAGAACTATATTTAATCTTACTATGTTCCTTCCTTGCCATTTGAACTTCCCCTCATCCAAATATTTTAGCAAACACAGAAGTGCTGGTGCTGGCTAATTCTATACTCACTTGACACATTACTTTCAACACCACAATTGTCTTCAGTGTTAAATTTAAAAAAATATTTAAATTAGATTGTTATCACTATTGTTTTTGCAGTTCTACCTGAATTACTAGTTTCCATAGTGACTGTGACATCGATACCTAAAAGACTGTATATTTTGTGCTTAATGATCATCCTGTTAGTGAGGTTTCTTAAGTTCAGGAAATGTTTATTCCTAGTGTGATGTAAGATCCATCTCTATAGTACTTAAATATTGTTTGCAGTAACAGCTTATCTCAACTTGTTTTTCTGATAATATAAGAACTACTGTAAATGTATATATTCAAATGTATATATAAATGTATAAATACTGTGTGCTTTTTAAAATTTGTGTGTCTGTGTGAGAGAGGAAAAAAAAGGAAAGACAATAAGCATAAAAGGCAAAACACAGCTTACATGATCATTTAAATACTACAAAAAATGAAATGTGAACCAGTGGCTGGAGAACACGACTGGAATTTAGGAGACCCGGGCATCACTCCTGGTTCTGTCAGTGACTCCTCATGTGACCTTCAATGGCCCAAGTGGATAGCGATGCACTAAGTTTGAAAAGTTGGCCTTAACCTTTATGCACTGCTGCATTCCTATCTTCAAAACAAAATAATGATACTTCACAAAATAATGTTGAGAATACCTTGCTATTCACAGGTGAAACATACGAATCTCTTCATAGTTAGTTGCTGCTCTTTTGTCATTCTCCCTAACTATGTGAAAAGTAAAATGCTCTTTTGAGCTGGGTACATTAGAACCAGATCCATCAACTTGCAGTGAAGGGAGAATTGCCTGGCTTGGAGAAGTTTCTGTCCATTCTAAAACAATTAATCTCATCTTTACGTTAATGTTTTTTCTCTTCCTGAGCTGCTCTAGAAGCATAATTTAATTCTCTCTTCCTCCAACGAATGCCTTAAAACTCCAGAGCCATGCCTCCATTGGTGGTCTAATCAAACACAATTTCTTTGCATGCAAAGCCCGGTTCAGGTCCTCAGGGTAGTCACTACCCTTCCCGTGCTGTGGTCATACTCCATTCTGTCTCATTTTCTCCGTGGAAGCATCCCTGCTCTTGCTGTTCATGTTCTAAATTGATTTCAAGGGCATGTTATTGGAGTTGAGAGGTGGTGGCTTAAAATTCCATGGAGAGGGCAGGAAATTCTTTGTATGGGATTTCAAGTGCCTAAAGTAGGCATCTAGAGCCCTTGGAGATGCTCCAGGCTATCTGAGCTATTCACATACCTCTGTCTGGTATGTCACAAGCTTTATAGGAGATGCATACCCTTCTGGAGAAGTAGCTGAGGAGCTGGTGAGATAACTCAAATGGCAAAAGATGTTTATATTTAAGCAACTGAATCCCAGGGTTTGTCTTTCTCACTTTCAGGTCAGAGGCTCAAATCTACTGCTTTTGCAAAAATGGAGAGACAGCTTAGTTCATCAAAGGAACAGCACAGATGCCTACTTCAGAAGATTCAGCGCTGTGAATCTTCTCTCAACAGAGACATAAAAGTACTAGAACTTAGTGTGATTGAAAGTATGTCCTTGTCTTCAGTATTTTTCTATGATTTTTCTTTGTCATTCCTAAAGAGACCTTGGAGAACGATCATTCCAATGGCTTACTTCTTACTGTACTGTACACAGGCACTTAGATTTTCATGTGCACTGTAAAGGAGAGACAAACCAGCAAGTCAGCCCTTCTGGATCTTCCCAGAGCACATCTCATGTTTCATTCTCACTAATTTTTCCTCTTCCGAGTAATTTAACACATTCAAAGTATGTGATTTAGACACTCTTATTACATAGAGGTACATAGCTACAGGAAAACAAAAATCCTCCAGTGTCATCAACTCTGGTCGTTTGCTGTCACAGAAAACTAGATTGGTCTCTTTCATAGGATGATGAAGCTCTATATAAATGTTATTTAAGATATTTCCATGGCTCGCTTGGTTTTGTTTTATTTTTAAAGCTTATGGCTCCTGGCAGGGTTTATTGCTTTCAAACATATGATTCAAAACTTTTCATTTCCACCTTCCATTTCAGTTTATATGAATTCTTCTTTGGTCTCCTTTAGTCTTCCAGCAACACTAACACTCTTTTCCCTCACAATTTATTTCCATTGTGTATTTGTATAATAATAATACCATTTCTGGCCTTTGCTGAAGGAAGGTAGATAAGCTGACCGCTCCTAGGGCACAGCTCTTCTTCCGAGCAGCCCCCAAACAGAATTTGTACTCAGGGGCTGATCTGTGGTAAGTCACATTGTTCCACAGAAGTTATGCTCTTCCCCCACCACAAACAGATCATACATGGCTCAGTGGCACTCATTCTCTTATAGCTATTACCCTGGAAGTGCTTGCAGTATCCATAGTGTCCAGATCCACCACTATGGTATCTTACTGATCATTTTGCTATCTTGTACAAAATTAATGTACCCATCACTAAAACCAGTGAATTTTGTTTTAGTAAGATCAAAATAAAATACAGTGTATTTCTCCTATGATCCTTTGCTCTTTGGAAGGCAGTGCTTTCAGTGTTCACTGTTAAGTACATCTAAGTTCCGTTTGCTAGACTGAATTGGGTTAAGACTTTTTCTAATACTAGAAATGCAATTACCTGTAAATTACAAAGCTACTTAGACTACTGTTGGACAGCTACTGTTATCGAAAGATGTGGTGACCAATATCTATTTAAAGGATCAAAATAAAATTGTAAGTAATATCTATTTGGTTTCTCACTGATTTTTCCATATATAAATAGAAAAACTGAACTTCATCAACCTCTGATGAAGATAGTAAAAAAATAGAATGAGAAGCACCTTTTTCAGAATTGGTTAAGTTACACAAAGATTTTCAATTTATTTTGAGAATCAGACTAGATGTAAGTTTGCACATGCTCGTATTTTTTATAGCAGTATTTTAACTTTCTTGATAATTTGATTCCTTGATTTCACGATTGATATTTTGATTATCTTTTTTAAGAAAGTAAATACTTCTTCAGATAAAGTAATGTAATCCATTTGGCTATTTCTGAGAAAATCTAGCTTTAGTGAGAAGAGACAAATGGAGGAACAGAAATCCCATGCTTACCTATGTTATATGCATGTCAGACAGTCATTGAATTAAGCAACGACTTATTAAAAATTAAGCATTAACTGAGTGTTAAAATAAATGTGAGAGAACAGAAAGAAGTGTTGTAAAGAAGGATAAGCAGCTAACAGAATAAAGATAGTTGCTTCCCCCTGTGGTATCAAAACCTAGAACAAAAAAAAAATATACTCTAGAAACTATGTGTGTAATAAATCTAGTGATTAAAATGTCTCAGGTGACATCGGACATGGTATTTTCATATGTCTTATCTGTACAATACAGAGACCGATTTGGTCATTGCTATGTTGAAATTCCTGTGCAAATGTCCCTGGCATAGGGAGTCACTGCTGAGTCTATTTGTGGAGAAAACATGCAAGAGAAGTGTGCTGGGGAGTAAACGTCTGGGCTATACCACTGCAATTGGATGTATATGAATGAGCTTCAGTGTGGACTCAACCTTATTCATTTGCATTCCATGTAGGAATGAAATTTTACTTGTTTGCTTATAACTGTATTCTGAGGTCCTGGTTGTAAATCTGCAAGATATATCTCCAAATGCACCCAAGAATTGCCCATGTGAATATTAAAAAGCCTTTAGCAGTTCTTACTGTTGGTGTGACTGGGAGATCATATTTCACACCTGCAAAATAACTACCATGATCTTTTTAAAAGGGTTTTGGTTGTATTTTAAAATTACATTTTCTGTTAAATTTGATATCGAGAAACTCATGGCAAGCTTATATCATGAATCTAGTTTTTTGTTCATTTTGATTCCTAAAATGAAGGCCACTATTCCTCCCATTTTTCTCTTAGGTTCTTCTGTAGTTTCAAAATATATGAAATGTGAATACTGTTTTATTCCTTCATAAATTTGATTTTTGTTTTACATTGTCCTACTTATTCTAGTCCATCCTAAAAATATTTGTTTTCTATAATCATATTAACCATTCCATTGGATCACATTGTTATTTTATGTAAAACATTTATAATGACCTTGCTCTGTTTTCAGATATTTAAATGTCCTCATAGTCCTGTTATTTCACATTTACTGACCAAAAAGTATTTTTTATTAAAATAAATTTAATAAATATCAATGTGGGTTTTTTTCTTTTTTTTTAAGAGAAATTTTCATTTCCTATGAATTCATGTAATTTTAAATTGTTTCTACTGGTTCAGGTAAAAGGATTTTATGAGTTTATTCAAAGAAATAGACTGAAAGAATTGAGAGAATCATTCTTTAGGTCATCATCTTAAGAAGGAAAAGTTTTGATTTCTGTATTAGTCAGTGTCTAAGAAAGTTACTTTGATGACACATATGCCAGAAGTTTGCTAAAAGTCAGTACAGTTCAAGAACAAAATTAATCACAAAAATATTATTTAAGAAACATTATCTCACTCTAATAAGAAACATTGTCATTAACAGTCTAATAACATGACACGTTTGATTCATTTCAGCAACATATGCAGTGTCTTCAGTTCACATGTTTTAGAAAGGAATATTTGCAACAGGACCAAAAAAGAATCCTTCCCGTTGCTTAGATTTATTACTGAAAGTATTTAACAGTGTTGATGGACACCTTGATCCTATGATCAGAACAAAGTATAACCAAGAATAAAAGCCAGAGGGTCAGAATAAGATACACAGAAGCAAAAAAGTTGTCAAGTTTAGCTGAATTAGTAAATTGCAAGCAATGGGAATTATCTGGTCATTATTTCTGCAATGATTTGACTTATGTTGTCACAAACCAGGCATATAGGTGAAAATGTCCTGAGAGGTGATAAGGGATCAGTTTTATAAGGAATATCCTTTTTTTTCTTTTCACACTCGTGCTTTTTCCCTCTTACTTGCTATTTATAACAGACAAAATAGGAAGTTTTAATAGTGGGTGGATAGTTAGCCATTGAAGGTGGATTACAAGATACAATAAAACATATGTTGGGTTTTTGTCACAGTAGGTCAGAATAATAAACATGTTAAATATACTGGATGAGGTTTACAGTGCGTATAAATCAGTCCCTGCAGGGACTTTTTGGCAGATTACCACCTTACATCCTAGCTTGTTTAGGTGAAATGATATGGAAATAGACATTTAAAAGATAAAGAAAGTACAAAATATGGTAAAATGGAACCCCAAGGGATTAGATCTTCAGCTTTCAAGTTTAATACAGATGGAGAACAAAGCTGCAGATTTTGTCCCAACAATGATGAATTACAAAGTAGGACTGTTTCTCATGTCAAAGTTACAAGAAGGCTAAATGGATAATGATAGCAGATAATGGATACAGTACCTGTGCAGATTAATTTGAATGTAAATTTAATTTCATACACAATTGAGGGGTGAAATTTTCCTAAACTATATCCTTCATCTGTCAAACAAGACAGTCTTTAAGGAGTCACCTTTATAGATTTGAAATGCCATATTAAGATCAGTAGGTAGGATTTTTCTTTCTAACATTCCTCACTCTAATATTCACAAAAACAATTCCAGGGTTATTTGCAACGAAATGATGAGCTAACATCAAAATCATAAACTATAAAAATGTCTTTTCCTGTTTACTTATCTGAATCTGTTTTCTTTTTAACTTTGGAACACCATTTGCATTCCCAGCTGGAATGATTTGGCATAATAAAATAGAGAAGAAAAAGAGAGAGAGATCATTTCTGGTGAAGGATCAGAATAAAGCAATTATGTCTTAATGTTTCGACCCTAAATAATATTAAAACAATGCCCCAGGCAGAAATCCAGTAGTCCAATGCAAAAAGGGTATCTCATTGAATAGCTGCAATAGTATCAACAGAAAAAAGAATTCAAGTGCCAAAGGATGCTGAAGATCTACTTCAACTGGATTATAGACTGAACAATTCTGAAACAGTACCCTGTACGTGGGATCATAAGGGTTAAATCTCTTTATGAAATTATTATCAAACTCATGTGGCTTTGGAAACTTTTTATACTCGCTAGATAATCTTCTTAAATTTTCCTAGGAGATTTCTGACATTTATGGCTTAGGAAAGCAGAATCCCCAACATTTTCCTTTAGAGGTGGAAGAATTAAAGCAGTTTCATTTTTTTTTGCTGTTCAAAGAGAGTTTGTCCTACATAGGAGAAAGTGGCCAACATTATTTATTTCTTTCTGAAGAAATAAGAACAACAGAAAATGAAAATACTTTGGAAGCTCAAACCTCCAGAATCTTACGAGATAAAGGAATAAAATATCAGGTTGCTTAAATTTTGTTTTGTTTTATTTTAAAATTACAACTTTTTACATATTGCAACAGAGCTGTTCAGGCACACAAAGTAATGAAAGGCACAAAAGAGTCCTAGATGACACATGCAGGTAATAATATCATTCAGCTCCTTCAGACAAGTGAGCCTGTGTCACTTCTTCAAATTGCCTTGTGCATTCATTGTAACCTGCCATCACTGTTTCTTTCTATCTGGATGGTGTTTCAGACAGATAGTCCCCTTTAAACCCTAGCCTTAGCTAATCATGGAAGAAATCAAGCAGCTGCATACTCAATGTCAACTGAAATAGAGCCATAGAGTCAAGTGCCATTAGTGAACCTCTGGCACCAAAAGACAAGTTCTTTTAGTATCTCCGGTAGTCAACATATAGACACATTAAAGTCTATCTCCCTTCATACCATACCATCATTGCAACTCTTCTCCAAGAGCTCAGTCCACATTTTGCATGCTGAACATTTCCTTTCTCACAGGTACCTAATGTCCAAATACCCTATGGGATATTGTTAACAATTTGCTTTTCTTTACTGAGAGCACAATATTATTCCTCCTTATAAGGCTGTGTTTTTCATTTATTCCTTTAGTCCTTCTGCTTTTCTGGGGGGAGGGAGAGAGGGGGAAGAGAAGACTTTTTTTTCCAATTGCTTTTTCTTTAATTTAGATGGCTCTCTTGATCACTAGACACCAGGTTTATCACTTTGAATATCAGTCTTCAGCATCACACTATTAAGCAACACATTTATTTGAGTTCCAATCTTCTCAGGTTTCCATAGTAACTGCTGCTTAGTACAGACCTTTGTAAACTGATTAAACAAAGCCACCGCAGCTTTGAAAAACTGACACATCTAGATTTTGGTTTATTATTAAAAATGTATCTTTTTATAATGTATGTTATGGTCAGACATGTCAACTTCAAAATGTTAAACAATGTATACTTGTATATACATTAATATGTATAATTATAGCTGTATGTTAATATAATACAAAATGTGTATTTAAAAACTCTATGCAGAATATTGTGATATATATGCTGTATATTAAAAATAATAATAAAGAATAAAAGTACACAATATACAAAAATATTCATTGTGAAGGCCTGTCCACTACTCCAATGGAGACAAAATTCAAGAAAAGTTGAATCATTTTCTCCTAGAAATTTAGGGATTTAAAGGCAGTGCTGTCAGTTGTCACTGAGTCAGTTACTATTCATAATGCTTATAGACAAAAGAGTTCCAGCTATCTAATATACGAACACATAACTGTAAGAAGGCAATTGTGAACTTTATCTACTTGATCTATGACATATATGAAATAAATTGGTGAATGTCAGTTCCATTATTTGTGCTACCGCCAGGAAACATGTTGTATCAGATTCCCCTGGTGATTGCCTTAAAACATAGCTGTTGTAAAACTGGCACAGAGACCAAATTACTCTCTTGACCTGGTCAAAGGGGAGACATAAAACAGAAAACATCATTAAACCAGTGCATCAACCCTCAATGCACTCACTCGTGCAATAGTTTGTGTAGCTCAGTTCTCACTCAACAAAAGGGAAAGAGAAGTTAAATATGGGTACTAAGAATGATCAGAAATGTTAAGAAAGGCGGTGCAGAACTAGAGTTACTCAGCCTAGCCTGGCAAAGATGTAAATGCAGGGAAATATGACAGCTGTCTATAAAAGCTATGGGGTGTCCAGTGAAATGAGTGCATAGCAACTTTAAAACTTGAGGTCGTTTCTTCTTGTCCTACCACTTCTTATCTGGGAAGAGACCAACACTCACATCACTGCAACCTCCTTTCAGGTAGCTGTAGAGAGTGATAAGGTCTCCCCTCAGCCTCCTTGTCTCCAAGCTAAACAACCTCAGTTCTCTCAGCCGCTCCTCATAAAAATTGTTCTCTAGACCCCTCACCAGTTTCGCTGCCCTTCTCTGGACACGCTCCAGAATCTCTATGTCTTTCTTGTAGTGAAGAGCCCAAAACTGAACACAGTATTTGAGGTGCAGCCTCATCTGTGCTGTGCACAGGGGAGAGATCACTTCCCTAGTCCTGCTGGCCACACTATTTGTGGTACAAGCCAGGATGCTGTTGGCCTTCTTGGCCACCTGGGCACACTGCTGGCTCATATCCAGCTGGCTGTCAAACAACACCCCCAGATCCTTTTCTGCCAGGCAGCTTTCCAGCCACTCTTCCCCAAGCCTGTAGCGCTGCATGGGGTTGTTGTGACCCAAGTGCAGGACCCAGCACTTGGCCTTGTTGAACCTCATACCATTGGCCTCAGGCCATTGATCCAGCCTGTCCAGATCCTTCTGTAGAGCCTTCTTACCCTCAAGCAGACCAATACTCCCACTCAACTTGGTGGCATCTGCAAACTTACTGAGGGTGCACTCGATCCCCTCATCCAGGTCACTGATAAAGAGATTAAACAGAACTGGCCCCAATACTGAGCCCTGGGGAACACCACTTGTGACCAGCCGCCAACTGGATTTAACTCCATTCACCACCACTCTTTGGGTCCGGCCTTCCAGCCAAGTTTTTGACCCAGCAAAGAGTACACCCATCCAAGCCATAAACAGCCAGTTTCTCTACGACAATGCTCTGGGAAATGGTGTCAAAGGCTTTACTAAAGTCCAGGTAAACAACATCCACTGATAGCGTTGTCCAGGTGCAACCTCTGGTTGTCCCAAAACCACTAAGGAAGACACACTATGTTTATACTATATTTTTATATTCTTTCTTACATTTTTATTGTTTACTGAAGTTAATGATGAGACACTAGAATTATTAAGCTGAATTGACCTTTAATTTCAACCAGTAAGGACATTTTAAGTTTTTGTGTAACTAAGCTCATGTTAAATAGGTTTCCTGTAACCCCAACTTTGATCATTGATTTCATCAGATCATCAGTTTGTGACTATGGTGACTATGCTTGTTATTGACAAGTACACAGTGAAAGGTTAGGTGATTAAAGGCTCATTTCCATGAACACAAAGGAGCCCAGAGGCCCCAACGCAGGCAGGGGTGCCTGAATACCCCACTCAGAGAGGCAACTCACGCCCTACATCACCCCTAGGCTGTTCCA
Organism: Burhinus oedicnemus; assembly: GCA_008921705.1. Classification (NCBI taxonomy): domain Eukaryota; kingdom Metazoa; phylum Chordata; class Aves; order Charadriiformes; family Burhinidae; genus Burhinus; species Burhinus oedicnemus. The sequence goes on from VFFE01007706.1 coordinate 328,940, forward strand.
GGTGATCCTCAGCCCCAGGGGCCAGGGAACACCCCACACCAGGAGTCAGCTGTGGCAGCTCTCCAGGGCATCTTACACACGCTGAGGGGGGTCCCTCCCCAAAGTGTATGGGGCTTATCATGGGGTTCGGAGGAAGAGCATTTGGGAACTGCACAAGACATTATCGGGTATTCAGGGGAGGAATGAAAACTGGGGCACAGAAGGGATTATGGTGGTTTGGGTAGGATCAATCATGGGAAAACAGCTGAAGAGATAAAAGGGGCCAACTGCTGATCGATACACCCGATCAGTACAGTCTGGCTTGTCTCATGATTAAACACCATTTTTTACTCTTTTCCTGGGTGAGGGACTCCCTTATTCTATATGCACGTGTGTGTATGGGGGTCTAACTGCCAGCAACAGGAGTGGGACCTCAGGCCATAGATGCTTCTTCACACAAGCCTAAAAAGCAGACATTTTAGGTAGGAAAACTAATAACAATGTCCCTGAACATAAGTGAGATAAAGACAATTTTGCATCATTCCTGCAACCAGCATGAGGAAGATGATTCAGGAACTGCAGGTTCTCACCATCTTGACCTAACTTCAACACTTCCTGACTTTGGAAAAAAATTCCGCCTTTTTTTTTTCCCTCTCCTGCACATTTTATTAGCAGAACTAATGAAAAAGGTTCATTCAAATTTCAATACCATTGTTTGTTCTACGAGTAAAAATTATATTGAAGTCTTAATCTTCTAAAAACTTCCATTTGTCCCTTTTTGGATTGAAGGCACCTTCTAAGCTGTTCGGAGAATATTTTAAATGAATGTCAAATTAGGAAAAAAAGCAAAAAAGCTGAAGGCCAAAGAATGTCCTCTTTCATTCATTAAGATCATTAAAAAACAAATAAAACCACATACAGAATCCCAAATTTCTCTATGTGCTCATAAAATGATATATCTTGTAGGTAACAATCTAAATTTAGCACTTATTATTCTGCTGCATTTCTTGACCTTCATCTGTGGAACACAAATTGCTCCTATGGGTTATTTCCTACAATTCTATAAAGAAGTGACAAAGAAACAAATTTATATTTCAGTTAGATCAATTGGACTTGCAAAATGATCAAATAAGGAGAATATAAATCATGATTTAAAAATAATAAACACATTAAAAGGACATAGATAAATATATTTTAAAAATCACCTTTATTCTGTATATTTAATTACCTGTCTCTGCTTTTCATTTTTTTCCTTTGAGCAATTTCAGCAAAAGTCAAATAGAAAAAGCACCAAAAGTAATCTGTGTCAACATATTAACCATCAGCTAACTGAACAGAAATCAGATGTTTTGAAGCATATTGCCACACTATTAAATGTATTAGTAATGGAAGTTGCCCTAGTATATTTTCATATTTTTCATATTTGCTAATATCAGTAAGTTATGAAATAGAAAAATCACACTTTTGTGAATCACATTGACCTTTCAGATTGGTATAATACATGCACGGAAGTGAACTGGGATTCCTTGAGCTGGACAAAAAAGCTGACAGTGAATATATAATGTCATAAATGCCTTAACAGATCACATGTCCCATCTTTATCTTCTATGGGAAATCATTGAATCAGAATTCAGGTCATTTCACTCTTGAAAGAAAATATTTCTATTTACAACACTAAAGTGAGCAAAGTAATAGATACACCATTTAGAAGAGGTTCATAGTATGATCACAACCTATCAGTTCATACAAGCAGTATAATCAGATCAGTAATGTACTGAGCTAGCTTAAGTGTTAATCTCTGCATATGTTTTCTTCCATTTAGAATGAACAGCAACACGTTGCCTGCATCATTCGTTAGATAGTTAACTACATTTCAAAAACTATGACCAGTTACAATTAATCATAACCATTTCATTCAATTTATAATTGTAACGGCAGGAGGTCAAGGATTCCATTAGAAAATTGAAAGATTAGAACATCTGAATATCTTTTCATACCATGTTGGAACACTTATGAATAAAGGTTTGCAGGAGGACTGAAGGAAAGAAGAGCAAAAGAATGGGGAGTTTAAACAAAGAAGATAATTAATTTTCTGTATTTGAAACCTATAGGAAATACTAAATTACAAGACCTGTTAATGAGATTTGGTGCTATTGCAACTAACATAAAACTCCAAATATAATCCTTAGCAAAATCTTGCCAGTTCTCTAACTTTAGAATAGCTACTTCACACTAAAGGAAACCCTGAATTAAGCTAGGCTTGGTATTATCAAGCTTCTGAGCAGTTCTATTTTTTTGAAATAAGTTGAATTTCTGGTGAACTAAATTAAAACATGGATCCTAAACCAAGACTCCAGTCTTCAAAATCCCACTTTTTCCAACCTGAAAGGACCCAAATTCTGTAATCACTGAATCACAGAATCACAGACTTAGAGAATTACAGGGGTTGGAAGGGACCTCTGGAGATCATCTAGTCCAACCCCCCTGCCAGAGCAGGGACACCTAGAGCAGGTTGCACAGGATCACATCCAGGCGGGTTTGGAATGTCTCCAGAGTTGGAGACTCCACCACCTCTCTGGGCAGCCTGTTCCAGTGCTCTACCACCCTCAAAGGAAAGAAGGTCCTCCTCATGTTTAGATGGAACTTCTTATGTTCAAGTTTGTGCCCATTACCTCTTGTCCTATCTCTGGGCACCATTGAAAAAACACTGGTGCCACCCTCCCGGCACCCTCCCTTTAAGTATTTATAGGCATTGATGAGATCCCCTCTGAGCCTTCTCTTCTCCAGACTAAAAAGACCCAAGTCCCTCAGCCTTTCCTCATAAGAAAGATGTTCCAGACCCCTAATCATCTTTGGAGCCCTCTGCTGTACCCTCTCCAGCAGTTCCCTGTCCTTCTTGAACTGGGGAGCCCAGAACTGGACACAGGACTCCAGGTGTGGCCTCACCAGGGCAGAGTAGAGGGGGAGGATAACCTCCTGTGACCTGCTGGCCACACACCTCTTGATGCACCCCAGGATGCCATTGGCCTTCTTGGCCTTCATGCTGGCTCATGGTCATCCTGTTGTCCACCAAGATACCCAGGTCCCTTTCTACTGAGCTGCTTTCCAGAAGGTCAGCCCCTAGCCTGTACTGGTGCATGGGGTTATTCCTCCCCAGGTGCAGTACCTTACACTTGCCCTTGTTGAACTTCATGAGGTTTCTCTCTGTCCAGCTCTCCAGCCTGTCCAGGTCACGCTGAATGGCAGCACAGCCTTGTGGTGTGTCAGCCACCCCTCCCAGTTTTGTGTCATCTGCAAACTTTCTGATGGTACCCTCTATCCCTTCATCCAGGTCATTGATGAATATGTTGAACAGGACTGGACCCAGTACTGACTCCTGGGGAACACCACTTGTCACAGACCTCCAACTAGACTCTGTGCCACTAATCACAACCCTCTCAGCTCTATCTGCCAGCCAGTTTCCAATCCAACCCAATCTAACCCACAATTTTTTTAGGATGCTCTGGGAGACAGTGTCAAAAGCCTTGCTGAAGGCAAGGTAGACAACATCCACTGCCCTCCCCTCACCTATCTGTCCAGTCATGCCATCGTAGAAGGCTATCAGATTAGTCAGGCATGACTTCCCCTTGGTGAATGCATGGTGGCTACTTCTGATAACCTTCTTTTCCTCCAGATGCTTTGAGATGACACCCAGAACGAGCTGTTCCATCATCTTTCCAGGGACGGAGGTGAGGCTGACTGGCCTGTAATTTCCCGGGTCTTCCTTCTTGCCCTTTTTGAAGACTGGAGTGACATTGGCTTTCCTCCAGACTTCAGGCACCTTGCTTGTTCTCCAGGACCTTTCAAAGATGGTGGAGAACGGCCCGGCAAGACTTCTGCCAGCTCCCTCAGCACTTGCGGGTGCATCCCATCAGGACCCATGGACTTGTGGATATCCAGTTGACTTAACTGATCTCTGACTTGATCCTCCTCAACCAAGGGCACGTCCTCCTTCCTCCAGACTTTCTCTGTTACCTTTGAAGTCTGGGACTCCCAGGGGCTGGCCTGAGCAGTAAAGACTGAAGCAAAGAATTATCAGCAGATCTTCTACATCACAGATAAGTGCTCTACCTATTAATTCTTTGTTTAAAACTTCAACACTATGTCCATTAAAAAAAAATTAAATATAACTTAGCATACTAGTTATACAAAACAGACCTTTAGTGCCCACTGGAAGAGTGTTCTCCAATTTGAATCTGTGTGTCCTAAAATCACATTACATTAAATCAATATTCGAGGGGCAAGAGGTACATCTTTGCTTGTGCAGTCTCCTAGCACTGTAAACACAGTTCTGAGGAAGCCAATTTCTCCCATGCAGTTTAGACATTTAATTAAGGTCTTGATTTCCACTGTAGGGGGTCTGCTACTTAAAAATTAGTCTTTGCAGCATTCATCACTGTAACCCTTGATTTTTGGATGCATGCAGAAAACACTAAAGATTTGAGAAAATATGTGGCTAAGTATCTGCCTAGGATACTTGGCAGTATCTAGTTATACACTAACTCAAAAACTAGCTATAGAAAAAGCTGTACACTCTTTTACAAGTTGGGTTGTTGATTGTTTTTTTTTTTTATTCTATTTCCCATAAAAGTACTTGAATCTTCAAAATTTTGGAACAAATATTGTTAAAAAAGAAAAAAAGAAGAAGAAAACATCTTTGCAACTATCCATTGCAGCTGATTTCTACTTTTCTACTTTTTCTTCACACTTGAAACATTTTTGGAAGTCATATATTGCAAAGTAATCTTTCACAAAGCTATGAACCTAAGCTTTCTGTACACATTTTCTGCTACTTTGTACTTTGCATAGCTATTCCCAATATCGTAAATCCTGATTACTATAGCTTGCTTATTAGAAGATATTAGTATTTCTCTGTTAATATCATCAAGAATCTCGTCACACTTGGATTCAGGTAGATTACAAAAACTTCACATTAGAAAGTTACGAATTAATAAAATTGTGCACCAACACGTTTTTTTTCTGTGTTTAAATACATCCTCAGATTTGGAATCAGATTTATGAGTCTTGCTCTACAGCTAGAAGAAATGAAACGTCTATGTCATACTTGTCACAGGTAAATCTCAAACTGGGCAATGAAATACAGGGCAGCATTAGCGTGGAGGGAAAGTGCAAGACAAAGAGAAGAAGATGACAACAAAACAATGACAAAATTATAGCAGAAGTGAAGGTGCTGCTGGAATTTACAACAGCAGAGTGGAAAATTAAGGCATCATGCTGGAGAAACTTAGGCATGGTAGTGTCAGGGATCAGCAAGGATGAACTGCTCCTCAAGGAAGGCCAAATAGGAGCAAAGGGTCACAACGAGACAGGCAGGAGCAGTGTCCTTATCACCGAAGGATGCAGTCCCACAGCACCTGGGCAAAGATAGTATGTCTAGAGGCAGCAACCTCAATCAGACACAGCCCAATAATAGTCAGGCAAGTCCATAGTGGTAAGGTAGGTCTGAGATCAAGCTGGGAAGTCAAATCAGCAAGTCAAAATTACAAATTCGCAAGGTACTAGGACAAGCATAGGAACACACACACTCAGAGAAAGACTAAGGGTGACAGTCTGAGCTTAACCGCACCTCCCAAGGGAGGTGAGGAGGCCCTAGACAAGGCTTATCACAGCTCTCTCACACAGTTGTCTCCACCACAGTCTGATCACAGGTTGCAGAACTGTGTTGTATCGAGCTGAGATTGAGCACAGGTCAAACTCCTGGGAAGGGAGGAAAGAGGTGGTAAAGACTGCTGCTCCACTTAGATCCCGGCAGCCAAAGTTTCATGGTTTTGAAGATAAATAATGGAAGGTGAGGGGAGGATAGTGTGTGACAAGGAGTCAAGGCATAGAAAGGTAATTGTAGGGTTAGTGTTATTTCAAAGGTGGAGGACTTGAACTGATAAAGTAGTGGTAAAGGCTGAACTCCTTAAAATGTAAAGGCATGAAAAAAGGCAAGCTAATTTATTTTATTTTTAGATCCTTCAGATCCTGTCTTGTCTGCTTACATAACTGATATGAGATGAATTTTAGACAGCTGTCAGTCCTATTTTACAGATTGAGAAAAAATTAAGAAAAGCAGGCTTCCATATAAGTTGGGGTTTACCTATATGCTAAGAGAAAAAAGTGGTGTAGTTGTGCGATGCTGTGTAAATACTGCAGCTGAGCACAAGAAAGATAATACTGATAATCTTACATAGATTAGAAAGAAAGTGTAACGTGGAAGGAGTTCAGGAACACAGTGGCTGTATCGCACACCACTATTTCAATTCTAAACTGAAGTTACAAACAAATAGAAATCTAGAGAAGTTTGTCTACACAGAAGAATGTCTACACAGCCTATTCACATTCAGACCAAATGTTCAGGCTTTCTGCAAAGAGAATGAATTTCACCAAAAAGGTCTGCTTAATCTGAAGATGTAAATCACATATGTAAATGGTTCCATAGCTCAGAAACTCATGACATGTTAGTCTTAATTCTGTGCTCAAACCAGTAGCTCTCATTATAAATATACATTAGTAATTCTTCTTTTATTTGTACAGGTAATGAACTAACATTGTTTAAAACTGAGTTCCTTTCTATCTCTTTCTTTCTTATCCTCTTTTTTTGATTATGTTTATCTTCATTTCCCTGTTTCCCTAGTTTTCTAATTCTCTAAGACAGCAAAGGAGCAGCACTTTAATGTTTTTCTTTTCCTTTGCAACAAGAAAGTCTTATGATGAGTAAAGACTGGAGTTTAACAAAATTCAGACAGTCATTTAAAGAATTACTTTCTACTTTATTTTCCCTTACCTTTTAATAATCAATCACAAACTACTGCTCACTAATTGCTTTTAAAATATACATGGGTATTGATTTTAAAATTACATGGGGGCCTAAGTCTCCTACTGAGATTCTTTACAGTTTAAGGAACTATTCAACATGAATAAGTGTGCTAGAACTATGCCTTAAAAAATTAGAAGTTTCTCTTGAATTTCTTGATCAAAAATTATCCATCTATGACTTCTTCATTTTATTTTGTCAACAAAAAACATAGTTCTTAGAGAGAAAACTAGCAGGAGTTATCAAATGACATTAAAATGTGCTTATTTACTGTTCATTTTACAGACAGTGAATAGACAACACTTTTTGACTAGGCAGTGAATCTAATTCATCCCACTAATGCTACCTTTAAAGTTGTGCATGTAGCACATACATAACAACAAAAGCCTTTAGGCCATTGTAGGATAGACAGGGATGTCTGTTGCTTCTTATCATGCTATGAGGAAGTCTCACATTGGTTGCTTTTAAAAGGGTGCCTACATCTTGGGTCTAACAGAAATCAGAATCCAGTGGTCTGGCCAAAATTCTAGTCAGCTGAGTTATGATCTCAGTAATAAAGAAAGGTGGTATAATACAAATTTCACCAAAGAACATTTTGGCAAACGCAATCTTAGTACCTTGTGTTGTGTTTTTCCTCTTCAAAATGTGGTGCAAACATTTTGACATAATTTTGACAGAACATTAGCAGAAAAACATTTCTAACCATTTTCTTCAGCTTATTTCAGGGCACAAACTTTGCCATGGTTTCAGAAACATGTGCTTTCAGCCTCTGCGTTACCTGTTCTGAAACAAAATTTGAGCTACTGAGTTTTGCGGAAGAAAAACCTCAGTAGTCCTTCACGCATCGTATGAAATTCATTTCACCCCCAACCTCAGCCATTAAGATACAGTTTGTACTATTCCACCACCTTGCCTTTTAATAATCAATCTGCATTCTGTAATGGAGAGCAGACATATTAACTTTCAGAAGCTACAACTAAAAACTTCAGATACACTAAAAAAAATATGAAATGAACAAAAGATGTGACTGAATAGTCACATTCTGATATGAAAATGAATTCTTAGCTTTAATTAAATACATTAACCTCACCAGTCAAAAATGATCAAAACCGGCTTGGTAGTTAATATGATATAGAAACAAAAACGAACTGTATTAAGATAAAGTTGAATATATATGTCTGCATATATATGTATATTCCTTTGAACTAAAGACGTTTGATATTTGTCCATGTTCTGCAGCTTCTTTTTTATTAGATCTTTTCTTTTCAGCTTAAAAACAAAGAAAATTATGTATAATTTCTTTAATATTATAGAGCTAAAGAACTTTAATAAATGCTTTCAAGAAAAGAAATTAATGTAGGTTACTAATGTATATTTGAAGGAAAAGAATTTAATTCCAATAATAACTTGAATTTAAGATTTGAAAAAGAATATTTTTTTCAGAGCTTTATCATCCCTTTAAAATTGCTTTTAATCTTTTCTCTGTTTACTAGTGAATCAGAAACTACATCCTGAATTAAAATGATGTGATCTAAAAGCCATCTGCAAAAGTGTCAGCTTTATTAGCATTCTGATCTTTTCTCACTTTAAAGAAATGCTCACACTGGAAAATCAAATTATTTACTGTTTGTGACAAAGGAACATGTATGGCATTGTGTACTTGTAAGCATGGAGTAATTCCTGAAAGAGTGATAGGACAAAAATCCTCTGATTATTAGATTTGAACACATAAATTACAACCAACTCAGACTCTTTTCCCTTCTCCGTTTCTTCTAGACAAATATAAATCAACCTTGTGCTTCTCAGCCTTCTGGGAAAATTTGTTTAGTGCAACCAGGTTTCACATGAGGAAACAGGATTCCTTCAGGTTGTGTTGTTCCCTGGTGCTGGAATCTTCAGAGGATGCAGTGTTCTTATTGATGAGAAAGTATCTTAAACCCATCTGGCAAATAAATTGACCTAGACTGCTCTCTTCCAGCAATTCAGTGTCCTACAGCATATAATCAGTGTGAGGTGAAGGCACAAGGTAGTGCTTCACTAGTTTTGTTAACAAAAATCAAACTCAAGGAAAGGCACATTGCTAGGCTACTCAAGGGGTCCAGTTCAGTTGCCCATGCCTTGACAGCTAGTGTCATTTGAATGCTTTGTGATAGCCAAACACCATGCACATGGTCTGGCAGATATTACACAGGCCGTGCACTTTTCTGGAGCTGTAGCTGGAGGCCAGTTAGGATAATCTTGGGCATTTAACATGAGGTATGTATGTGTAAACTACTGAACTGAGTCCTAAGTTTCTGTCAATATTTTAAGCAGAAGAAAATGGTAGTGACATTGACCAGTGGAAGAGAGGCAAGAAATGGCTCCAAATTAAAGCTTGCAATGTTCCCATGGGTGAGGTGGGCAAAAGTAATGGATTTACACTGTAAGAACAAGATTAAGGTTAAACATTTGGAAGACCTTTCTGAAGGGAAAGTGAGTTATGAAGGAGAAAAGTCTTCTATACAGACTGTGGGATCTACCTGTGGATTTGTAGGATCAGGTTAGACAGAGTCCTAATGGTAATGGCTTAACCTGACTTAGGGAAAGAGGATGGGTTAGATGACCTCTTTGGATTCCCACTCCAAAATTCTCATTGGTTCCTGCTTGCCATCGGAAATGAGAGCAGAAATAATGGCATACCTTTGCAAATTATTCTGTGATACTATTTAATACTTGTGTTTATCTAAACCATCAAAAGAAAGATTTTTATAGTGGCAAAACATGTAATTATCTCTGCAAGAAATTAATGCTAGAAATAAGCAAAAATCTCAACGAAATTGTATTTGAGCTATGCAAGGCTCGTAATATTAAAGATCAATACACAACAGTTTGGTTCTTGTAATTAAATGTCACTAGAAATAATAATCTGATAGCGTCGTTTTTTTAAGATGAATTATGTAGGGCATAATATAAACTCCTGTTTTCAAGTGTGCTTGTCCCAGTTATAAATTTTGAAATGCAACAAATTGACAGTCTCAGTTTCGGCCTGGTAAAAATTAAAATGCTGTTTGTCTTACTACTACCTTTTATCTGGTTGTGTCAGTGACATACAGTCCTACTCAATTCTTACTTCTCAGACTGAAAAGTCTCTCAGGAATCCTGCAGAAAGAAACTGATTCTGAAGTGAGAAGACTCATACATTTATGTCGTAAGTCTCCTGCAATTTAGCAATATATCACTAGACTTCCTCAAGGAAAACTTCAGACTCTCAAGAAATGAAGGCTGCAGTGGCTGTAGGATTACTCTATATGCTTTAGATGTGTAGGCATAAGCACAAATCACAAATACATGCAGTTTCAGTACATGATTAAGCAACAGATTCTAAAGTTCCTCACTGTGGATTTATATCTATTCAAATTACTGAAAATATTTGGAATTTGCATTAAGGTGCAAGAGGTCAAAAATTGGATCTTTTGTGTCTAATACATCTTATTTTAGCAAAGCATCATTTTTATCATTGCTGTATATGAACATGCATACTATATGTTACATATGAACCATGTATAGTGCAGTACAGCTGATCTTAAATATACTGATACAGGTTTTGGCTTAGAAATATGTGGCTAGAAACTTCCTGAATCAAAGCACAAAGAATAAATGGAAGAATTTGAAGCACGTGGGAGTACTTTGTTAACTGTATTATGTCTAATACAGTTTTCATTATTTCATTGGAGAACAACACACCATTTTTTTATCTGAGAGTACAAAACAATTCACCAGAAACACACCTGAGACAAGATCTCTTTCCTTCCCTTTAGCAGAGAAAAGAATCAAAGCTTGTGTTAGGTTGATGGCTGGACTTGATGATCTTAAAGGTCCCTTCCAACCTAGGTGATTCTACGATTCTTGTCAACCCCACAGACACCAGAATAACTAGAACTTCAATCCAATCTAAGACTGTTTTTACTAAGTTCTGGATCACGCCTCTCAAGCTAAAAAAGTTTTGAAGTTTTGTGAAGTATTAGGCAAAGACAGTCCACAGACATTTATTTTCCCATGCCTGGGCACTATCACCCTCTTCATGACAAAGGAGAAGAGGCTACCATCGCTGGCTAAAACCAACTACACTGGTCACAGGAATTGCTGTCCAGCAAGGAGGGTTAGCATCAGTGCAGGTTTTGTAGGGTGGGAGACTGTGTATAAATACTTTGGTCAGCAATGGCTTTCAGGTAGGAAGGAAGAAAGGAAGGAAGAGAGGGAGAAAGGAAGGTAATGGATTGTACAGGCATATTTACATGTCATACTTTAAACCAGTATCTGCATATGGGCTCAAAGCTTAGTTTGTGCTAATCTATAGGATAAAGTCTGGGTTAATTCTCCTGTTGAGATGATACCCTGTTGAGTCTGTAACACACTACATAACTGCTGTAGAATTACTTATGAAAAGAGAGGAGGTTCAGCTTGTATTTTACACATGTTTAAAATGAAATGTCTGCAATTTATTGAAGGGCTTAGGGGGTAGTAACACCTCCCTTTTTAAGTAGCTTGGATTCCATATCGCATCATGCGTTCACACAGCCAGACAGTTTCGCTTCATAAATAAGGGTTGTTTAGGCCCCTGATGTCATTCTGTAAATAAATTTTTGTTGGCGTGATGACAAACTCATCTGAAAACTCTGTGTAGCATAGCTTTATTTCATCTAGTTGTCATGTTTCTGCTTCAAAAAATATTTCTTCATCCTGCAGTATAAGATTCCTTGATAGCTTCTGAACAGCTGTCAAGTAAAATTTTATTACTAGATATCTCCTTCGCCTGCCAAATCAACTGTTGATTCCCACCTAGTGGGAGCAGTATATGAAATATCTCATACTCCTAGCTATGTAGTCATCAACAAAGTCATCCACCCAGCTGGTCTACTGGTACCCATAGTCAGTGATGCGCAATTGGAACTCAGACCTGGGCTTATATTAATGGTAGAACATGTCAAATCACAAGGCAGATTCAAATTAGGTAATAAAAGAACAAACCATGCTGTGGCAGTAAACATATATAGGTAAAGAAAAATTCAGCAGTAAGCAGTGGGATTCCGCCTAACAGATGAGCAGAAACTTTTGAAGTTTAAATGCATGTTCAGAGGAACAGTAATAATAGAAATAAACAAACAAGCAAACAAACAAACAAACAAACAAACAAATAAATAAATGGAAGAAGTAAGAGTGCACAAGAGTTGCTGTTATGTACCAAGTCAAGATGTTAGCTATTACAGGGTATCAGTCACAGGCAGACACAGCAGTCAAGAGTAAATCATAGTATCAGCGAGGTGGCAGACTCGAAAGAGGTGAAGGTAATAGTCACCCAATAGTCAAATTAACAAGTACCATAAAGGAGAAATCCAAACTATGACTCTACAATATCAGTCATTCCTGGAAGAAACTAAGTCTTCACAGGGAATGTTTAATTGAATGCTTGAACAAGCTAAGCAAGTAAAATTCTTGGAAGTTAAACTGATGAGAGGGCCTGGGAAGACAAGGAAAAATGAACCTGATGATTCTTAACCTCCTGTACTCTGTAGGTTGTTATTCATAGAGAAAAGCAAACTAACACAAGCTTTAAGAATGAATTTTTTTATCCTTTTTGTTGAGAAAGTTTATTAAAGTTATATGTCAGAAGCAATCAAAGCAAAAAGCAGAAGAAAAATACTGTACATGTAGTTCATAGATCTGTGTGGATTTCTTCCACAAAGTCATGACTTGTATGTATGCATTTTTATTAGGAATAAGAAAACATCAAAGACATATATGAAATAGTTGTTTCTCTTTAATCACCCAGCTGTAAACACTTATAAGAATACTTTTGTGTGACATGTTCAGAACAGAAAATAATCATGCCTAAACTCCTGTAGGCAGGTAAATATGCATATATATATTTAAGTACATATGTGTATGCATATATTCTCACTGAAAAAAATCTGAATACTGTTCTGATGAGTATAAACAGACTGTAAAAATGTAAAGGCGTTATATAAATATAGCTTAATTGCCAGTCTCACTCCATATTATGCAACTTTCTGGATATACATAAAGAGAGACAAGATGCAAGAAAATAGATTAATTAGGTTTTATTAACAGTTTTATTAACTCAGTGAACGTTCCCTGGCAGCAACTCCCAGTTATTTCTTTAACCAATTACATTAGTTCAGGCCTATGTCCATCATGACATCATCTGTATGGGCACATATTTATCTGAAACCTCCATGTAACATGTCTGCATTTCATCTGTCATGTTTTTTCTTCAAAAATTATGTCTTCCTTGGGGTGTAAGATTTCTTGATAGCTTCTGAACAGCCGTCACATAAAGTTTTATTAGAAATCTACTTTTTCTGCTAAATCAGGTTTTCCTTTTGCCCCACAAGACTCAATGGCTTCTGTCAGTCCTTTGTCCTGCCACATCTGGTCCCAGCTGCTACTGGAAAGTCACAGTTCTCTAACCACACATGAGGGAGGAAGCAAAAGAGGGCATCCTATTCCCTGCATTAGAATTTCAGGATTCCCCCTAGATTTTATGTGAGGAAGATCTTCCAATGTTAATTTATTTTAAATCAGCACCTTGTGAAATGGATATTTCTGTTAGAAGGCTGCCAGCTGATGATAACAGCAGGAAAGGTTTCAGCCTCCTCTGTCTCTTTCTCGTTAACACTGGTCAAAAATACAGTTATGACTTAATAGGAGAGATACATCAGGAATAATTTAAGTAAATTATGCAACTAATATTTTTGTTCATGAATACACAAACCTGGATCCAATCAACTATGAACTGAATATTCTGCCACAAATGCCTCATGTACATTAAATGTAAATGCTATACTGGAAAATGATAGTGTAGAGTTTTCTTGATATCTCACACCCTGGCAATTTAAACCTGGATTACAGTTCCTTTGCCTCTGTAACCTGTTCTTTAACAACTCTGATAATTGCCAAGAACCTCCTTCTCTTGGCAGCCTACATCTCTCCTCAGCTGTAGAAAAAGAGGAACACAAATTTGTCCTGTCGCTTATGCATTGGACTGCCCTCTGCTGACCTATTACTGTGAGTTTAATTTATCATAACTGATAAAGACTGGGAGTTAGCCATAAGGAATTATGCTTGCTCATGCCTAAAGTCAAGCCAAGACTTCCCACTGTGCATTTAATTAATATTTTAATGGATGCTTTAATACAGTGGAAATTCATCAAACTAAGACCTAGAATTGATGTGAATAAAGGCATCTGTATGCCACCATAGCAGTAGAGTGAGAATCTCCCTTCCACTTGTTGTGCAGTAATTTCTAGCAATTTAGTATGATTTTATAATTAAAAATAGACCATGACTATAAAAAATAATTCAAGGTGGAGAGATAAAACCAGAATAGGCAGGAAATATTCCTACCACATACCATAAAACCCCTTTGTCTTTTCCAGTCGTTAATGACTTCCTCTCACTAATCACCAACAACAAGTTAAACAAGGATAATAATACCTCCAGTATAAATCATTCAGTTCAAACACTCCCTTGATTTAGACTTCACAAACTAGCTCAGGGGATTTAATTTAATTAATTGTGCTTACATCGTTAGTTAATTTAAAATGTATATATTTTGTAGCTTATGATGTAAATCCTAAATTTAACAACCCATTCCCTTACTTGTCCACCCTCAAGAGTTCAAACACAGTTTAAGCTGATAGAATTAATGGAGAAAAGAAGAAACACTGTCATATAGGCAAAACTTGGCTGTGCTCATTCTGTCATTCTCTTCTCTCTCTTTCATAACTATAAAACAACATAAGACATTACAGTGCAAAAGATTGTTAACAGAACATAGATTTTTACATATAAACTGCCTGGTGTCAGGGAATTCAGAAATTAAATTTCTTTTCTGATCCGCCTCATTTCCTGCCTTTTCCTTCATCTTTTCCTTCCAAATACATTTTCCCCTTAGTACATTTAATGATACCATAACAGAATTTATTTAATTTTGGTTACATGTTACAACTCACTTATCATATGTTTCTTAAAGTTTTTAATAAGGCAGTGATGTCAGTCCTGTTTCCCTTAGATTCCTATCCAGCAAACATAGAACCAATCTTTTATATTGGTATTATTATTACTGATTTCTGCAAAGACTATTATACATAAAATGTTTTGAAAGACGGTAAAAGATGACATAGTGTTCAAAAAATATGTGGAAAACCTGCATACATTTACTCTATGCTTTACAAGCATTAGTAGGAAAGTAAGTAAGAGGGTGGAAAGTAACATTTTCCTTAAAAGTTTCATGTGCCCTTTGATGTAACACAGCTCCTTCACCTTGCCATAAAATATGAAGAAAACTGTGCAGTAATTATGAAGATATGGAGGGAATAGATATATGCTGTTTTACAGAACTGAGGGCATCACAAAATACATGACAAAATAGAATTATTACAGCAGATATAATGAATTACGGAACAGAGATACTACACTGTAATCTAGATGTCTAAATTATCCTCACACATTACAAAGGAATTTGCTTTGATGCAACTTGTGATGATTATATCTTCTTATTTTGCCCCACATCACTGAGAAGAGTCTGGCTCTACCTTCTTCCTTATTATCAATTATATAGTTGAAGACTGTAATTAGATTTCTCTTCAGCCTTCTGCAGGCTGATCAAGTCCATTTCCCTCAGCCTGTCCTTATGAGTGAGGTGCTCCAGGACCCTGACCATCCTGGCAGCTCTCATTCCAATTTATTTGTCTCTCTTGTACTGAGAGTCTTCAAATTAGATGAAGTATTCCACATCCAGCCTAATGAGTGGAGCACAGGGGAATAAGCACTTCCCTTGTCTGTGCTTTTGCTAATGCAGCCAGTATGTCCTTAGCCTTCAAGGCAAGGGTGCATTAAGATTGATGTTCAGCTTATTCTCCATCATGACGCTTTCTACAGAGCTGCTGCCTAATCAGTCTGTTTCTAGCCTATGCTGTTGCATTGGGTCCATGGTTAAGACTTCATATTTGTCTTTGCTGAACTGCATTAAGTTCGTGTTGCTCCATTTCTCCAGACTTTTGAGGTACTTGTGGATGTCAGCCCTCTTCAAGTGTACCAGTCATTCACACCAATTTGGTCTTATCTTCAAATGTGGGAAAGGTGCATTCCATCCTGTTGTCCACAGCATTGCTGAAGACAATAAAAAAATACAATTTTCAGTGGGGGGAGTTTGTTGTTGGTTTTGGAACAGGGAATATAGTTGAAACAAAACCAGCATAAAATAATAGTGAATTCTTAAAGCAGATTATTTGAACTATATCAAACACTGGCACAATTTCTAAACCTATGTGCTCTTGTACTATATTAAGATCTTTCTAAACTTTCCTCATGATTCACAAGAATCTGTCCATTGCCTACTGTTGTAAGATTAGGCAATGAAGAATCCAGAACAATATAATAGCATAAAAAATGTTGGGTTCAAATTTATTCTTTAAGAGAAAGGGGAAAAAAATGCCAAAACTATTAGAAAGGTGAAAGAATCAGATAGAATATAGAAGTCTTATATCTGGATTATTTCTAAATATTTAAACATTTCATTTACAATGTTTTTTGGCTGAACAATACCACATTTTTATTTGAAGAGCCCTATGTTTTGTCTAATGGTGGTGGTTAATCTCACGCACAAAGAGAAATACAGGAATTAATATAAGAAAATTTTTTCTGTTGTTACCTAGTGCCAGAAAATACTATTTTTGGTGTAATAGTGCAATTTCATTTTGGTTATGTTGCTAGTTCCTTTCATGTCTCTTCAAGAACTCTTAGACTTCCTATCTTTTTGCAGCACAGCAAGGTTTGCAGCTTATAATTGCAAGTAATCAAAAAGAAAATCTTAATAGATTTACATGTCTGTAACAGTTGTGTTTTCCTTTGGAACACTAATGGAAACTGCCACCAATCTGCTAGCATCTTGGATAAAATGCCAGCATCTGAACTAGTCTGTAGCACTTCTGGACAACAGGAGAATAAATTTTAGCAAACATTCTACTATTCAGCTGACGAACAGAAAACTGTACCAACAAGACTAAAAACATCACATTTGAGCTGTAGACCCTTTGTCAAGCTGTGCGTTAACATAGCATGAGGGGAATTGTGAAGACATACCGAAAAAGCTGTCACTAGAAGCTAAAAGAACTTTAGGCTTCAGTGCTTGCTTCTCACAAAGATATATGTAAAAGGTTACTGTCAGTTCCTGCTTCAAATTAAATAAGGAATAAGATTCAGGCTTGTCTCCCACTGTTCCACTTAGAGCACTGACTATCTGCAAGCATGAGTGCATCTTATAAGTGTAGGCAGAAGCCATGGGAATTTAAGGAGATCCTTCAAGAGCTGTTCTCATACAAGGAGCCAAACAATAACTGACTGCCAATATCTGTATTTAAACTTTTTTCAGTAAGTATAAGCTGCCTCTTCAACAATTGCATTTGTAATAATCTTAATGTGGTTTTAATGAAGTGTTTTGGAGACCTGATCATACAGTATCTACAAATAGTATTTGGTTCTTTCCCTCTGTTTTCCATCGGCGTTGTGAGGGAAAACATAACTTACCTGATTCTGTAGGAGACGAATTAATTGAAGAATATTTTAGTTGGGTTTTTTTTTACCGCTAATACTTATTCACAGTATAGCTTGTATATCTTTCTTCACATTGATTTAAACACACCTAAGATATTTGCACATGCAATTCTCTGCAGAAATAAGTGTTATGAACAAAGTGTAAGACTTTAATCTGTTAAACTACAAGTATATACTTACTTCATTTGATTCCCCCTTAAGCATATGTTTATATGCTTATAAATCTTATTAGGATAGGAATTAAACTTCTATTACAGAATATTATTGCAGATGTTCTACCAGAATTTTAGTATAAACACTGTTTCTTCTGCCCTCCCATATTGCCTATAGTAACAGAAATGGGACCTAGCCTATGGTGCTGGTAACACCATTACTGTTTTCTGAATCTTAAAAAGAAAAAAACTTCATCGCATGTTGAATTATATGTCATGTATATTTCCTTTTCAAAAGCTTGACTTTTAGCACTCCTTCCTCAAGTAAAACCACCTTTGAAGTTAATGCATGTTTTGCAGGGAGTAAGACTACAGGATCAAATTCCAAATGCTGTGCCTGTCCTGGTTTGAGGTAAAGCAGGACCAATTTTGTTCGGTAACTTTGCTTGTTAGCTGGGCCTCTTCTAACTGCTGAAATTAACAGCATGTTGTGCAGGAAACCGTTCGTTCTCAGAGTGATAAGACCCATGTTTATGGCTGATGCCAAGGAACGGTATGCAGAGAGGCTCTGGCTTATACTTATTGCTATGGCAACCAAGGACAGCCAACTTTGCTACTTGCCCCGTTGGAGGGTCAGAAGCGGAAAAGCGTAGAGGGGTCACACCTGCGGGGAGGAGCAGACAAGACAGGTGACCCAAAACTGACCAACAAGGGTATTCCATCCCATCTGCCTCATGCTCAGTATATAAGCTGAGGGATCAAAGGGTCAGCCTCTTTTTCTTCAATGGCCGGCGTCCTGGGAGGACTCGGTCTCTGCATCTACCTTTGATCCTGATCCTGATCCTGATCCTGATCCTGACTTCAGATCCGGAATCCAGTTCCTGTCCGTCACTGAGTCCAGTCTGGGACTTCCCCTGAGCCTGCTGGTGACGTGATTGTCATCCTGGGAGCTTGATACGGCTTTGTATATTTCATTTCCTATTAAACACTTAAGTCTCTCTTTTTCTCTCTTTTCTTTCCCCTCTCTTTCCTGTCTCCTGAGCGGAGCAGGAGAGAGAGAGAGAGCATCTGTCGTTCCATCGGATTGGGCCAATCTGGCCCAAACCACGACATGTGCCCCAAAGTTTCATGCCACAATATTGATCATATTGAATAATCCTTTTGCTATTGGCAATGTATTCCATTTTGATGTACTCAGTTCCATCTTATGGATATGTGTCTGAGCTCCAGAATAAGAAAAAACATTTCTAATATGCACTAGTTTGCAATAGTTCACAATAATTTTTAGATTATATAGTTGTGAAACTGTTAATTTACCTTTTTAAAAGGTTTTGCTGCAACAAAGGTGCTTCCATCCCTCTGAAGTTCCAGGCACTACTTATAAAGACTTAACTGGGAATTATTTCAGCTGGATAAGGTATTTCTATCCTACTACATCAGGATAACGCTATCTTACACTACACTTACTTTAGTGTTTTAAAGATGTTGGACCAGTCACATAAAGCCACAGTAGTGATTAAAGTACAACCTACATTGTATTTTAATAGTCTGAGCCTAATAATACTGTTTAAACTTTTACACACACACTTCTTCTTTTCCACTTGGCTCCTTATTGATCTGAGAGGACACAGATACCTAAAATACTGCCTATAGAGTTGTCTTGACACCTAAGTTTGTTCAATCATGGATACCCAGAACTGCTGTGAGTTTAACTGATGCCTAGGACAACTTAATGTTGTTCACTCTCCCTCAGCTCCACCTCCTGGAGTATGATGCATCTGTAATGCTTGCAAGCCAGCCTAGCTGCACTGTTCTGAGCAGAAAGCAGAGCAATCACATTTATGATTGAAAATCACCCACCCCAATCATACCTACCTTTGGTCTAGTAACCCAGTGGTTACAACACAGCACAGGGTCTAGACAGTCTGCTTTCTGGGTCCTCTCCATCCCCAACTTCATGCACTTTATCCAGTCCCCCCTTTAAAGAAAAATGTGTAAGAAATCCATGAAGTAGAGACCAGAAAAGAAGACTCTTTCCTCACACAGGATTGCTCCACAGTTCAACCATGTCAGCCGCTTTCTTATTTTTCCTCTATCTGGTTCTGTTTCTTTAATGTAACTGAGCCAGCTGGTGGGTGTGCTGAGTACAGTCTGCTGAGTACACGCAGTCAGGTGTTTTAAAGTTGAGAATCCCCATTAACATGTTTCAAGGTTGTAGATATGTACATACTCTGTGAAAGCAATAAAAATTTGCTTAGCCCTCTTTGCTGAACATCTTAAACCCAAAGAGACGGCATACACAGAGGACTCTCTGTGTACTGGATTTTATGGATCCCCTTCTGAGGCACCCAGAGTTGCCCATTCTCTGTGTATTATACTTAGCCCTTACCTCAGCATTTCAAATTCTAGTTTTTGGGGTTTTTTTTAAAAAAGGTATTTTAAATTGTTTTGGTTTGGTTTTTTTTTTTGGGGGGGGGGCGTTGTGGAGCTGAGCTTCAGTGATCTGAAGAGGTGGGAGGGTTATCTTTGATAAACTCCTGTGTCGCTGTGGGGAGAAGCAGAGACCTTCATGTAACTGCGTGCTGTAGCACAAAGAATCAATTCAGCCTGAAGAAGTGTTTTTTAAATTATAAAGAAAGGAATAAGGTAAGAAATGTATGTGTTGTAAGCAGTATCTTTTCTGGGGGGCAGAGCAGAATAGAAGATAATGCAGTAGACAACAGCTTCCATAGGCTGTTGAGTTTTGAGTATCGTATATTTGGAATACACCTGGAATGCAACGTTAGATAGACAAAATATATATAATTACTCCCATATCCATAAAGCAATATGGGAGGATTGTACAGTCATTTACATTAGATGCTTGCAAGAAGATTCAGCTTTATGAATAAGGATGTCTGTCCCTTGTTCCTGGCCTGTTGAAAACATTTACCAGTAACTTATCCATATGGTGGCCTGGTTACCTGATGCCTGATTATTCTCTATTTTCTCACTCTTATTCCTCAACTGTAACTATAAAGATTTTGCTGCAACTCTCCATTTCATTTTCTACTCAAGCTAAAATGAAATAAAAGAGATTTTGAATCTCAGATAAATTTGATCTAACTTGAGAAGCCTAGATTTCAGCATTATTAAGGATTTTTTTTTCCAGTCTTATTTGCAGTGATAGCTAAAGAATACAACAATAATTTAACATTGGGTTACATTTAAAGCACTGTGCAGACCCTGTCCCTTATAGAGGAGGCTGTTTCCATTCTTTGGTAGACTTTGATGAGAAGACATTGAACCAATTCCAATCAACACATCTGGGCTAATTTGCTGGTACTGTTTATCTTCTGAAAAATTGGGACTTCAAGGCCAGTAGTTGATATCTCCCATTGGCTCTAAAAGACTACTTGCTCTCTGATTTGATGGATTTAGTTGTGTTATTTTTTTTCGAAATACCACCAGCTCTGACTGAGAAAGGCTGCTTGTTACTTAGTGAGGGGAATGCATGATAACTCTTGCTTATTATGTTAATGCTTCTGCTAATGTTATATTTCAAAAAATAAAATTTAAAAACTTAGCATCAACACATGACTTTAAAAAACAGCTAATTGGTTGCTTTTTCATTATTTTTTTAACGCAGGAAAGTGTACATGCAATGACTCTTTCCCCTTTGAGTTATAGCTGATACAGTCTGATCACGTGACAAGACATTACACATGCTATCTCTGCAATATAACTTCAGGTATCACTTCTGAGAAAAAATGTTCAGAGTAAAAGCTGTTGTTGGTTTTTCAGCTGCAGACAGTGTTTGTCAAGGTTAATATTTAATACCACCTGCTCAATGCTGCTCTGTTAAAACCTTTGCAGAATCATTAGAAATAAGGCATTATGGTAAGTAAATAATGCATTCTATCTATTCGTATCAGTTCTGCCTTTTTGAATTATTATTCAAATTACAAGATGTTTATTGCCAATATAATGAAATTTTTTGTTTGCTTGTTTGTTTGCATCTGGGCAGCTGTCCAATGAAGATCTGAGATGTGTAAGAGAGAGAAAATTACATAACGATTATAATTTGGCCAGATATCTTTTCATCCCTAGATCTTTCTAAGGAAAATGAAAAAAATCCTCTAAAATCCACTGTAAGGAGGGATACATAACAGCTGGGTTTTGTTACAATAGTGAAGTATTCTAGGAGCTAAGCAGATATTACTCTACAGAATAAAGCATAGAGAAAGATGATAGCTACTTTCAAAACAGTATTATCCTATGAAAATTTGGCTATTTGCCTGTTACTGACTGTTTCATAACAGTAAAGTCAGTACAAGGAGAATAACTTGAAAATTCTACACTAATTTTTGAAAGGAAATTTATTCTGAACACATTTTTCTCACTACATTATCTGACTCATGAACATTGTAGGTACAATACATATATAATTTATTAGCAGAAAAAAAATAAATATACCAGAAGAAAAATAAATAGTAAAAAACCCCTTAGTAGTAGATGATGGACAAGCATCAAGGCTGGAAGGGTCAATTTGACATTGATAAATATATAAGCATTCTCAGCTTATCTAACTGTCTAGACCTCTGAGATCTTAAAAAATATTTATAATTCATACTGTTTCATAGGAAGCATGATCTAAGATGTCAAGAGGGCAGGTACAGCACTTTTTAACCACCTAAACATACAGCTCAGTCTCCATCTACTCAAATGTTGTGAATTACACTGATACAGGGCACGATAAAGGGGCACTAACAAACAAAACCCAAAGCATGCATGTTCTCCTGGTTACTATTGAAACATACATGGTCCAAAGTCCAAATGAAATCCTCTTGAACATTTTTCATTAAGCAGTCCAGAATGCAGGCATATCTGCACACACATACAACTAGACATGCTGCTTACCTTTTTATATCCAAGTACAATTTCTGTTTATAGCTAACAAAAACGCAGTCACAGGAATGAGAGGCCAATGCAATGTACCGTCTCAAACTACCCTGGTAGTTGAGATTCCAGCGATGAAATGTGACACATGCATCACCAGAGCAATTTCACAGTGTGGAAATAAGGTGTATTTCCTCTGATGGTGAAGAAAAGCAAAATAAAATAGTCTATAGCCCATCTTCATATGATTGCTGCCATACAAAGCTAAAAATGTACACTGTGGCAGAGACAAGAGCTTTTCCTTATGTAATCCTAACAGTCCCATTGATGGAGAGACATCTGAAAACCTTTATTGCCAACATATTACCCAAATTTCTCTTTTCTGACAAATAAAGCTGGGTTGGTACATTACTTGTGAATGACAGATGCCAATAATAAATGAGCAGTGAAATGTTAATTCAGCTGTAGCTCGTGGTGTCAGGCACAGCAGCAAGACTGGACTGATACTCAAGGGAAGGTGAGCAGCGAGGAGAGAGCGGCAGCAAGGCTAGCAGGGCCTGTGTCCTTGCTGATTCAGCCAGACCTGTGGCTCTGGAGCAAGGAGAACAGAGCAGTGATGGTATCATGGGTCAGCCACAGTCCAGTGATTGCCAGGCAAGTCCACAGAGATGAGACAGGGCCAAAGTCAAGCCAGGAAGTCACGTCAATGAGTCAGGATGTGGACCAGTGAGGTATATGTTCAAGCACAGGCATGATTCCAACACAGCACAGGCTATGACTCCCATAGCACAGGGACCAAGGGTGAGGGCCTGAGCTTAAGTGCAGGTCTTGGGTGAAGGAGGAGCTGACAAAGCTTCTCACAGCTCTGCTCACAGCAGCCTGATTATATGTTGCATGGCTGCACCGTACCAGAGCTGGCCTTGAGCACAGGCAGCCCAGCCCCTTGGGGAGATTTGAAACCCTGGAGACCCTCAGCAGTGCAAAAGTTGTTAACCTAAGAGTTCCATGAGATTACAAAGAGTGATTTCTTTTTGCAGTAGCAAGTAGGTTTGTGTAAGGTCTCTCAGGTCTTACCTGATTTAACATATTTTAGATCCAGACTCCACAATCTTCATTTTAATCCTTTTCACACCATATTGTTTGGAGCATCCTGTATGGTTTCATTCTCCTAAGCATATCTGGAATGGCTCAGAAATGAGTGTTCATGGGACTGCTACAATATTCACTAAAAAAAAATGTATATTCATTGCACTTCGCTTACATAATAAGAATTAGGTAAAATAAAAAGCCTACAACTGGAAAGGCAGCCTTCAGGCTTGAAAATTCTAAAATAGGAGGAAGAGTGAAAGCCACTGTTTTCTTCATTCTGATTGGTACCAATACACGAGAAAAAATATCAACCATTAACTATATTATTTTAAAGTAATTTGAAATATACAGCAATGTCTATATAAAGCTGTGTTTATTAATTAGATGAAGAAAAGAAACAAAACTGTACATATTTTCAGTTTTCCATGGAAGAATTTATGTGTAGCTCCATATGACACAACAGCAGTCAGAAGTAGTAAAACTTTAAAGAAGTTAATGCCAATGAATATCATGTTCTACCATTACATTGTCTCAAAAAGTAATAGCATTTGTCACTATTTAGACCTGTAACTTCTTTCTTTGTTTCTTTTTACTAGACTTCATTCAAGCTAGTGTGGAATTTTGTTTTCCATTTTCATCCTGAATCATGACCTTTTATGCACTACCACAGCTGCAAATTATTTCCTTGGATATATCCATTATAGACAATATCCTGAATCTCCATAGACTCTAGCAAACTAAAATGATAGTAATGCATTCATACTTCATGCAGGATACACTCCATCTTCCCCTGAAAAGATACTGTCCCTCTGTGCAAATAATATCTAAAGTAATGAACAGAAATGCAGTGAAATACAAATTCTGGAAAAAGCACCAGGTTATGTACATCCAATGCCTTTACAAAGTGAAGGGCAATATTTTACCTTGGGCACCTTTACAGAGTAATTTTCATTGAACTTTAGCTTATATACTTCATTATACTCATAGAGTGTTTAAGCTGTAGGGAAACTAGACATGTCAAACTGGAAGTCTGAAAGCCACAATTTCACGCTTAAGGGTATCTGTAGTAATCGTAGATTGCCGAAAAAGTATTACTGGAACTACCTGAACAGAGAGCCCCTACATGTTAGTAATGGAAGCAGTACTCAGAAAAAGTTTCAATGAGTGCTCTCTAGATCTTAGTAGAGTTTGGTCCTCTAGGTCCGCTTATTAGTGTTTGAATTTATCAACCACAAGCTTCTTTATTCACAAAGTATACAGGAGAAGCCAAGACTGATTGAAGGAGACTATTTCTAAAGAGTTGCACTGGCTGCTATTATAAAGCTCTTCTAAGAGAGAAAGAAAAAAAATAAAAATCAGCAGAACAACTGTGCCTATGGCCTGCATGACTGTGGCTGAGAAGGATCTGTAAGACTAGAGTAAGGATGAGAACAGTTATGTTCCCTACGTCCTTCAGATGGCAGCCTATCTGCTGTGTGGGTCCTACATCATGTGGAGCTAAGTGAAGAGGAGATAACAGCCACTACGGAGCTGATGAAGTCATCATTTAACATTTAGATGAAAGAGAACCTGGCATAATGATCCTGAAGAAAATGGAGCCCCCATTGACACTTATTTCCTCCATCCTTTTTTGTAAAAGTACTCTAACTTTTAAATTAAACACTTGATCACTATTCATAACATTTGAGAGTAATTTGGTCTAGTGGCTTTCTCTACAATCATCCTTTAATCTATTATTGCCAGCTAAGTGGTGTAAAATGAAAGGGTAACAAGAAAATTTATTATTATGTTAGCTGGACCATGTATATTTAAATGGATGTATATAGCAAAATCATTCCGATTTTTAGATTTAGTAAGTTATAGACTTACTGGTGTAAGTTAGTTAGCTGGTATAAGTAATAGTTGGCAAAAGTCATTGGAGCTCCATTGTTGCTTCACTGTTTTATACATCTCAGGATCTGACCTAGTATTTGCAAACCTTGAATAACATTTCTTAGTGTGGTAAATTTATTTTTTAAAATATGACATGTAGAGCAGTGCTACTTTGCAGTTCAAATGTAATATGATACATGTCCAGGACTATATCCTTATCTATTTGCTTGCTCTGCATTATCCTGGTAATGAATAAATTCAGAAATAAAGCATCCTGTACAAAACCACATAAACCACAATGAAAATGTGATGGCTGTTGTGTGTATTATATTGTTTATGCTAAGTTTTGCACAAGGCATTTTCTATACAATTAACATTTATTTTTGTTAACACTACTTGGCTGTATATTTTAGATATATGTATACATACATATATATTATGTGTTTATGTATATATGTGTATATGTGTTATGTATGTATATAATTATGTATATGTATTTATATACAAATCATAGAATCATAGAATCACCTAGGTTGGAACGGACCTTTAAGGTCATCAAGTCCAACCATCAACCTAACACTGCCAAAACCACCACTAAACCATGCCCCTCAGCATCACGTCTACCTGTCTTTTAAATAGCTCCAGGGATGGCAATTCCACCACTTCCCTGGGCAGCCTGTTCCAATGCTTGATAACCCTTTCAGTGAAGAAAATTTTCCTAATATCCATCCTAAACCTCCTCTGGCATAACTTGAACCCATTTCCTCTCATCCTATCGCTTGTTACTTGGGAGGAGAGACTGATACTCACCTCTCTACAACCTCCTTTCAGGTTGGAGAGAGCAATAAGGTCTCCCCTGAGCCTCCTTTTCTCCAGGCTAAACAACCCCAGTTCCCTCAGCTGCTCCTCATAAGACTTGTGCTCCAGACCCCTCACCAGCTTTGTTGCCCTTCTCTGGACATGCTCCAGCACCTCAATGTCTTTTTTGTAGTGAGAGGCCCAAAACTGAACACAGTATTCGAGGTGCAGCCTCACCAGTGCCGAGTACAGGGGGACAGTCACCTCCCTAAATCCTGCTTGCCACACTATTTCTGATATAAGCCAGGATGCTGTTGGCCTTCTTGGCCACCTGAGCACACTGCTGGCTCATGTTCAGCCGACTGTTGACCAGCACCCCCAGGTCCTTTTCTGTCAGGCAGCTTTCCAGCCACTCTTCCCCAAGCCTGTAGCGCTGCATGGGGTTGTTGTGACCCAAGTGCAGGACCCAGCACTGGGCCTTGTTGAACCTCATACTATATGCCTCAGCCCACTGATCCAGCGTATCCAGATACCTTCTTTCCCTGATCCACTAAGTGGGTCACCTTGTCACAGAAGGAGATCAGGTTTCTCAAGCCTTTCATGAACCAATGCTGACTGGGCCTGATCACCTGGTTGTCCTGCACGTGCCCCATAATGGCCCTCGGGATGATTTGCTCCATAACCTTCCTCAGCACTGAGGTCAGACTGACAGGCCTGTAGTTCCCCAGATCATCCTTCCAGCCCTTTTTGTGGATGGGTGTCACATTTGCTAGCCTCCGGAAACTGGGACCTCCCCGATTAGCCAGGACTGCTGGTAAATGATGGAAAGTGGCTTGGTGAGCACTTCTGCCAGGTCCCTTGGGTGGATCCCATCTGGCCCCATAGACTTGTGCATGTCTAAGTGGTATAGCAGGTCACTCACCATTTCCCCTTGGATTATGGGGACTTTCTGCTCCCCGCCCCTATCTGCTAGCTCAGAGGTCTGGGTACTCAGGGAATAACTGGTCTCAAAATACAATGCAAAGTCTAATAAAGGTACTATAACTATTTCGTTATAGACATAAGAAGCATAACTTGGAATATAGGTGTTGCAGATTAGACAAATGATACTTCTAAATTAACATACTAAATGAATGACTTTGTTTGATGGAGAGGTGTCAACATTACAGAGAAAGCCAACAAAGCTGACAACCTAGTCGGCAGTTTCCACAAAAAGACCCAAAGAATAAATGAGTTGGAGGATAAACACACTTGCAGATGCAGAGCTGGCCCCTTGGAGAGGAAGTTAAGGCAGTGCCTGGCTTGTGAGCAGAGACTTTGACTGTCACTGCCCGACTTGTATTTTCTATGTCCGGAAAATAAATAACAGATTTCATAGTTATGTCAATCCTGCACCTTTCATAAACAGAGAGGATACTTGAAAAAGAGGCTGTAGGGAAGACCTAGAACAATTCACTTTGGGCTATTTTGCTTCTGATTTAAGCAGAGAAATTCACAGTGCTATGTAAATTAAAATCTATCTAATCTAAGGGAATATATTTACCCATAAAAAAATTACTGATTGGATTAACCATTCCTGATATCATTTTAACTTGAAAAGGCACTAGAAAAGGAAATTAATAAGTAAACAGTCTGACAAATCTTTAACCAAGGTCACTGCTTGCAAATTATACTGACCATATCTCAATGCTGTCTGCATTTGTCACTAGATACTATGACACACTTGAATATAAACTGATCTTGACAGCAGAAGAGAGTTCTAGCTAAAATCAACAAGGACAATAGTGACTAGAATAACAATCAGCTTCACACTATCAATCTTTCATTTGTTAAAGCTGAAAATGTGCATCAAAATTTGGCATTCTCAGCTATGGGCAGAAGACTGTAAACATTCTCTGAACTTTTACTTTGAAATTCTTTCACGTTTTTTGATTGCTCAGGCTATTATGTCTATTTTATTCAGCTCCTTTCATATTAATGCTTTATATACGTGTACACATTCAAGGTGTATCATGCAAAAGTAGCGATATATCCTTGTTGTAGTCAAAAGTCCCACTACCGTTTAATTCAGTAGGAACAACGTACACTTATTTCAAGTGAATAATTTAAATATACCTTGTAGCTACGTGTTTTCTGTGTCTTACAGAAAAGACTTGAGTGCGTATTGGGTAGTCCTGCCATTAATAACACTGGAGTGAAAGTCATGAGTTCTGGTTCTGTTTCTCTACAACTTTAGGCAGCCATAATTTAGGCTTTGGTTTTAGTTGCCTTGTAACATTTTTCCTCAGTTTTATCACCTGAACCTCATTAGCCTTGAGAATGTGACCTGTATATGTGATCTGATTACATAAGGGGCTCATGACACAGAAATTCTTAATAGAGATAAAATCTGCTCAGCATCTAGTTCTCTGAGATATTGTCAAGGTCTGAACCTGGTGAACTGTAGTTTTAAGATAGTGGGTTTTAAGAAAACCCAAATGTTTTCTCAGGCAGGGATGTTCAAAAACATTGAAGATTTTAGGTACACATGTCTCATTAAATTGAATAGGATTTAGGTGTCTAATGACTTTGGGCTACTCTGAAACTTCAAGAACTTTTATTGGTGAATTTAGATGGTTTGTATCGCCGTGGTTATAACAAGATAGCTGCAAGGATAGAGATCCCTGTAATAAATTACTATAGTACATGAAGATTAAAAGATAGATTTTATGTTAGTGTAAATAAAATAAAAATGGTATATAACAATTTCACAGAATCAAAAAATCATAGGAGAGTTTGGGTTGGAAGGGATCTTCAAAGATCATCTAGTCCAACTCCTCTGCTATGGACAGGGACATCTTTCACTAAATCAGGTTGTCCAAAGCTCCATCCAGTCTGACCTTGAACACTGCCAATGATGGGGCATCCACAACTTCACTGGGCAACCTGCTCCTGTGTCTCACCACACTCATCACAAAAAATTTCTTCCTTATGCCCAATCTAAATCTAACCTGTTCAGTTTAAAACTGTTGTCTCTTGTCCTGTCACTACAGGCCTTGATAAAATCTTTCTCTTTCTTTCTTATAAGCCTCCTTTATATATTGAAAGGCCACAATAAGGTCTCCCTGGAGCATTTTCTTCTCCAGGCTGAACAACCCCAACTCTCAGCCTGTCTCCATAGGAGAGGTATTCCTACCATCTGATCATTTTTGTGGCCCTCCTCTGGACCTGCTATAACAGGTCCATGTGTTTTTTGTGCTGGGGGCCCCAAAGCCGGATGCAGTACTCCAGGCAGGGTCTTATGAGAGTGGTGTAGAAGGCGAGAATCACCTCCTTCAACCTGCTGGCCACACTCCCTTTTATGCAGCCCAGGGTATGATTGGCTTTCATGGGCTACAAGCACAAATTGCCAGCTCATATCCAGTTTTTCCTCCACCAGAATCACCAAGTCCTTCTCTGCAGGGTTGTTCTCAAACAATTCATCACCCAGTCTGTATTGATATTGAGGATTGCCTCAATCCAGGTGTAGGACACTATGCTTGGCCTTGTTGGACTTCATGAGGTTCACATAGGCCCACTCATGATCAGAGGGATATGCAAATGAAGAAATAGCTAGTACCACTCCTAGTCCATTACATTAGTCCTGGATAGACTTTTGCAGGGCAACATTAGGTATAATGCCAGACCCGTCAATATTTTGAAATTCAAAAAGCAGGCCAGATTTCTGGTCATGTGGCTGACTGGTCTTAAGCAGCAGGACCTCCCCATATTTCCATCTGGGAACTCTCAAACTTAAGGCTGCTCTTGCAGACTTTACGAAACATTTGATCTATGTAAAGCACGGTATGTCATAATAGTTCTGGCTACATCAGACTGTTTGCAAATCCATACTTTAAGTCTGTCATGTCTGGGTATATCAGACTTTCTTGTGTGTGCTGCTTGGTGGTTCCGAACCCAGGCAGAAACTCAAAACGTCTTGATGCCTGATTTGCTGCCAGTGAGCAGATCAAGCACATAGGTCATTGGTATGTTCCGGATGCGTTTGACTCACACAGAGTAAATCTTCACAAATGGATTACTGTTGATTTAGCTTGGGGCCACTCTTCTTGGATTTCTGGAAAATCAGTAGTGTGGTCTGGAAGACTGTCAGTTTCCACCCTAACTGGACCACTAACCACTGGGAAATCCCAGACAGATGGCCAGAATTCTGGGTTTTTTGCTTGCAAAGTTAGTACAAAAATTGAAAAGAAAAACGTGAAAGGTAGAGGTCAAAGCGCAACATCAGTTAAGGCTTGAGGTTCACACGTCAGCCAGTTAGTACCTGTACATATCATCTAGGGAACAGTTTATATCCAGCTGTAACAGTAGTAACCACAACTCCACAGTGGGTAGCCTTATTCCTAGAGGTTCTTTGAGAATTATTTTGAAGCCTTACCATCAGCCTTCATCATCATTCCTGTCCTGTCTCAGAAAGCAGCATTTATGCCATGACATAGATAGATACCACTTTTATACTAATTAAAAAAGCTGAGTTACTCATACTGAACTGAATTACTACATAATCTAGAGAAGACAGTTTTACTAACAAGCATGTCCTTGGTAAAAATATAAGTTTTACTTACAATACTTGAACAAACAGGGGAGTGTCACCAAATATATGTCTACCTAGTTAATTAATCCAGTAAACTATTTATATACAGTTTATAATCATCAGTATTCATTACATATCCACCTCATTATACTCTGTTTCAGGTTGGTAGACATTACTGTAGCACTGGGTGACATATTTTAATAAGTGTGAGCACATAAAGCTGAGTATCATTCACACCTGGAAGACCTAGCCAGTCAAAAGCCTTATCTTAACTCTCAATATGAACTCCTAAACAAATGTGAAAAAACCCTTACTTTCCTGTTTGCATTACTGTTGAATTAGAGAATGATGTTTATGGTTATCTCCAGCTTTATTTAATCTAATCTTTCAGTGGTATGTTAAACTCCATTATAGTCTTGTCATGTTTTAATCAGAAACGTGAATATTTCAGACTTTGTAAATATATCCCACTTAAAGTGCTAGTCTCATCGCAACTTTCATTATAAGGACACTATTGCTGCCTTTGTTATACTTGTGCAAGGTATAAATAAATATTCTAAAAATCCAAGTCTGATCTCACTTATTGTTGTGTAAGTTGGAAATAAGTGCACAGGAATTAATGCAGTTTCATTAAGGACAAGGTTATGTATCTCCTAGGCTGAAAGTCGTACACCTGCATTATTGGGAAGGAAAGAAATAAACAAATGTGTTTTTCTTCTCTCTTATGAAGAGGATTATGCACAAATCGAAGTGCATCACTATGTGACTTCTGAATTTCAAAAGTTTAGCAAGTGTGTACCATAGTTCATGCCTTATTGTCCGCTGAAAGTGTAGTGCTTATTTTTAAGAACTAGCACACAATTTTAAACAGCTCTAACGTGAACTTCTGAAATGAAAAACAATGCATCTCTAATGAAGTCATGCTTTGAGAACATGATACAACTAACTTCACAGGTATATGTATACTACTTCTGATTCATGGCAGAGTAGAACAAAATGCCATCAATGTTTGGCGAATATCTTTTACTCAGTGATACAATTTCTGTCTTTTGTGGCACAAATCTCTATGGCAATAATACTATTTGAATACCCTCTTAAACTTAGTTACTTCTAATACATATTGATATAATTTTTCTATATTTTGAACAGCCCTAATTTAGTATATAGGACTATAAATAAGTAGGGAAAATAGACTGATTTTCCTAATCCTCTTACATTCTAAAGCCAGCTTCTGAAGTAACATTTTGGATACAGGTTTCTCTAATGAACTGGACTGACTTTCTTTTCTTCTGTAAAGATGCAGTCTTACATTTTGTTCCTCATTAGAATATACTAGGGAATGAGTAAAAGAAGAGCATGCTCATACATCAAGGAAATAAAAATAAATGCATATATATAGGAGAAGAAAAAAAAAAGTCCATGTTTAAAGCTGCTATATGGGACTATTCCACTATTTACTATTCTGTGCAGGTAAATGTACCTTCTTTTCTATCAGTGTTAGTTATTCTGAATGGAAAGTTAATGCTGTTTCTGGTAGCTCAGCTAAATCATTCAAAGTTAGTTCAGGTGTCTCTGTATGAGTGAATGGTCATGAGGGCGTATCTTCTAGGCGCAATGTGCAGGAGACCTCTCCTTTATGTTTGTCCCTTAAGTTACCACATCTCTTCTCTGCCACCTGCTCTGCATGTATGTTCAGGCCACATGCTGGTCTTCAGGGGATGACTAGCTGTTAAATGTAATTACTTGATTTTACTGATTCAGATATTTCACACTGTTTTGCTAAGCACTCTGTACTTCTACAGGTTTATTTTCTTAGCAACTAGTATCTCCCCTTTCCACTGCTTCTAGCTTCCAGAGGGTTGTTTTGTCAAGTCTCACTGTTTTTACAAAGCTAACAATTAGTGTTCTTTAACAACCTTTTAAATACTCAACTTCTGTTTCTCATCTTACTTTAGTGTCTGCCAAGGAAAACTAACTCATTTCAGGTGGATTAAATTGGCAGGGCAGACTTTGTTCCTAGATTTGGATTTGTAGAACAAAAGGTGGGGAAAGAACAAGAGGTCCCACCCCAATTATATATGATTGGTTTCTATTCTTTTGTTCCTTACAGCCTCTGCCTTTAGCATCTGTCACTTGAATGACTCTTTTTTGTTTGATTACCTCGTTGTTCTTTGTTCTTATAAAGTAGATGAAAATTCAGTAACAAAAAGCACCAGTATCAGTTAGTAAATGTCTTTTGCATGCCTTCTTGAAGAAGAAATTTACAAGGCAAGAGAAAAGAGAAGTGGGGGAAAAAGGAAGTGATAAAGAAAAAAAAATTGTGGGGAAAAAATCTTAGGAAAGGGCAAGGACAATGGGAAATGGTGAGGTAATTGTACAAAACAAAAATGTACTGGAAAACATAGGATGGTGAAACACAAGGTAATTGTACAAAACAAAAATGTACTAGAAAACATAGGATGGTGAAACACAGTTGCTGAGTTTGAATCAATGAAAGGAGCCCAGTCCACCATAACATACCGAATTTTCCTTTAGACAGTTTCAAGAATTCTGAAATTATGAAAAAGAAACAAGAAAACATAAAATAACATGAAATGGACTCAATTTATTAAATAAGTGCTATTTTACTTAGTCAGGTATCTCCCCAGTTTGTAACTCGGTATGACTTTCTACACTTTTTTTCTGAAGTCTGGCCTTGATTAGCCCCCTTCCAGGTTTTATGAGGTTGTTTACAGCTAATAAACAATACATTGCATCACCCTGAAATGCTCATTTCATCTTCTGAAGAGTAAAATAAGGTAAAAGAAAAAACTGAAGGGTCCTTTCAAATGTTTCAGTCAATGTGCATTATAGTTCACAGATGTCCTGGTTTCAGCTGGGATAGAGTTAATTTTCTTTCTAGTGGCTGCTCTTTCAGATTTGACATGAAAGGAATGTGGATAATGCAGATTGATTTAGTTGTTGCCAGGTGATGTTTATATTAGTCAAGGACCTTTTTTAAGCTTCCCATAGAAGCTGAGAGGGGTCATAGACAGAACAATCCAGCCAACAGAATATTCCATAGGATAGATATCATGCTTACTGTATAAATGGCAGTTGGGTTGGCTGGGGGGTGGGAATCTGTGATCACTGCTTGGGATGGGCTACCAATTCACCAGGTGGTGAGAGTGACTCATGTTGTATTACTTCATCTTGTATATTCTTTTATTATTATAATTTATTTTCCTTTTCTGTTATTGTTCTATTTAACTATCTTTATCACAACTCATGAGTTTGAGGTGTGGGGGTTTTTTTTTCTCCTTTCCCCTCCTTTTCTCCCTCTTCTCCTTATCCTTCTAGGGGGGAGGGGTAGAACTGAGTGAATGGCTGTGTGGTCCTAGCTGCCAGCTGGGGTTAAACCATGACAACAGTCTATCTCTAAAACTCTATTTCATGTATAAAGGCAAAATTTTCCAGAATAAATACAAAAGTGACCTGTAACTTTTTTGTATTTGTTATCTAGGGGATTACTGAGGCCACTGTGCACTTTAGTATGGTATTCATAAGCCTGTGTAAAAAAAGTCCACTTCAAATCTATGTTGAAGCTTCTAAATATAATAACGTACAATTCCTCCAGCTGTTCTGCTGAATCTTTAGAGTACAGGAAAAATGGGAAGGAGATGAGAAGTAACTTTGGGAAAATGGATTTTAGTCCTCCTTTTTACATTTATTCCTATATTTCATCATCAAAAAGACCAACAACTATTTCTTGTAGCTAACTTGTAGGAACATCCATGACAAAGTAGGGTCTGTCCAGGAATGGGCAAAAGAGTTTGAGGAGAAAAGAACCAAAGTAGTAACAGGAGCACAGACACAAGGTTAAGATACCTCCTTGTTCACCCCCAGAGAAATAAAAAAAAAACCCAGACCAAACCCCAACCAACAAAACCAGAAAACCACAAACAAATAAACCCTTTTATTTCAATAACATCTTACCTTTGCTTTCAAAGAATAAAGAGCTGGAGTCTAGCATAGAAGCAAGAGGACATAAGTCCTTTGATCACTCCTTCACCTCTCACTCCTGGATGAGAACCATTTACTCCGCAGAGTGAGGATTACGTACCATAGGGTTATAGCAAGAATCTGGAGTGTCTACACAGAGATGAGGAACTGAGTGAATCAGAGAAGGTCTGAAAGGTAAACACAACAGGACATGGAACACAGGTGAAAATGAGAATTTTTTTTTTTTGTCCTTATGGTCTGGAAAAACATCCTTGCAACACGGTTCAGCATTACACAGCGGTCCCAATCCAACTCAAGGCAAAACAGTTTCAGCTAACAGTTTTTCTGCTGTTATGAGTTCTAAGTTGTGACAAGGGCCAGGTTTTGAAAGATATAGAGATCCCTACGCCATATGATATTATCAGTGTGAGCTTTGAGGTGCCTTTTACATGTTGTTGACTGTTCACTGATAATCTAACAGGAAATAAACGTTCAGTAAAATAAAAATTAGAGTAGAATAATCACACAGTTAAAGCAAAGTATCATGAGCAGAAAGTCACAGAAAACAGAGTCTAAAATGTGACTTTCAGCTGTGTCTACTGTGTAACTTCACAAATTCCCTGGCAGTCTTATCCCCAGTTCTGCAGATTCATGACTTCTACATATGTGGAAATTCCAGTTCTAAGTTTTATCGTACTTCCTTCTAATACATGTTTGCATTATTTATATAACCCATCTTTAATCTAATATTAACATCTATTATTAATAGACCCAATTACAAATCTAGGAGTCAATATACATCTAGTACTGTCATTTAGTTTGTTGTAAATCAATGGCCTACCTCCTTCCATTATTTATAGATGCATTTTCTATCTTGTATTAAGAATCCATTTAAAGAATTTTCAGCTTCAGTGAAACATCCAGTTACTGAAACTTCCAGAAGACAGAGTAAAAAGGATCCTTAGAGGTATTAATACTAGACAGAAATCAACAGCCCAATGGAGAGCAAAAAACCAAGTATTTTATATAAACTACTAATATAAATGTGTAGTAGATAGAGCACAAAAGTGGCAAATCTATGTTATTACCATTATGAGTTGTAGGCACATTTTTATGTTATATTAGAAAAGAAAAACTACTGATCAGTAATTGTAAGTATTTCCAAAACGTCTGGGGTTATACTACAGTTACCTGCTTTGAACTTGATCCTGCTTATTTTCACATGGGAGTGAAAGTATCAGAGAATCAGACTTATCTGTTTTCAATACCTAAATATTAAGATGCTTTTGTGTTAAAATGCACTCTGTTGACTGAGGCAAAAAAAATTATCTTGTCATTTAAGTCTTTAAAATATTAGTTCAAAATAATTTTCTGAAGGAAAATGAATGCATCTTTGCTATGCTCGTATGCTTTTGCAATGTTGCTCTGTGGTTTTAGCACTGTTTATCTCACCTGTCAAAGGAGATGTGAACTGTGTTCTACTCAGTCAGATTTGGCTTTTAAGTCATTATTGATACAGATTAATTTTAGAACAGCCTGGTCTTCCAACCTCCTATTATATCCCAAATGACTAACTTGCTTCCATTGCAGATTGAGATTGCTTACATTAAAAGGGAAAAATAGTGACAAGAGTTAGATATGCAATCCATTTATTCGTGCATATATATGCATTAATATTCCCAAAATACAAATTTCCCAAATACTACAGGAATCAAAGAGAAGAGAGAGAGATTTTTTGTTAACAATCTTTTTTTTTTTAATGCCAGGACTCTGCACAGTTTATCTGTTTTGATTTTATATCTTTTCAATTTTGTGGTGCTAAACAGCATGGGTACTAGTGGCCCAGTGCTTGAATGCCTACTCCAACCCTATTTTATATATTACAGATGTACAGCTTAATTAAAAAAAAATTCAATTCTTCAGTCATTGTATACATATAAAAACAATCACATCGCTTATCTGAAGTCTTACTTCAGCCTCATCTTGAAGGTTACTAATTCTTTTAATGCCTACTTTTAAGTGAAAGAGCTATAACGTCCACCAGCCCTGTCCATATTTAAAGATACATTCTTGGATAGAGAATCCTACTAAGCAATAAAAATATGAGATAAATGTATGAGCAATATATACTAACACAATTAAGTAATATGAGGTTAATCACAAGTATAACCCTTGTGCCTAACAAAGTCTAAAACTGTGTAAGAGAAATCCAAGACTTACTTGAAATACCATATGGAAAGGTCAACTTGATATTTCTGTGATAGCACAAATACATCCTAAATGCCATTGAAATGGCAGTAACATTGTATTTGCGTTACAGAAAAAAGCTAGAATGATCAGTCATTTACAAAAATTTAATAGAGAAAGATGCAGAAGAAGGGTTTTTAATGTCTGTATTGCCCATGAAAAGAATTACTAATAAATATAAAACTTCAGCTTTTTTGAGTAGCTAGTGGTATGGGAGATAGCAGCCATACTAAAGCTAAAGTTATTATAAGCCATCTGGAGCTTGTTGTGACGATGCTGTAGTGGTAATTTGATATGCTCGTTTACGGTTTGGAAAAGTGGAATATGTGTAGATTAAGAAAGGACTAAAACAGTTTCACTCCAGCTTCTTTATGTGCTTTCCATCGAATTAGGAACTGACTTTTACTGAAGTAATTTGTGATTTTTCTGATTTCCTCACTAGATCCTCATTACCTCTTATTTGTCAAAACAAAGTAGGTTTTATGGTTGAGACAGAAGGAAAAAATACAGGAGGAAAAAATGGTAGTGTGCCAGAAGACAGTCCTTTAGTAATAATGTAAAAGTGAAAAAAAGAAATGTCACTTTACCTTTTTTTACATTAGAACCTTGAAATGTTTGAAGCCTAAATGGGCACAAAATCACTGAGGCCAACTCACTGCATAACACAGCCAAAAGGTTTCTGAGCAATAATTCCTGCATCCATAACTTACTTTTGAGCTCAACTTTTATAAGGATGACGGGTGTTTAAATATAAAGACTTCGTGTGATGGAGAATGTATAGCATTACTAGCAAATGGTTAAATATCTTCATGATTTAAAATACATACTTTATTTTTAAACTGAGGTGGAGTTTTAAACCATCTTCCATCCCATTTATATTGCTTTTCTTTTGTGTGATAGGTTAAAGTTCTGTCTAATATCAGAAGTCTTCCTAAGCAGGTAATTACAGATCGTAATCAAACTACCAATTAATAATATCTATTTAAGCTGAGTGATTTGGACTCCTACTAGCTTTATCTGTAAGGCAGATTTTCTAGACTTCAAATAATTCTTGCACACCGTTTGTGAACTCTTTCCAATTTGTAAATATTTTTTCTAAAGCATAGACACCACAAACTGAATTTCAGGTTTTGAGTAAGGATCTCACAAAATACATCTGGAGGTAATGACTTCTCCTTTTTCTACTTGGTAATTCTTGTTTTATCTCACCCAAGAGCTGCCTTTGTTCCATTTCCTACTGTTGCAGACAGGGAATGGAATACTTTTGAGTCCAACACAGGACTAGTAATTTCCCAAACCAGGTTTTTGCCTTACAGGGGTGACTACAGTCTCATATTTGAACAACGCAACAATCACTTGTTTGTACTATCATACTACTAATATGGTTCAGAAAAAAATATAATTATTGCAGGATTAGGAAATAACATCTAGAGCTCTCTCCTTACCAAACAAATTGATTTTTTAACCAGAAAAATGAAACTTGAACTAAGAGCTGTTGTATTCTTGTGTCCACAAGAACTGTGTATTTTCCCTAGCCAAATCTTCTGGAAGATGGCTGATGATTATTTCTAAAGTTTTTATATTATCAAATAGCATATTTGTATATATTTTACAGAGCTAGAACTGACAGTTTCTAAGATGTCCTCTCTGGTTTACAGTAAAGCATACAGGTTGGTTCGGTTTTTTTTAAGTACAAATTTAAATGCGCTGTGGAGAAAACAAAGATTTAAAGTTATGTGCAATTAGTATCAGATACATTGTCTTTGACAGATATGTACTGTCTCAGCTACTGGCAGTCTGAGGAACAAAGGTTTATAGAGCAGATTGTCCTGTCAGGCTTGGAGAAAAGGGAATTCATTACTCACAGAAACATTTTCTCCATAGTCATATATTACAACCTACTGAGTACATGGGAAGCCAATAACTAGCTCAGAATTCCAAGTCAGGAATTAGAAGTGTAAAAAGAAAAAATGCCCAAATGAGGAAAAAAACCCTCAATTTTTTCTAAACATGACCCCAAGGTGACCATACAATTTATCCTTTTTGGTACATCAGTTCATGGTACATCTGGGACTGACATTTACATTTTCAGCAACTATTCTAGTTGGCCTTGGTTTTCAGTTGGCTGCAAAGGGCTTGACTTCTGCCTTTTTCACTCCCTTCCTGCTTGTTGCAACTGCCCTTTTCACTCTGCCTTCTCTGTTACGATTCTGAGGCCTCTCAAACATTTCAGTAATAATGTGGCAGTGAAGGCATAACCCATTCTGTTCGTTCTAACTTCAACGGTTTCAGAGCAATCACATAATAAATTTTTACCACAGTTTGTTATAGTATTA
This sequence comes from Burhinus oedicnemus, assembly GCA_008921705.1. Classification (NCBI taxonomy): domain Eukaryota; kingdom Metazoa; phylum Chordata; class Aves; order Charadriiformes; family Burhinidae; genus Burhinus; species Burhinus oedicnemus. The sequence continues at coordinate 368,315 of VFFE01007706.1, forward strand.
ATTTGGGGGAAAGGTCAAGCAGGTATTCTGTATAATGACATAGTGATAGTTTTGGGGCTCTTATAGTAACAGCTAAAATGACACATGTGAACATGTTTTAAAATTGGTTAGAAGATATAAGAAAATGAAGTATGACAGCACAATGGATTAAATTTTTCTAAATATTCTTGATTTTATCGACTTGGTTATGGACTTAGGTGAGGGGCAGAAAGTGGCTGTATTATTCCTTTCTTTTGGGAGATAAACTGAACAGAGGGTCTGTGGGTAATTAAACCATATTTTGCTTTCAAATGTTTTCACAGATATTAGAGAACCAGTTCCCAAAATTTAAGTAGTATTAGCATAAGTGGATCCCCATGTCACAAGAAGTTCAGTTAAACCAGTATAAGTGCACACAGGACGACAAAGACGACAAAAAGCAGGTCAGTAAAACCTGGACTTAGTTTACCAATATCTGTGGACCATCTTGAAAATAAAAGCTACTAAATAAGTGTTAAGTATCATAGTAAAAGGGGATGAGACCAAGACATTTCTATAGTATGCTTTGCAAACTATGAATATGTGCAGTTCATGCTAGCACTTACACCAACAAAATTGCTAGAAGTATATGAAACATTTTTAAACATTCTCTCACAAAATACATTTTTTCACCAAAAGAAATACTTCCTTTTTTAAATTTTATTGAAACTTATTTTCAATTATTCAGTTAAATACCCTGAGTTGTATGATATTACAATGCTATATTTTAGTTCTCTTTTTTTTTGGATGAAAACAGATTGCTATGAAGTCAGTATTTTTACAAGAGTCAGTGTTAATTTTGAGTAATTTTAAAGATTAAAATATTTAAAATATTTTTTTTTAAAGGCAAAACTAAAATATAACTACAAGATTAAAATAACTATATACTATTTTTCATTTTCTACCAAAAAACCCCACCTTGTTTCCTAGTAATTTTCATTAAAAATCACTGTATGACAATGATCCAAGTGCTTAATTTTCTGTCACTGATTGATTGTACTCACATTGTCAAGAGGAGTTTACCTCTGTAAAATACAAAGCAGATTCTGTCTCCTTCTAAATATCAAGTAATAACAATATTTTATTACTTTTTTTAGAGATTAAAGCAATTCATCGTAGAGTCCCAATAATACAAAGAACCTGGCAAGAATAATGTGTATCTCTTTGTTTACTGAGAAATAGGGAGTCACAAATGAGAAAAAAACAACTCAAAACTAGTCTTATTGTGCTGTACAATGAAAATATTAAAAGCTTTAAAATTTCCTACTGAAATTTTCAGATATGAAGTAGATGTTTCTTTCTTCATATTTTATTTGATTTTCCTTTTTTTACACATCATAAATACGAACTCAGCCTTTGAATAAACAATAAATAACTCTATACGCTCCCTAATAGAACTAGCTTATAACCTTTACAAGTCAGTGATCTTTTCATATTTAGTTTTGAAGATGACATTTTTTAGCCATCTTCATTATTATCAAAGAATACTTATATTTTATAGAGGAATAGATTTGAGTGGGAATTCCCCATTACAGTAAATGCAACATTAGATCTATTTTGTTAGTTTTGCTAAATTTGAAAAATGTAGCCACTGATATTAGAAACTCGGTTAGTTTTGCGGTGTGAAAGATGGAACCAACCTAAAACTGATCTTCAGAGAAATCTAGTGTATACATACCCCTTTGAAGAAAATAGTAGCTGTTATGATGAATGTTGCTATGGATAACGATCAGAACAATCATACTATAGCGGAAATAATCAATACCTGAGATGAGAAAGAAGTGAGCTAAATTCAGCAAAAGCTTTAAAGGATGAACAGTGATTGGGAACCTCAAAAGCCTGTTAATATGTTGTTTGATTTTCACTCTGGTCTATGTTATACAGAAAGTATTGTTAGAGATTTAGTGGACTTGACAGTATTAGGTTTACAGTTGGACTCAATGATCTTAAGGGTCTTTTCCAACCTAAATGTTTCTATTATTCTATGATTCTACATTCAAAATCAGAATTAAAATACCACAAAAAGTTTCAATCTGGAATGACATATTATTTAATTTTCATTTCAGAGCATTTGTCTGTCTCAATGCACCTACACAGAAGCATCAAGATCTGAAATACTGTGTGAAGCTCATCATTTGCCCTGCCTTATGGTGGTTGTTTCACGTAGTTCAAAGCCTGTCCCATTTGTTACTGTTGTACAAGAAACCTTGGAGACATCTGCATACCAGCTTCACTTGAAGTTGATACAAATGTCATCCAAGAAGAAAACATAAAAGTCCTAAAAAATACATAAACAAGAGATTTCAGCATTTCCAGATGCTTGCTATAAAGGCAAAAGGCAACATACTTTATCCAGCTAGAAAGCCGTCTCTAATTAAATTAGATTTTGAGAGAGAACTTCCACAGAGAGTCAGCAGAAGCCCATTTTAGGTCATGAAGTTCTAGATGAAACAATTGTAAGTGAATTCAAGGCCATTTAAAGGAATTCTGTTTACTTGGTAAATATCTTGTTCAAACCAGGAATTCTTCCATTATGCTAAACTGAATATTAAAACAAAGCATATGTTTGCTTTTTCGTAGTGATCAAAGCAATGTGCTAAATTGAATGGAGTAAACAAAGTTATTGATTTGATCAATCAGCTACTGTAAATGCTGGAAAACCAACTGATGAGCCATGCTGACTAATGATCATGAAATATTAAGCAACAGAAAACCTGGCAAATGTGGATATGAGTCATTGTGCTGATTTATATCATCATGATGATCATGGCTATTTATAATCACTGACCTCAATGTGCTTTCTATAAACTTGTGTATCTGTCTCATCTATGAAATTCAAGTCTAAACTTTACCCAGTAGCCTGAGTTCTGTTTTTTGTGAGGACTTGGTGAGATTTATTTTTCAAAATGCACGTTTGAGTTGAGGACTGTGATATATAATATTAACTTTAAATATAGAAAGTGTCACATCATATTATAAGAAGTAGGAAGAAACCTCCAGGAGATACGTAAGTATATATTCTTTGGCAGTGGAACTCAGCCAAAGGTGCTTTGAATAATGTTCATAGGAAACAGTCAAAAAAACATGAAAGAAAACCTGTAGGTGATACTTCTAAATCAACCCAGCAGTAAACAATCAACAGTCCAACTCTTTTAAAAACCTAATTCCATAATCCCAACTAGACTGAGGCAGAACCGTAGCATCACCAGCGTATTGCAGACAATCTTAGATGAAAATAACTTCAATGTGCTGCAAGCTCTTACTCTCTCTTCATTTACGGACATAAGCAAAAGAAGTAATGAAAGAATTCTTAACAATTTGAACAGGAATTTAGTGGGTATAGAAAGATATATGAGCAGCTGCACAGACAACGATGTAAGTTAAACAGTCAAACAGATTAAACTAATCAGTTAGGGAGGTATTTCCTATGAATGTTGAAGAAAAGAACTCATTCTGTAAGAGGAATGGTAGGGTAGCTTCCCTAACAGTGATCACAAAGTTGATTTTTTTCCCCTCTTCTTCAAATAACAGCAAGGGCACAAAGGAGGATGGTGAAGGATGGTGCATATTTCCTGTGCAATACCATAACAAACTTGACTGCATCACTGAAGGAGAAAACCTTATTCCAATATGTTGAATGTGAAGCAAAAATAGGCTAAGAGCCTTCACACTTATGAGGAGCGGCTGTGGAGATATGAGGAATTATTTTTCAGTAAAACTACAGGTCAGGCTAATATGAGAGACACTGTTGTGGGGGTTTATTACAGGCTACCTGATCAGGGTGCAGAAGTTGATGAGGCCTTCTACAGGCAGCTGAGAGCCGCCTCACAATCACAGGCCTTGGTTCTCATGGGGGACTTCAATCACCCTGATATCTGCTGGGAAGGCTACACAGATAGGCATATACAGTCCAAGAAGTTCCTCCAGTGTCTTGATGACAACTTTTTGACTCAGGTGGTGGAGGAGCTGACAAGGAGAGGTGTACTCCTGGACCTGGTACTGACCAACAAAGAGGGACTGGTGGAGGACATTAAGGTTGGGGGCAGCCTCGGCTGTAGTGATCATGAGAAGATCGAGTTCAGGATTATGTGCAGTAGGCATAAAACGACAAGTAGGGTTGCAACCTTGGACTTCAGAAGGGCTAACTTTGATCTCTTCAAGAAACTGCTTGGAGAAATCCCATGGCTTAGGACTCTAGATAGTAGGGGGCCTCAAGAGAACTGGTTGATATTCAGGTATCACTCCCTCCAAGCTCAGGATTGGTGCATCCCTAAGAGCAAAAAATCAGTCAAGGGAAGCAGGAGAGCTGCATGGTTGAACAGGGAGCTTCTGAAAAAGCTTGAGTGCAAGAAGGAAGTTTACAGTAAGTGGAAGAAGGGATTGACCACTTGGGAAGATTACAAGAATGCTGCCAGAGTATGCAGGGACGAAACGAGGAAAGCCAAGGCCTCCTTGGAATTAAATCTGGCAAGAGATGTCAAGGTCAACAGGAAGGGTTTCTTCAAGTACATTGGAGGCAAAAGGAAAACTAGAGAAAACATGGGCTCACTGTTGGATGAGACAGGGGCCACGGTGACAGATGATGCAGAGAAGGCAGAATTCCTGAATGCCTTCTTTGGTTCAGTCTTTACTGCTTAGGCCAGCCCTCAGGAGTCCCAGACTTCAAAGGTAACAGAGAAAGTCTGGAGGAAGGAGGACTTTCCCTTGGTTGAGGAGGATCAAGTCAGAGATCAGTTAAGTCAACTGGACATCCACAAGACCATGGGTCCTGATGGGATGCACCCGCGAGTGCTGAGGGGGCTGGCAGAAGTCCTTGCCGGGCTGCTCTCCATCATCTTTGAAAGGTCCTGGAGAACAGGCAAGGTGCCTGAAGACTGGAGGAAAGCCAATGTCACTCCAGTCTTCAAAAAGGGCAAGAAGGAAGACCTGGGAAACTACAGGCCAGTCAGCCTCACCTCCGCCCCTGGAAAGATAATGGAACAGCTCGTTCTGGGTGTCATCTCAAAGCATCTGGAGGAAAAGAAGGTTATCAGAAGTAGCCACCATGCATTCACCAAGGGGAAGTCATGCCTGACTAATCTGATAGCCTTCTATGATGGCGTGACTGGACAGATAGGTGAGAGGAGGGCAATGGATGTTGTTTACCTTGACTTCAGCAAGGCTTTTGACACTGTCTCCCACAGCATCCTCACAGGCAAGCTTAGGAAGTATAGGTTAGATGGATGGACAGTGGGGTGGATTGGAAACTGGCTGGCAGATAGAGCTGAGAGGGTTGTGATTCATGGCACAGAGTCTAGTTGGAGGTCTGTGACAAGTGGTGTTCCCCAGGAGTCAGTACTGGGTCCAGTCCTGTTCCTGTTCAACATATTCATCAATGACCTGGATGAAGGGATAGAGGGTACCATCAGCAAGTTTGCTGATGACACCAAACTGGGAGGGGTGGCTGACACACCACAAGGCTGTGCTGCCATTCAGCGCGACCTGGACAGGCTGGAGAGTTGGACAGAGAGAAACCTCATGAAGTTCAACAAGGGCAAGTGTAAGGTACTGCACCTGGGGAGGAATAACCCCATGCACCAGTACAGGTTAGGGGCTGACCTGCTGGAAAGCAGCTAAGTGGAAAGGGACCTGGGAGTCCTGGTGGACGACAGGATGACCATGAGCCAGCAATGTGCCCTTGTGGCCAAGAAGGCCAACAGCATCCTGGGGTGCATCAAGAGGTGTGTGGCAAGCAGGTTGCGGGACGTGATCCTCCCCCTCTACTCTGCCCTGGTGAGGCCACACCTGGAGTTCTGTGTCCAGTTCTGGGCTCCCCAGTTCAAGAAGGACAGGGAACTGCTGGAGAGGGTACAGCAAAGGGCTCCAGAGATGATTAGGGGGCTGGAACATCTTTCTTATGAGGAAAGGCTGAGGGACTTGGGTCTTTTTAGTCTGGAGAAGAGAAGGCTGAGGGGGGATCTCATCAATGCCTATAAATACTTAAAGGGAGGGTGCCAGGAGGATTGGACCAGTCTTTTTGCAGTGGTGCCCAGAGATAGGACAAGAGGTAATGGGCACAAACTTGAACATAAGAAGTTCCATCTAAACATGAGGAGGACCTTCTTTCCTTTGAGGGTGGCAGGGCACTGGAACAGGCTGCCCAGAGAGGTGGTGGAGTCTCTGACTCTGGAGACATTCCAAACCCTCCTGGACGCCATCCTGTGCAACCAGCTCTAGGTGTCCCTGCTCTGGCAGGGGGGTTGGACTAGATGATCTCCAGAGGTCCCTTCCAACCCCCATGATTCTGTGATACTATACAATGACCTTGATTTTACTTACTGCTATTAATTAGACTGTCATACAGACTTTTTTAAAAGGCCATTAGCAGCAGTAAATGTTAATACTAGAGATGAATTTTTCAGATTGCTAGCTGACGCGTGGGAATGGTCCAAAGTTGCAGCAGGGGAGGTTTAGACTCGACATTAGGAGGCATTTCTTTAATGAGTGGGTGGTCAAGCACTGGAACAGGCTTCCTAGACAGGTGATTGATGCCCCAAGCCTGTCAGTGTTTAGAGATATTTGGACAATGCCCTTAATAATATGCTTTAACTTTTGGTCAGCCCTGAAGTGATCAGGGAGTTGGACTAGATGATCCTCATAGGTTCCTTCTAACTGAAATATTCTATTGTTTTTTATGTTTCTGTTGTAACCCTCTGAAAGCATCTAGAACTAGTTGCAGCTCCAGTTCCAAGAGTTAAGGAAATGGATGAAACTGTTTTCTAAGGAAAAGACAAAAGTCAGCACCAAAAAATAACAATTATGCTAAGTTGAATATACATCGAGAAAGTGAAGGAAACTGTAGGAAAGAACAGAGAGAGCAGATTACACTTGGGCATATTTTAACAGCAAAATTTGTCACTGGTAGCTAAACAGAGGTGAAGATATCCAATGGCTCCCTGACCCCATTACGAACACTATGGCAAACTTGGCAATCTATGTTGTTAATGTAAATGTCATGTTATCTGTAAAACCACAAAGAAATAGAAGTTTCAGAATTTTCAGTCTCAGGAAAGCCACAGATTATCAGGGTACTATGGCCAGTTTGTGTCCCTTTATGGTGAAAAGCACAGTATTTCCTTCTACCCCTACAAAATGAAAATATAGAAAGCAAGAATTTAATAGACAATACTTACAACAAAACCATTACAGTTCATTGACTTTGGTAGTCAATATTGTTAAACAAATTCTGTGGGGCCAGAAGAGCTTGAAACAAATCCCATGGCCTCAGAAGGACTGTAGGAGAGATATCATATCTGATTCATAGATGAAACTGTTCATGTATGCCAGACTAAGAATCCATGAGAAACTCTGGTAATGCAGATCCCCTCACCATGCATTGATTACAAAGCAAGCTGGGCACAGAGACAAAACAGAAATTATTTTACTTCAGGTAACAAGTCTGTGTATTGAGTTTTAGTTTGAATGGAGAATTTTAATGTCTACCGCCAACGGATACAATGTGTCAAATAAAGTTGAAATGTAAAAATTGTTTAGGAACTCAAGAAAAATATCAAGATAGTACAATAAACATAATAAAAAATAAGGAGCTGCAACTCTGGTTGTCGATCTTGTGAAAACATTCACTCTTGAAACATAAAAATTTAAAACCTGCATTAATTAGTTTGGTACCACAGTCATCTAGGAAATGATAGAACTATCATCTAAATGTTATGGAGAAAAAATTTAAAGAAACAGGCTGCATCAACCATACTAGAACTATTCAAAATTTTGAATCCCTCACAAGGACTGCAATCCACTAAATAAGAAAAAACAATAGGAATCAAGCATGTAACTTGCTTCTTGCAACTTGATTCTTTTCAGGGGAAGTAAATGCCCTCTCCTTTTAATTCTGAAAATCAAAGGTTTTCTTTCCTTTTCTTGTTTTTCAGAATGATGAGTTGTCAAACTGCTGTGATGACTGCAACACTATTGTTCATGCCTGTCACAGACACACTATATGATATCTGAATCAACAATTTAAATCTGTGACAGCTATGAATCAAAAAGATGAAGTTTCATTTAGCGTGAACAGTACTATCAGCCTTGAGCCATAGGAGGTTAATCTTCAGCTACCACTATGCTTATTTTCTCAGTAGTCACGTATGTCAGATCTGAAAACTTTACTGCTGTCTCCATCAAATTTAATGTCTTTTCAGGAGATCCTCTTAAAGAAAATAAAGATTATAATGCAATTAAAAATAGATCTTTAGGTCATAATGTCTTGAGTCAAAAAGTGTTAAATAGCTTTGTGACAGGATCTTGGTCAGTGAAATACCTATGATGGATCTACCTTGGCCTTCATAACAAACTCCCAGAAAACAAAAGTAAGGTTTTTTAGATTATGAATTTGAAATGTTAAATTTAAAAACAGACAAATTCAAAGGGTCATGGATGGAAATCAATATTATTTATAAGCAAATGTTCTCCTGTCTGCTGTATTCTTCTTGGTGAATCATTGCTTTCATTCAATTCAATGACCTTCTGATATGTGATGAACTTTGTATAGTCTCTCGTGGAGGTTAGGATGTGTATATTGCTAGCATATCTGTGCTGTGGCTGCCTACTCTCTGCTCCTCTGAGCCTCTGGCATGTTCTCCCCCTTAAGCAGCCCAATAGCTGCCCAAGAGAATGTTCTCCTCCCTGCTTCCAGAGTGGTCCAAATTGCCCTTTTGCTTTGCTTGTTCACACAAAGTCAGAACACATAAATGTTATCAGACAAATGCAGTAAAGAGCTATAGGAAAATTTTGACAATAATTAATATTAATATTGAACAGCTAGGGACTGCTTAAATAAATTGCTTAGCATAATGATTAAACAGCCCATTGAAAGAGTAAACTAACTTTAAGAAAATGTTATTTTCAAAATAAAGGAATAAGATGCTGTCAGAAAGTCCTTGTGATCTTTTTTGTGGAATATTAGTTGAAAATTAAGTACTGTACTTATGACAACAAATTTAGAGATGTGAAGATTTTTTACATTTAATCTGGCATCTTTAATAATATGTGATATCATCCTGATAGAATCTGTGGCAGTGAGAACATAATTGTAAAGTTTCTTCAATGCTGATGCAAAAAGAAGTAAAATACATTGTGTAAAGAAATTTGATTAGTTGAAGGATAGAGAAAATTCATAGCAAAAATTGATACAAGTCAAATATCTTATTCTGTTTAACCTCAAAATAAGACCATAAGGACAACACCCTTTCAACATAGTCAATCTAAGTTCAAGTATCAATAAATAATACATATTACAAGCCAACTGTTCTGATAAGAGTAACAGTTCTGATAACTGATTTTTTAAAATAAAGATTCTTTTAAGGAAGTGAAGTACTACTTTGGCAATTTTTGTCTTAATTTATACACATGTAAAAATTGCATGCCATTGTTCACATTAAAAGTCAGTTCACAGCACTAGAACAGTTACAGTAAGAGGAGAAGTTAAAAAGAAATAAACAAAGGGCAGCTTCCCTGTGTTGGAGATTACAAAACAAAATATAGGGAAGCATCAAGAGGATTTATTTGTCATATCGGGAAACTGATGGAATCCATTTTGACCTGTCACAAACACAAATCTAATGTGGTTTACAGCAAACCAGAAATTGCTCTAAATGATGCATTACCTTGGAGAAGAAAAAGATTATTATTTTTTTGAACACTTCCAAATGGGGACGATGACTGTGATGGATCCCAAGTATTCCTTGCATAAAATATTGCATAACTCTTGTTCAAACCCTGAATTATGACAATTTAGGTTTGTTAAACCAGAAAACAATAATTTTAAAAGCCTCAGATGTTTCTTTATTCACAATAATGCACAATATTTGCTTATTTTATAAAGCAATGCATTAAATAGAACAAACAATTCATTGACTTGATGTCTCATTAAAAGGAATACAGTTTCAATATTTGTCTGTCAGAGTCCCAGGACTTTCACTGATTTGTCTATCAGAGTCCCAGCAAAGGACTTTCAGTGAGTCAGATTCACAAAAAATCAAAATTAGTTATTTTATTGAGAGTGACAGAACAGATTCGAGATTGCCGTTGATAAATTCACTGACTACAATAGTGCTGTTAATTAAGGTTAATATTGCTAGCAAAAATAATGATAATAATACCACAACCCAGGGGTAACATTCACCAGAGGGTGAAAGGCACAGCGCTTACCCAGGAGGCATCCCTGCCTGGGGCGGAGGAAGAGACCACAGCCCGTCAACTGGTTCGTCAAGTATTGAGATTCTTCTCTCCCAAACTAAAAGTCATTTTCTCTGTCTTTTTATCCCCAAAATTACAAGGTTTCCCTCCCCTAGGTGACGTATAGTATGATTTGGGTGGAGAGACGAGTGCTATAGTCATGTATGTTTAGCATCATCTCTATAATCTTCATTAGCATATGCAGGGGTGTCAACTTTAATATGCATTTCACAGGTAATGAGGCAGCGGTCAGTCATCGGGCACGATAGCCTTTCAAAGAAACAAAGAACTACACAAGTTCCTGTTATCTTGTCTTCGCTGACGTACAGCAGGGCTGTCCACAGGGCCCCCTCCTTATCTGCATCCTGTGCTGGCCAGGCGAGTCTCCACTCCATCGGCCTGCACAAGAGATAGCAAGGCCAGTCTTAATTGTTCTTTGAGCACAGAGACTTTACCTCATTATCCAAATTCCACACTTGAGTGTTGAACTGTTGTGAAAAGTGGAAACCCAGCTGATGAGCTATGTGGCTGGATGGTCACGTTAAGCTGAGTAGTAGGTGTTAAAAAGTATCATCCTTGACAAATGGATTACCACAACTAATTGATTGTAGTAAAAGACTAATTGTTGTGTACATGCTATAGGGAAAAGACCATCCAACAAACCAAAAGCAAAATAACTACCATTTTGACCTAGGAAAGAATTCCTTACTAACCATAGATATGGTGGTGGTGTGCTTAACCCAAAGCAAGACAAATTAGTAGAGAAGAGCACACTGTTCTCCGGCTTGAAAACTTACTCTAGCTGTTGATTTCCATTCTGTCAGAGAAAGACTGAAGAATAAACAAACATGAGCAAAAATTGGAATAATCAAGGCAGATTTTTCTCCTTCCTTAGCCACTTGGTGGCTAACGGAAGCACTGAGAATGGAATACATTTTAAACACACACAGATAAAATACAAAATCAAATTCTTTAAAGAAACCAAGTTAGCATATAGTGCAATAGTTCTGTTCTGGAGAACTGGATTATTCTACCCCATAGTCATTTCAGAAACTCATGAAACTAAATCTGAAAACAACTTGTTCTCATTAGCTCTTGGAGAATGGGATTTCAAACAGCCTTTAAGCTCAACTGGAATTTGGTGTGTATGAATCAATTTAACTCTAAATGAAAGAAGACATCTGCATGAGGATCTGCAAAGATAACTAACTAAGCTTCACATACCTCTAATGATAATAAACTCATAAGCTAGAGCATACTACCTTGAAGTTACTTATGCAAGTAAGTTTAAATCTCTGGAGACTATTTTTCTGTAGCTGCAGTTTTCACATATTAAGAAATATATAAGGCACAAAGACCTATCATTTCCAAGGTCTCGTTTACATTACATTTCATGTGGAACATGATAAATATTGATTTTCTCCCTGAAGTATGAAAAGAACTAACTAGGAAAGGGTCAATAGTATAGACTAATAGGCAGACACAGAATTCAAGGACTCTGTCATCTATCACATTGTTTCTAACAGCATTTTCAAGTATAAGTAGAGGTTACCATTCTATAACATTCTGTCTACCAATTACTCTCACAGACAGTTTAAAAAACATACAAGAGTAGCAAAGCTATACAATGGACTAGCAAGCTCAGTTACTTTGTAAATGGATCATAGCATCATTACTCTGCCAATCATTTATGTTTTACTAGATAGCAAACTAAAGTCTTTTGAAGAGAGAATTTTTTTTTTCAAAGTAGGTGTTTTTCTTCTAAACCAAATATCTAGGGAGAAATGTTATGTAGGACCAAAAATATGTTACACAGAGGAATGTGTTGCAAAGAACATTGGAAAAACAGGTCAAAATTTATTTGGTTCAAATAAACAACAAAGTTTCCATCCTATCTTGGGCAACCAATAGTTTTTAATCAATAAGAAAGTATTTTCAGTCAGATGCAACTTGAGTCTGTATATAAAACTAGTTGTTTATGTATAAAGCTGTCATGGTTTGGTCTGGGCTGGTCACTAAAATGAATGACAGATGCTCTCTAACTTCTCCCTCAAGTGAGAGACGAATGAGAGGAAGAGAGATTTATGAGTTTAAAAGAAACTAAACTACTTCAATGGAATATTAATAATAAAATAATAAAAAGAACATATAATACTATTAATAAGAAAGTAATGAAATATATACAATATATACAAAACTGTATCGAGCTTCCAGAGTGACAATCATATCACCAGCAGGTACTGGGAAAGTCCAAGACTGAAATCAGCAACAGACAGGAACTTGATTCCGGATATGGATTCGGGAATGCATGAATCAGGATCAATGGCAGAGGAACAGACAGCACTCTCCTTGAACACCGGCCATTGAAGAAAGAGAGTGACCCTTTGATCCCTCAGCTTTTATACTGAGCATGAGGCAGACGGGATGGAATACCCTGTTGGTCAGTTTTGGGTCACCTGTCCTGTCCGCTTCTCCCCGCAGGTGTGACCCTTCTACGCTTTTCCGCTTCTGACCCTCCAACAGGACAAATAACAAAGTTGGCTGGCTTTGGTTGCTATAGTGATAAGTATAAGCAAGAACGTCTCTGCATACTATTCCTTGGTATTAATTATAAACAAGGCCTTATCACTCTCGAAGTGGACTACTGTCCGAAAAACATGCTGTTACTTTCAGAGAGTTCAGTTAGTTACAAGAGACACGGTTGAAAAGTAAAATTACTGAAAAGAAAATTGGTTCTGTTTTACTTCAAACCAGGACAAGTGCAAAGAGATAAACTGTAGCCTGTGTGAACTTGAAGAACTTAAAATGGTGGAGAAAGGCTAAGTTGAGCGTAAAGAAGACATGGTTCCTTCTTTAAACAGTGTAGTTGCCAGTTTCTCATGCTGCCTGTAGTGCATGCTCTCTCATTGGTGTACAGGGCACTCTGGCATGTGGCTTCAGTCCGGTTCTAGCTGGATGCATCCTTTACGAAACACTAAAGGTGGATTCTCATTATATGTTGAGAATTTGCAACAGAGGTGAGTTACAGTTTCCCCTATGGCAATGCATAAGACAGTTTCTGAGCTGTCTTCACTGCCAGTGTGTCTGCATTCAGGAAATCTGCCAGATTACCAAGGACTGGTAGTTTTTGCCAGATCCATTCTTCCACTTCTGTCTTAGGCAGAGTTTAATCTATGGAAAAAAGGTTGGAAAAGGAAGCTGAACGAGTTAAAATTAGAAATAATGAGGAAAGTTTCAACCAAAATCATTGGAACATTTTAACAGGGACTAAATAACAACTGCAAAAGGTATTTGGTCTATTTAATTTAGTAAAATATTTCACTATTAAATGTTAGGAGTCTTTTCGCTTGTTTTGTTTTGTTCAAATAACATTCAAACAATTGAAACCCTGTGGTCAGAATGGGCTCACATTAGTAGAACTGCAGTAGCACCATTTGTTCTCATTCCACCTGAAGGAGAGCGTTTGTCCTACTATCAACATTTAACAAGTAAGAAGGCTGGGAATTTGTCTGCAATCATTGCTTTGGTGCCAGTCGCGGTTCTTTTGCAATCTGTTTTGTATCAGGAAAGGCTGGAGGACTGGAGTCAGTTAGACGGTGGGCAGCTGATCTAAAGCCAGCACCGATTCATCATTGCTTCAGGTTTGTGAAAGTCTGAAGGGGTTGATGCCTTTCCAGCACTCGGTGTGTCTCAAACTGTGTGAAAATGCACCCCTCTTCTGTCCAAACTGAGTAGAATTACTCTCCTGTGCACTTTACAACTGTTTTTAAATTATGCTGTATAGATTGGTCTTATTTATTTTGAGAATTATCCTTTTTGCTACATATTTTGAAGTTTTACTTTAAAAATAAATTCTTCATAGCTCTCATTGGAATATAATTTCAAGAAACTGCATTGCATTGATTACAAGAAGCTGCAATCCTATTCCCTACTGTCCCATATGAACCAGCTCTGCTGTGAAGCAGCAGCTGCACTCTGTGCTTGTAGCTTCAAGGCATCAATAATCCGCTTGTCTGCCTCTTTCTCTCTTCTACCTGATTCTCACATTGTTAATAGTTGTCAAAATCATATTTTTTGTCTCTTTACAGATATAGCATTGAATTGTCTTCTCTGACAGGGCTTCTGAGAGTCACAACCAGATGGACCTGTTTCAGGTCTCTGCAAATTGGAGACTGATGGAATCTGGCTAAGGTGATGTTCTCATGAACAAAAGATGCTCTTTTCTGATGTGGCCTTTCTCTATATACATATTTTTAGAAGCTGTCTCATATATTTTTTCCTAACAGATAGTTTGTGACTAACCTGTAGATTAAAATCATGGAATCACGGAATTTTCAGAGTTGGAAGGGACCTCTAGAGGTCATCTAGTCCAACTCCCCTGCTGACGCACGAATGCCTACAGCACATTACTCAGGACTGCATCCAGGCGGGCCTTGAAAATCTCCAGAGAAGGGGACTCCACAACCTCCCTGGGCAGCCTGGTCCAGCGCTCTGTCACCCTCACCGTAACGAAGTTTGTTCTTAGGTTTGAATGGAACTTCCTATGTTCCAACTTGTGCCCGTTAGCCCTCGTCCTGTCACTGGGAACCACTGAAAAGAGTCTGCCTCCATCCTCCTTCAATCCACCTTTTAGATACTTCTAAGCAAGGATAAGGTCTCCCCTCAGCCTTCTCTTCTCCAGGCTAAAGAGTCCCAGCTCTCTCAGCCTTTCCTCAAAAGGGAGGTGCTCCAATCAATCCCCCAATCATCTTTGTTGCCCTACGCTGGACTCTCTCCAGTAGTTCCCTGTCCTGTTTGGGCTGGGGAGCCCAGAACTGGACACAGTATTCCAGTTTAATCATGTATTCCAGTTTAATCAATATTCATGTTTAATCAATATTCATGTTTAATCAATATATGATTAAAAATTTTCAAATAACCTTATAGCAGTCTTCCAGTCCTCAAAGGGGGTCTATAGGAAAGATGGGGAGGGACTCTTTGTCAGGGAGTGTAGCAATAGGATGAGGGGTAACGAGTTTAAACTGAAAGAGATTTAGATTAGATATTAGGAAGAAATTCTTTGAGGGTGGTGAGGCACTAGAGCAGGTTGCCTAGGGAAGTTGTGGAGGCCCCATCCCTGGAAACGTTCAAGGCCAGGTTGGATGAGACTTGGAGCAGCCAGGTCTAGTGGGAGGTGTACCTGCCCATGGCAGGGGCATTGGAAATACATGATCTTTAAGGTCCCTTCCAACTCTAACCATTCTACAATTCAATTATTCCATTATACAGTGTATATATTTGTAAAGGTTATCTCTTTATGGACAAGAAGGCAGAATATATTTTCTAAATAAAAGTTTTACAATAAATAATGCACTAAAGCATTAAAAATAAATAAATAAATAAATAAAAATAAATAAATAAAGCACTAAACAAGATATATACATAAAAAGCAGTAAAGCTATTTCAGATGGTCTTTTCCTGATCCAAAATTTTTCTATATCCTTATGTGTTATCTCAAGAAAGAGGCACCTATTGAGCCTAATTTCCCTAGGGTGAAGCACATGGAGTATGGTATGTCATGTCAATGGTCAGTACTATGCTTTTACCACTCAGTAATATCTACCTTTTATATAAAACACAACAGGTTAACAGTGTAATTGCTTCTTATGTAATACAAATGCTCCTACTTGGATTATAAGTAACATCAGTAGGAAGCAGCCACCTGAAATACAGTTACATGTATAGTTCATTACTATTGCAACAGTAATTAGAATATCACATATTACATTAAGTTCTCGAAGTCTGTGCCTTGTTAACTATAATGACAATTTAAGGAAATGCTTAATTATTTTCTAAAAAAAGTGATAGTTCTGATTTTTGTGTAATGAATATGTTGTTACACATCATTCTGGTATTTGTTATATGGAATAACCAAATCTGTTTTCCTCTTGTTTTAGATATTAATATTAAAAAATTTGTAGAAAGTGATGGGAAAAAAAGATGTTATCCATTAAGATAAAAGAAAGCTGAATACAATCTCTTCACTCCTTCCTTCTTTCCTTTCTTCCTTCCACTCTCTAACCCTTCTCAGTCTCACTCTGTATTTCTTCCCTTTTCTTTCGTTTTCTCTTTTTTAAACAACAAAAATAATATGTGTTTCTTTATCATTTCTGGAATATAAGAACTATTTTGCTTTTGTAATTCTGATGAAAATTATAGTCATCATTTTATATAAAGTTTGCATTATTTTGAGTGATGATACTCATTACTTTTTCATTATGAGGAAGTTGCAGAGGCAAAACTTCAAGGATTTAAGAAAAAACTCCTTCTGCAGAAAAAATCCTGTATTAAGTGTGCATCTGCATGACACTAGGAAAATATGTACGTTATGGTGTCTGCTTTGAAAAGACCTTTAAAAAAGTTAAAACTGTAGTTAAATAACACAATGAAAAATTGATAGAGAAGAAGGACAGAGAAGAGAATTATTTCGTTGATGTATACCCTATATCAGTTTATGGATGTTGTGGTTTAACTATGCTAATACCTCTCACAGAGCAAAAGAGCTGAATAGTAAGTGTTGTGATGTTTGTAATGACACCTTGCATTCAGACTGGTTTCTCTCTTTTATCTGTTGATCAGAAACAGCTTACTGTTTTCTTATGTTGGTCAGTCTCATTCTCCTTCAGTCCAGAGTCGGTCATCCTGAAAAGGAACTCATGTAGCGTGCTCATCTGTTTCATTGCTGAGGAACTCTGAAACATCTACACCAGTCGCAGCTAGCATTTCACTCTGAATTTAAAAATACACTTGTCGTGGTAATATGGAGTGGGCCATGTTAACTGCAAAACAAGAGTAGGACACTGGTCAGGAAGAATTTGTTACCCAAACTTCCAAAAATAAAAGGTTAGCAGTGCACCAAACCATCTTCTTTCTTGAAAAGATGACATAGAAATTTGTTTGTGTAAGTGCATGCATGTTCACTACATGTCATGAAGGATGACTGAAAAAACCTGAACAGTTCTGCTTATATATTACCTTTAAGAAATGCTTTGACTACTCTGTCAACAATTTTTCATGAATGAGATTGAATTTTTTGAAGTTAATTTTAAGCAATACATATCTCACTTAGCCCTTGTGTAATTTAAGATAATTGGAAAATTTAGGGTAATGGAAAAAAAGGAGGTGATTGGTGACAGTCAACATGGCTTCACTAGGGGCAAATTGTGCCTGACAAATTTGGTGGCCTTCTACGATGAGGTTACAGCATTGGTGGATCAGGGGAGAGCAACTGACGTCATCTACCTGGATTTGTGCAAGGCCTTTGACACTGTCCCACGTGATATCTTGGTCTCTAAATTAGAGAGACATGGATTTGATGGATGGACCACTCAGTGGATAAGGAATTGGCCGGATGGCTGCACTCAAAGAGTTGCAGTCAATGGGTCGATGTCCAAGTGGCATGCAGTGACAAGTGGTATTCCTCAGGGGTTGGTACTGGCATCGGTACTATTTAACATTTTCATGGGCGACATGGTTATAGGGACTGAGTGCACCCTCAGCAAGTGTGCTGATGACACCAAGATGTGTGGAGTGGTTGACACACTGGAGGGAAGGGATGCCATCCAGAGGGACCTGGACAGGCTTGACAGGTAGGCCTGTGCCAACTTCATGAAGTTCAGCAAGGCCAAGTGCAAGGCCCTGCACGTGGGTCAGGCCAATCCCATGCACAAATACAGGCTGGGTGGAGAATGAATTGAGAGCAGCCCTGAGAAGAAGTACTTGGGGGTGTTGGTTGATGAGAAGCTCAGCCTGAGCCAGCAATGTATGCTTGCAGCCCAGGTGTCCAACTGTATCCTGGACTGCATCAAAAGAAGTGTGGCCAGCAGGTCAGGGAAGGTGATCTGCCCCTCTACTCCACTCTGATGAGACCCCACCTGGAATACTGTGTCCAGCTCTGGAGCCCCCAGCATAAGAAGGACATGGACCTGTTGGAGCGAGCCCAGAGGAGGGCTATGAAGATGATCAGAGGATTAGAGCACCTCCTCCTATGAAGACAGGCTGAGAGAGTTAGGATTGTTCAGCCTGGAGAAGAGAAGGCTCTGGGGAGACCTTATAGCAGCCTTCCAGTATCTGAAGGACGCCTACGAGAAATCTGGAGAGCATGTAGTGATAGGATGAGGGGTGATGGCTTCAAACTGGAAGAGGGTAGATTTTGATTAGATCTCAGGAAGAAATTTTTCCCTATGAGGGTGGTGAGGCACTGGAACAAGTTGCCCAAGGAGGTTGTGGATGTCCCATCCCTGGAAGTGTTCACGGCCAGGGTGGATGAGGTTTTGAGCAACCAGGTCTAGTGGGAGGTGTCCTTGCCCATGGCAGGGAGGGTTGGAACTAGATGATCTTTAAGGTCCCTTCCAACCTAAGCCATTCTATGATTTTAATAGCCCAAAGGATAATGTGTTCAAATCAGATTAAAAATCAAACTACATCATTTGGATACTTTTTTGTTATTGAGTCCGCTACACACTCATATTAGGCACTGTCATTCAGAGATACTGCCAATGAAATTAGAATTTTAGCAAAAGATTAAAGAGATGGTCTCAGCAAACCCGTCATTCCCAAGCAGTGCTAAGATTAAGACAGAATGGTATTCCATTCAGAGTATAAAGAAAATATAAATGACTGTGGTCAAAGAATCAAATTTTTAAAAGTAAAGAATATTTTAAAACAAATAGAATCATGGACTAGCTCATTGAAATATACCAACAATGTATCCTGTTGCAATGGATTTCCTCACGTTGCTGGATATGTGCATAAGTTTTCAAAAAAGACCCTCTCTTTAGAGGAGTAAAGAGACAATTAGAAGACCACCTCGTCTTTTTGATGGTGTATGAATATGATTTCAGTGAAAGTGTCTCATGTCATATCAAATTAGCATAAAAATGGACTAGAATTATTTATAAAAAATGGTAAAGGGAATTTATGATGTGTTCATAAGATGCAGAGCTCTGGCTACAAAAGTCAGTAGTGGACTGCATAGAAATATTACTCCAAACTCATCTTTATTAAATGGAACATACCTCAAAAATACAAAGAAATAAGTCTTCCTTTTAGAGTAAGAGTACTAAAACTACATTCTCATAGGGCTGTCTCCTCAAGAACACATACTGTGATTTGTTTTGAAGAATCCATCTCCAGTTAGTGAAATGTATTCTCCACTTTCAGCAAAGTATTTATTGCTAGAAGAAAATTTGAGAAAAAAATGTTGTGTTATTTAAGTCACATATGTGATAATAAATAAGTGAAGAATTATGAAAGTCAGTTTTGTCGGACCTTTCTCAGGTGAAAAAATTCTAGCTGTGAAACACCTTAAGCCATGAGAATTTGTTAAGATTTTAGAGTACAGTACATGTACAAATACATTGTCATTCCTTTATTGGGTTTTCAGGGATATATAATAAAAGACCATTTTGTTTTTATTGACTCATGTACTACAGCAGATGAAAATGTCTCTTCTGCTGGCAGGTGTATAACAGGAGGCCTAGATAACCATGTTGGAACCAAAAGCAGGTAAATGTTGTGATTTAAGAGGCAGATATATCCTTAGAAACCACAGACAAATATGTCTGGAAGGAACAGAATAGTTCAAGAAGTCAGCTAGTCCATCCTTTATTTTTCCAGTAAGTTTGACCATGCTTACATCAGTCTTGACAGATACTTGTCTAACCTGTTCTTAAAAGCCTCAAATAATGGAAACTACAAGTTTTGTTGTCCCTATTAGTAAGAATTTAATTTATCTTCTTCCTTTTCCTTCTGTTAGCAGTGGACATGAAAACAGGTTAGTTCCTTCCTCTTTGCAGCTACCTTTTCTGTGACTGTGCCCCAGCCAGACTTCCTTTCAGCAAAATAAACAATGCTTTACTGTTTCCCTGTAAGTTATGTTTTCCAAAAGTCTGTTACTCTCACTGCTTTTCCTGACCTCTATCCTAGTGCAGTGGCTAAAATAAGAGGCCTTATGATGCTAATTCAATCAGCTTATTAATTTCTATGTTGTGAAAATGGCATACTTGTATATGCATTCCAGTGCATATACTATGCTGCCATTGCAGCAGCATATTATTCACTGTCATCGAGTTAATGGTCCCAGAGCGCCCCTATGGCTCCACCTTTTTTTAAGGGAAAAATGTTGCTACTGATTTCAGTTTACTATGAATGGCTTCCTCAAGCCCACTAGAACCACATCTGTTTCATCATGACTGAGCTTCCGTAAGCTAATTGTCTTCTTAATCCCAAACACCACCAGACAGGAGAAAGATCATTATCTATTTGCTGTACATCAGCATAAAATGATCTGAATACCAAGTTTCCTTCTCTAGCAGTGTTACGTTCACACTAGTGGATGACAGGGCTGAACTGCATGTCATTCTGTCCAAGGCAAAGTTACTATTACTTTCTGAGCTCACCTAATGAGGAAAAAGAAGATCAACAAAACAGTCAACTTTCAATAAGCTTGTGCCTCATTTTAATTCATCTTCATATAATTTTCTTTTACCAGTATTGAACAAGATTACCTTTATTATATTTACAGCCAAAAAGCAGATGTTACTGTTCAGTAATAATTTGTCACAAAAATGAAACAAATTCAAAAGATTGTGTTCAGTTTCCCACCACATAACCATATTCTCTTAAACATCATATTTCATGTGTCTTCTATTTCCTTCTATGCAGAAAACAAAGTAAATGAAAATAAACCACGATATAAAGAAGTTGGGATGGTTAAATTCCTTTTTCTCTTACTTTCTCTCCAGCTTCACCCTATGGGAAATTAAATAGAAAAGTGTTATATGTCAGATTAATTTTTTCCATAGATTTAGGATTCTCAGGGATTAAGAGAAGTAAGCAAGAAATATACCAATGACTAAAATTATACAGCTTTGGACCAGGAATCAACAACCTCTTAGGAAGTCTATTACAATAAGGGAAAAGACAGAGGATGTGGTCGAAAAATGAAATATTATGTTCTCTAGAATAGCCCACACATAATAATAGAAAATATAATATCAGGAACAATCTTTCACTAGTGAAAAGATAGTTTAGATGACCTCATCTTCATCTGTAATAGCTATGAATTTCCAGTTGTCACCATTATGAGTGTCTACGTTTCTTACTTGATACTTAACTGCCTTTGACCATATTTCCTTTGCTTTGTGCACAGGACCATGAACATGTCATAATAATTTGTGATGGTGAAATTTATGCAACCAAAAAGAAAACTAAAAGGCCTTTGAGCTCATAAAAGCTAGATTTTATTAGAATGTAAATTAGAACTATTTTAAATAGCCTTTATTAACACTTTAAAATAAGGATTCAGAGAGTGACTTAGTAAGAGTGATCCAGTGGTGGTTGCTAAATACACAAATGATAACAGGTTAGGAAATTGTCTGACCTAAAAACAGTTAGGACAATACAGGATGTCAGTGGATGAAATATGTCATGTATTCCCATTCTTTTTCCTAGGTATGTCTTGATTGAAGACTCAAAATGGCTAGACAAGGATCAACCCAAAAGGATTATAAACAATTGTCCTCTCTTTTTTTTTTTCTTTCTGGTGAGTTCTGGCATCCAACATTTGTTTTGGTCAAGTTCGCAACTTTTTGTTTTGAAATTAACTCTGCCCAGTTCTTATGAGACTCTCAAACTTTGCTTAATCTAAGTCCTCTTGTAACATGGCTGTAGATCCTTCTGCGTCACCCTGCAGTATCTCAAATTTTTCCTCAGTCTGTCCATTAGATTGCTTCTCCTCCTACATGGAGTTCCTCCTGTCTCAGGCTACTTAAGGAACACAGCAGAGATGGAGAGTAAACAGAGCAAACTTTCAGTCCATTTCACATTAGAAAGCTGAGAAACACTTTTAAGGGTAATGCTCTTATTTCAGAAGAACTGGTTGGGATGGTATTTTGAACCTATCACTAGTTTGAGACTACTTGTTCTCTGCCCTGAACTTTAGACCAAACTATGATGTAGCATTATCTTGTTCTTCATTATATAAATAGGATAATCTTGAAGTAGCTCAGAAGGCTGCAGGTAGTCTTGATGGAGGTTCATTAGTGTACAGAATAAAAGCAGTGTTAAGTATTTTTTAAACATATAAAATCAATCTGTTGATGGCATTACTGTACCTGAGGAATTCAAATATTTAGTTCAAATAAATTTCAGTAAAAAGTATGTATCATCTAGGAATCACTGATGTAGCTTTATGTCCTACATTATACAGAATATCACAGAGATGATGATAACCTAAGGCAGATGTCATCAAAAACCTCTTTTCTAAAGTCTTTAAACATCAGATAACATGACTGAAGCACAGTCATTTCAGAAGTCGGGGGAAGAAGACAGTAAGTAAAAATATTGTAGAATCATGGAAATACTCCCTCAGGTTTTCTTGTTCATCTTCATCTTTTCAAACTATGTTCAATAGACCCCTGACTCCTTTCACAGATGTATCTCTGAAAATCTTCGGCGAAAGGTATTTTACAACTTCTATGTAAGTAAACTATTCCAGCACATTACTGTCTTTAGAATTAAAATATTTTGCATGACACCTCAATCACTCTTGCTGAAAATTAAAATGATAAAGTAATTTTGTCACTCTCCCTGAGCTTTCCAATTTGTTTTACACCTTTCTTAAAGTATTTTGCCCCGAAGTTGTTGTCAGACTCTCCTTAAGGCTTTTTCAGTATCAAAATGGGTAGAATAACTATATCATGGCTTATTTATGACATTCTTGCTAACACGTTTCAGAATTTTGTCTACCCTTTTTTATTACCATCAAGTTGCTGATACATCTTCAATTTGTGGCCCACTATAACTTCAGAACATTTTTTACCATAGTACAACTGCTTAGACATTTAAGCACTATTTTGCATTTATAGTTTGGAACGTTTCTTCTCTAAGTGTAGAACGTAATCTTGCCTTTATGGAACTTATTTGTATTGATACAGACACTTTCCCGAAGTCATTCTGAATTCTCATGCTGTTTTGCTTCACAAGGAGATGTTGTACCAAGACTATAGAAGTGCACTGTGTATTCCATCATCCAAGTCATTAATGAAATCATTGAACAGTACTCAGGAAAAGTCCCAATGGGACTATGTTTAAAATAACCTCCCAGTTTGACACTGAGTTATTGGTAAGTAGTCTTTAGTAAAGTTTTAAATTTATTTCTAATTCTGTCTGGACCATGGCTTCTTAGTTTGCTCTTGAGAGTAAGAGAATAGTTTATCTGAAAAGCTGTGTCAAGACATATCACGCCTAATGTTTCTTTCTCATATACAAAGCTCCATCAACTAGAGAAATTGGATTAGTATGATATAGTTTATTCTCTATATATTCATTTTGGATTTTTCTTATGTAATTCTTATAAATTCATTATTTAAGAATGTATTCCAGTATCTTTCCTCATACTGAAAATAACCTGCTAATTTGTACTTTCTTGGTACACCCTTTTTTCCTTTAAATTGTCCTACATTTTATGACCCTGTACATCCTCCCTGCATTTTTGGAAATCATTAATAGATCAAATTGTTTCAGAAATTCTTTCAGATCTTTAAGGTGAATTTAAAGTAGTCAGACTGACTTACAATGTTTAGATTAAGTAAGCATTCTTTAATTTACTAGTTTCCTATTTGCACCTGTGTTTCTATTTTATTGTTCCTTTATGCCCAACAATGTTAGCTAACAGTCAAAATTGCTTCAGTCTTCCCTATATCACGAATCATTAGTTTACCTTTCTCATTAAGCAATGGATCTGTTTTCTCTTTATCTTTCTTTGTAATGATTTATAGGAGCTTCAATTACACCTATTTATGTTCCTGACTTGACCTAAAGAGTTACATAGCTCAGCTCTTATATAGTTACATAGCTAAAACGAAGCTGGAGCCTGCTCAATATGTTCTGTCTTGTGCAATCAAGATTGAAGCTGAGCCAGCACCTTAAGTTTGTTTGTTCTTTTTAACAATTACTTGTACTTTCTTGGTTGCTGATATGCTCCTTTTCTCTTTCTTCCAAGCTTATTAATTCATGGATTAGAGTTGCCTGGAGTCTACTGTATTATTGACATACAAGTTGTTTGAAAGTGTGACTTTTGAAAAGGTATATAAATCATAAACACAATGATGTAATCATGTTCATTGAAAAAACAAGCCGATAAGAAATTTCCAATATATCCTCACAAACCTCTAAACAGATTCCAGTCTATAGTGTCACTACAAAATTAGTAAGATTATTTGAGGTTTTGATTTATAATAATGGCTAATTCTGGTAACATTCTAATAAACTGTAAAAAAACACTACTAGTGGCAATGCCATGAGAAGAAAAACACCAAGGTCATCTCTTCCTTTGTATTGTGACAACTTCTAGACATCATTTATGGTTAAGCCAGTGGGCTGAGCCTGATCTCAGACCTCAAAAATCAAGGACATTAAAGCCATAGACTTACTTGCATGGCCTATCATTGAGCCAATACCAAGATTCTTCCAATTAGAGGTTGACCTTGCTTTAGCAATGTCTTCAGTAATGATGGCACAATGCTATACTGGAAAAAGCATCTAGTCTTGGACACCAACTTAAAGTACATTCTGGAATAGTAGTGTTCACCAAATCCTGGAATGTTTGGACTAGTTGACTACTTTCCATTTCAAAGCAATTGTTTTCTATACAATGCTTATTTACAGAATGCTAGTATTTCTTAACGCATTGTTTCATTTTCAGTTACACCTCAGGCAGTTTATTGTTACTTCAATACATAATAACTTGTTAGCATTGTCTATTTTCAATGCGTTGTAAATGATGGTATTAATTGAATGTTAAGCTGATAATGCATTATGCATTGTATCCTGCCAACTGAGAAGAATATAATTTGCATATGTATATTCTTTTTTAATAACTAGGAAATGTGCATAAGTGCAAAATGGGATTGGCAACATTGTGTCTTTAAACGAAAAAAAGAACTAAACATACAATGGCTTATGGTTAGCATGTCTGAATGGTTTTTCAATGGGCAAAATCTTTGTTATAGCTGTTTTATCTTTTTTGTTTGTTACTGTTACTGACATTTTATCTGTTGCAGTGTAGTAACAAACACGAAAGTTATCTAAAAATTGTGCATCTTTTGTTATTCTGCATTCAGTACAACCAAACACATAGCTTCATGGCCATAAACTTGTGTGGAAATATTACAGATTTTTTTCCTTTTTTTCTAAAAAGAATCTAAAAGTGGCAAGAGCATGAGAAGAAAAACACCAAAGCCATCTCTTTCTTTACTTCATTAGGATTTCTAGACATCATTTATAGTTAAGCTAGCGGGCTAAGCTTGATCCCACGCTTCAAAATCAAGAACATTAAAGCCATAGGCTTCCTTGGATGGTCTATTGTTGAGCCAATAACAAAACTCTGAGCTCTCAAGAAAGAACAATAAATCTGAGCCAACTCCAAAGTTATGGCTCCATCAGTTTCTACTAGTTTTGACAAATGACATCTGAAGGACTTTTAACAAGCCAATAGTCCAGTCCCATCAAAATTTGGTCTCAGATTCAGACATTTCACTTATGGGATGAAGAGCTGACAAACCAATCAATCATTGTAATTGTGCGCTAGCTTCCTCCATTTACATATTATGCCTTCATCAACCCCATTTTGTTGATAGCATACACAGTAGCATGCACTATTATGACACTGTAGGCAGAATAAAGAGGGAGAGGTGAAAGCTCAAGTACTGCTAGAAAAACCCTGAAAGCTAATAAAGGCAATATGAATTATAATGAATTTGTCAAAGTTCATACTGAAACTGTTTTGCAGGCTAAGAGAACTTTCCTCATCCCTTCCATTGCAGCAGCCAAATCCACCTCGAGAGAGCTACAGAGAGGTATATATTGCTTCATCAATTGTGACTGGCTACAGTCTGCAACAGAACTGAAGGCTGAATGCAATGCAAATTATTTTCTCGAACATCACGGATCCATTCTATTTATATCCAGTAAGCAACAGCTCACCTGCATTTCCGGAGCTCAGAACGTTCATTAATCAAGATATATTGAACACTTGCAAGATTCACAGCCTAAAAGATGCAAGTCTGACTCAAAGATCTGGTTATTAGAAGAGAGTCATGAATAACTAGGATTGCTCCTGCCCAGAACAGGATACAATTTTCTTTTAAGTACTCAGCAGTCTAGATGAAATGGAAGACACCTGCCTTGAATATTTTGGCTGTAGGCAACTACAGCCCAAAAGCAAGCTTTTAGATTCTTAAAAACATATGAAGTATTAAGCTAGAGTTAACATTACATATCTACATAATTAAAGCTAATATTGCAGCTATGATGTAATCTAGATTTGCACTAGGACAAAACATTAAAACCAACTCAGTAACATGGTTGTTTTTGTCCTGCCAATGTTTTGCAGAGCAGTTCTTATATAGCAAACTCTTAATTGTATTTAATGTTGTTTACCACGTGTAATGCTTTGAAAAACTCTAGCTGGGCTGGAATGCAGCAGAGCATTTCTTCAACAATATGGGAGACAACAGATTCCTGAAACTTGCTGTCAGATCACTTTACAGACGAGAATTTTTAGTCAAATCCTTTACCTCAGTTTCATCTTCACTGACTTCTGTGTTTGAGGATCAGCATAATCAAAGACTTTCTGTGGTTTTGAAGTAGAGATAGGCTGATATTGTCGTCCTCTGACATGACAGAAGTTTTCGAATAAAATAGTAAAAAATCTAGAAGACAGACTATTTGCAAGATCTGGTCACAATTGAAAACTGCAATTCTTCAAGATATTTCTTTGCTTCTCCAAGTACAAGACATATTTCATCAACTTTGTCTAACTTAAATACATAGAAACATATATAAAAATAACAGATAACAAAATCCATTGTAAAAAAAAAGATCTATGCATGTTAGATTGACAGGCTATACATGATGCAGATATTAGCCTTATGGCCTATTACAAGACCAGAAAGCCTTAAATCCTATAGCACTGAGTGTAATCTATAGTTAAGTTAGAAAAAAAGTTACATTCTTGTTCAGTTATACAAATGTCTGGTAGTTATGAAAGGGCAAATGATTCTTGGATTTTATAGCACACTTTAACTATTGAGATTTATTCCAACAAATTAAAACTTCACCTTGTACAATGTTTACATTACTAAGCTCATAATGCCAACACCAAAAGTTTACATTACTTTTATAAAATTTATTTAACTGTTATATCATTCCCTGGTGCTACACTAGGAAAAACCCTGTTTTTCATGAACCTTATGCATATCAGGCTGTTCTCGTCTGTTCTTTCAATGCTACTGTCAGACTTTCTGAAGAACTTGTAGAGTACGACAAGGAGGAATATGCAACACACAGAGTCATCAGTAAAGACATAGTTCTAGTAAGAATTCTTTTAGAGAGTAGAAAGGTAATCCTGATTCATTCTGACTTGTGCCTTCACTCTAGACATGCATTTTGCGCCCAATATATGGTTATTTCATCTAGATCATGTTTTCCTAGCTAGCTTACCAAAACTGAAATGTTAATCTTATGAAAGTTAAGATATATGATATCTGCTGCTTCTCCCATATTTACAGGAACAGTTAATCTGTCATAAAAGAAAATGTGATTCCTTTGTTATTGGTTTGTTCATCTCCTGTGAAAAGTGTTCTTTTTTGCATAAGGAAATTTGAGTTACACTAGGATTTTTGATTTGGATATTTACCTTGGAGGTTGGCTGGAGCACTTGATACAATAGTTGTTAAATGCAAAATGTACCAAAAATGATTGAAGAATAAATTAAATCTGGAATCCCACATTAGGTCCTAATATTTTCTGGTTTTTAGTGATTTCTATTACTTGTCCTTGGCCCAGTGGGTTATTAATCATTTTCTCCAGTATGAAATTGCATAAAAAGGAGAAAACTACAAGTCCCAATCCCCTGTTATTCTACCATCTCAGTCTGCTTTTACCCTCAAAGGCTCCAAATTTGTGGTTTGGGCAGACTTCTGAGAATTGTGAACTTCAGTGCAAAAAACCATCCCTGTGGTGAGATAAGGATTAAGAAGGTGAGCTGTAAGAAAGAGAAACCTGCAAAAGATTATTTTAAAAATACAAGGATTACCCTTTATGTCCTCATTTTATGGAAATAATTTAAACACCGCTTTCTGCTTTTAACTACATCAATAGAAGGAAGGAACACCTCCTGGCACTTAGCTAGATATGCAAGAACTAGTTAGAGGATGAGAATCAAGATAGTTGTACTCAGCATCTCTTTATAAAGTCTAGTTACCTCTGCAGTGGTAAATGACTGTTTATTGTGGATCTTATTCTAAAGAACATAATTCTCCACATATTTTGCTTGGAATGTTGGCACCTAATGCACCAAGCCAGATGTTTAAATCACAGTCATCAGACAATTAATATTATGTTGCTTAAACTATGTATTGGATCTATCCTTTGGTCTGTGCATCTTTTAGAGTTGCAAGGGTCCTTGAACCAATTAGTGATATGCACAATAAATACATGTCTAGGAAATTTTCTGGAATATGAATAAGATGCCTCATGATGAGATACACTCAGTTAGATACATTTGGAAGTTTGACTTTTCCTCTGCAAACTTTAGATCATGTTACGAAGTTTCTTTCGCCTTAGAGAAATCATGCATGTCTTAAAATCAATACAGAATAGGAGTTCACTTAACTATACTGTTGAGAATCATTGCAGATGAATTAAAGATTATCTGGTTTTGCACTCTGCCCGTACACCTAAATTATCACCCATGTCTTTTGGCCTACCTTGTTTCCAATACCTCTCTGTCAAATAAGTGATCATTGCAAGTCTTTTTGCAGGCAAGTTGTCTCCATTGTAATGTGTTTAGCAGCTCTGATTATGCTTCTGTAATTCCTAGAGAAAAGCTTAGACTGCTAAAATGATTTTCTTGTCAACAAAACGATCTTCAAACTACAGCAGTTGCTCATGTATTCATAATGAACTGTTTTCAACACTGAATAGCATCACACACAAAGATGCATTAAAAATTACAGCTGTGATGCAATGCTTTTCCTGTCAGGTATAAACACATTTGATGGAATACAGTGTAGAGTAACTCATTCTTAAATACCACATTCTTTCATGCTTCTTTTTCACAGAATCAGAATCACAGAATCACAGGGGTTGGAAGGGACCTCTGGAGATCATCTAGTCCAACCCCACTGCCAGAGCAGGGTCACCTAGAGCAGCAGGTTGCACAGGATTGCATCCAGGCGGGTTGTGAATGTCTCCAGAGTCAGAGACTCCACCACCTCTCTGGGCAGCCTGTTCCAGTGCTCTGCCACCCTCAAAGGAAAGAAGGTCCTCCTCATGTTTAGATGGAACTTCTTATGTTCAAGTTTGTGCCCATTACCTTTTGTCCTATCACTGGGCACCATTGAAGAAACACTGGTCCCATCCTCCTGGCACCTTCCCTTTAAGTATTTATAGGCATTGATGAGATCCCCCCTCAGCCTTCTCTTCTCCAGACTAAAAAGACCCAAGTCCCTCAGCCTTTCCTCATAAGAAAGGTGTTTCAGCCCCCTAATCATCTTCGTAGCTCTCTGCTGTACCCTCTCCAGCAGTTCCCTGTCCTTCTTGAACCGGGGAGCCCAGAACTGGACACAGGACTCCAGGTGTGGCCTCACCAGGGCAGAGTAGAGGGGGAGGATAACCTCCTGCTACCTGCTTGCCACACTCCTCTTGATGCACCCCAGCATGCCATTGGCCTTCTTGGCCACAAGGGCACATTGCTGGCTCATGGTCATCCTGTTGTCCACCAGGACTCCCAGGTCCCTTTCCACTGAACTGCTTTCCAGCAAGTCAGCCCCTAACCTGTACTGGTGCATGGGGCTATTCCTCCCCAGGTGCCCCTCCTTGTCAGCTCCTCCACCACCTGAGTCAAAAAGTTGTCATCAAGACACTGGAGGAACTTCCTGGACTGTACATGCCTATCTGTGTAACCTTCCCAGCAGATATCAGGGTGATTGAAGTCCCCCATGAGAACCAAGGCCTGTGATTGTGAGGTGGCTCTCAGCTGCCTGTAGAAGGCCTCATCAACTTCTGCATCCTGATCAGGTGGCCTGTAATAAACCCCCACAACAGTGTCCCTCATGTTAGCCTGCCCCTTAATCCTTACCCACAAGCTCTTGACTCTCTCTTCATTCGCCCTCAGGGACAGCTCAATGCATTCCAGTTGCTCTTTCACATAAAAAAGCAACTCCACCACCTCACCTTGCTGGCCTATCTTTCCTAAAGAGGACATAGCCATCCATG
Source organism: Burhinus oedicnemus (assembly GCA_008921705.1). NCBI lineage: Eukaryota > Metazoa > Chordata > Aves > Charadriiformes > Burhinidae > Burhinus > Burhinus oedicnemus. The sequence continues at coordinate 398,885 of VFFE01007706.1, forward strand.
ACAGCGTTCCAGTCATGTAAGCTATCCCACCATGTCTCAGTAATTGCAATGAGATCATGGCCCTGCGACCGCACACAGATCTCCAGTTCTTCCTGTTTGTTCCCCATGCTGCATGCGTTGGTGTATAAGCATTTCAGAGAGGCAGATTTTCCCTCCACTTCTACTGCCAGTCTAGACCCTACTCTCCTGCCTTGTGTAACCACCCAATGTGCTTTTATTACATGACATTCTTCACTTTTTAGTCATATTTTAAAATCAATTTTGAGCAGAATTTAAAATCTTAAAGATTTTAGTTTTGTGTCCAGCTAAATGAAGTTCAGCACACAGAACTGAATACAAAATAATACACATTTCATCTGTTGAAATCTAAAGGTCTCTAATCTCATTGTTTATATTTGAGGTCGTTATCTAAACTGTTTCTGCATTCTGTAGCTAGAACAAAGCACTTCTGTAAGATTCATCGCACTTTAAAGGACACTTCTAGTACAGGTCCAATAAATCACAGATTAGAAATGCCTAGCTTTCTCCATCGACTACAGAGAGGACCCAGTGCAATTTACATACAGTAGGTCTCTGGATAACATATATGCGCATTTGGTCTGATGAATCCTCTCCTATGAATCTTATTTTACCATAGCTGACTCAGAGGTGTGTAGAATATATGCTTTGTAGGTTGAATGTGTTTTCTATGGTACTTCACTCTATTTATAATATTGTAAATAAACACTGTATTAAAAGTAGTCAGTGTACAATCCTGTAAACTAAAATATACCTTCCTGGAATTATGGTGTAATACAGAATGCAGCAGGAAAAATATGCCCTTCTAGGGGGAATATTTCTTTTAATGTATCTGTTTGTGACAGGCCTATTAGATAGAAACAAGCAGTTGGTAAATTACCATCCTCTGCTTTACTGCATGTCAATATATTGTAAATAGGTGACAATGTAGTGCATTAAATTAGTAGGGATGTTATAAATGTTTGTCTGGTGAATCACATAAACTCACATGTGCACTGATTTGTCATTAAACACCCTGTTCTTGTAGTGCTAGATGGAAAAGGAAGAGGGTTTTTTTTAATATTAAAACCAGATATATTACTACAAAGTAGTCAACTGTGAATTATCTTTGAAGAAGTTAGCCAAGCTAGAGAGGACAGACAAGTTGGGCCCAAGCTGAAGTATGACTCACCACAAAGCAGCTAGCAGACCATGACTTTGAATGCTGCTTTAAGGTAGTACAGAGTCCCAGAAAAATAATCTTTATCAGTTCTTGCTTGTGTTCACACTAATTCATCTCTTCATCTGCATAACATGTTCCCAGAGCAGTTCTGCATGTTCCACACTGATTCATTTCACATCCAGCAGTCTCATAAGCATCGTCATGTGGAACGCACTAGCTCCATATACATAATAGGGTATCAGGTTAATTTATCATTGCCGTGAAAACTTAAGTTTTTTCTCTGGCACAGCATTACATCTTATCCATGTTATTAAACACTTTCTTCCCAGAGAAGAAGAGTTTTGTCTATGTTGCTGGCTAGAAGGTGGCTGTGACCTGTATCATCCTCCTGAACCACACCCGTCCTTGTCTGGAGAGAGCTCATTGAAACAGACAATGCATATCTGAACATGTGCATATTTACCTACTTATGTAAAAATAGCTTCATGGACAAGATTGAGACATGTAGACTCTTGACTTAATAACCTCTTCCTAGTACAGCAACAGCCAAGTGCTTCTTGTAGGGCCCTACTGGTCAGTACTGAATTAATGTTAATAGTTAATATAAAAAAAACATGAAGTGACTATTGCAGGGAGTCCTAAAAAAGAATGCCAGACCTGAAAAGTACAATTTACTGCCAAAGTCTTGTAATAAAAGTGAATTACAACCAATATACAAGGGAAGAAGAGATGAAAGACTTCCATAAAATAAGCTGCAAAGCAGTTCAGAGAACATAATGAAACAGTCTATACTTAAGCTGGGTAAGATGCATCCTTATAGACCATGTCTGAAAATTTTAAAGACAGTGAAAAGGGAAAAGATAGTCTTAAAAAAGCAACAGACAAATAATTTGTATAACTCCAAGCAGTCCAGTAAGAGCTATTGAAATTCTGACAATATTTCACTGCTTAGGGACCCAGTACAATTTCTAATCAGACGTACTTAAAAATATTCCTTAACAAAAAGAAAATGAATAACACCATCCCGATTCATCAGATGCGTATATTTGTTTATCAGCCAGTGTAATTGCTTTAGTAAGCACTAATGAACCTGGCCTGCCCTTGCAGTGACAGCACATCTACCTTATCAGTGCAGTTCCCTACGTTTTAAATCTAGGGTACTCCAGACTGTAAAATACAATGCATCGTTAAAATATTAATGTAAATGTTGGAAACATATCACTAAATTTCTCTCGGCTCTTATTTCTTCAGAAAATACTCAGGGAAAAATGTCACACATCATAGTAACATATCATTGAACAGGAAGCAGAGAGCCCTGAGCTGCAGTACCATTATGTACTTATTTATAAATATCTCCTTCTAGCCTCTCAGTTTGAGAAATTTAAAATGTAATCTGGTATCAGTGGTAACAATTGTAACATCTGCCAGATCAGACAGAGAATGCTGATTTCCAGTATTAAAAACAATAAAGATAAACTCTTAATTATTAATCTTCAGCAGACAAGGTATCCTTTATTTGCACAGTTGCAAATCAAGTGGCTGGGGCGGTTTTGAACTGTGGAACTGGCAAAAGGGAAACTATTCCTGCACCATTGACAGAGCGGCTGGGGGCTGAGGAGGCGTTCCCTTCTGCAGATTACATCTCAAAGCCAAAATGCTGAAACAGACAGGAGGGGCTACGCTTTAGATTACCACAGCAAGATGAAGCACAACTGATGCACCAGAGACATCATCTGCCTAATTACCTTAAACCTCATTCAAAGTATGAGATTCATTTCACTTAACTGCCTAAAAGGTATGCATATGCTCTTGAATTGCTCAGTCTGGGTTTATTTTATAGGCAATGGAGAGAAACAGACATATTCAGGACAGATTTGAACAGACCAATTTTAGGTGTTAACTGTAGACTAAGATAAATCACATCGTAGAAAACGTCTTTTCTCTGTAAAGGGAGTCTATACAGATTGCTCAGATATAGATGTGTACCTTTAGCTGGATTATTACATTCTTTGGAGGACCCCATCTAAGTTTTTCAAACAAAACCATTGAAAGGTTCTTATGCATATGACAAGAAGAAAAGAAACAAAATTTGGGGGTCATCTACTATATGTTTGTTGAGCACCTAGTACAACAACATTTTCACACTTAAGCTTCCTTGGAATGCTAGTCTAATACAAATAAAATTTATCAGTAATATCATATACATATGATATAGATATTTAAATTCCCTTAGAAAATGTATTTGATTTGTTTCATAGCTCTCTTGTGTTTACTTCAAAGTACATAATTTACCAGTTTAAAATTTTCCACTTTGACTAGGATCAAAATTATTGAAACTTGACTACCAATCTGTTACCTTTTTTTTCTCTATTTCTTTTAATAGAGTTTATCTAAGAGACATAATCATCTGTCACTACTAGATGGAAGTGCTTGTACTGAAATATTTTTAAATCTAATTCCCACTGCAGCACTTCACTGAAACTTATTGGTCTTAGATGAGCACTAGTTTGAATTCTGAAACTTGATTCTGGAATAAATAATCAAAATACGGTTCTCATTATTGTCTGAGTTGTGCTCAGAATCTAAGATAAAGATATCTTTATTATATTTGGAAGAATAGAGACTCTTTTGATTGGTGCTCAGATGAAAAGAGCATTTGAAAATATGGGAGTGAGAAGGTCACTTGTGCTGTACTTACTGAATAACCCGTATGGGTAATGGGGGGAAATGTTGTTTCTGTGGGCTATCTGCAAAGTATTCCCAGTGCCAAACTACATTAGATGCAATAAGGGATAGTAAGGGAGGGTAAAACTTGTCAGGCAAATGAGGCAATCTGGACAGAAACCAATAATTCAAGATACAAGCACTATAATTAAACAACTGATTTCTTTTACAAATTCTATTTTTAAGAATCTGTAATGATGATTTGAGCCAGAGATGAGACAGGCTTGAATCAAGACATTTTCAAACATGGACCTAACCTAACAGCTACAGGTTTTATATGGAGTGAGAAAAGTATAAGAACAAACTACATGATTCTATTTCTGCCTTGCTACTCTCTTCTCTGCCCCCAAGCACTTCCCTCTCCCCAGTACCTGTTAAACATTGTTTTTGAGATACCAAAAACATATATTTTGGTTCCCCCTGTAGAGCACTTACTCAGATAAGAATGACTTACTTTTAAAGGTTTGTGAGTTTTTCTTAATAAAATCAGAACCTATATGAGACTATAGTAGTTTTGTGTCTGAAAACACTGAGATTTTGGGCATTTAATCGAATCTCAGAGGAAAACTTTTGCTCTCTGTAGATGGTATTTTTAAAAATATTTCATTCAGACATTAGTTTCATGATTGAACTTGTGAAACCTTACTGTGGAATAAGTCCTTCTGGGGATGTCAACTGTTATCACCTCTCAAGAACCCTTACCAACTGAGGGAGCTTTACATAGCACAGTTTGATTTTCAGGTCTTTTTTTTTTCTATACTGGATCACATCCACAAATATTCAAGCAAAATGCAAATGAAAGCAGGTCTTCAGAACCCACTTGAAGTCTAATACAATTTCATCAAATTCCCCAGCTACAGCTGACTTCTGTAGCTTTTGTGGCATTTAGTTGTGAACTCCTTGAGATATAGTCAATTGAAACTTAATTGATTATACAACCCTTCCCCCAGTTCCCTAATACTCCAGCTGTTGCAGGCCACCCATTTACGAAAAAACAGGACTACCCATTCCAGCACACATGGCTTTGCAATTTCCGTATTATCCATTACCTGGAGTATTCCATGCCTTCACATAATAGTATCATTTAAGTAACTTCAAATGTACCTTTGTTAATTATTTACACTTTAGTTACACTAACAGCTAACACTCACAAATAAGAATTACAAAAACTTAAGGAATAACTCAGGTTGCCATAATTAAGTACTGAAGAATATGAAAAAGAACAATCTGCAGTGGTAATGGCATAAGAATATGAAACGTTCATGTGTCACAATTCTGATGCCATAACAATATGAGCAAATGGTGAGGTCAGTGGTGAAAAAAGTCCTGAAAAAGCTGTGTCTGAAAGGATTAGAGAGCTTACTGCCAAGGTTTTTGATTTGAAAATGGCCATAGGCAAGAGGGAAGAAAAGGAAGGATTGTATGTAAGAGACTAAAGAACAATTTGGGGAACATAGAATCATAGAATGGTTAGGGTTGGAAGGGACCTTAAAGATCACCCAGTTCCAACACCCCTGCCATGGGCAAGGACACCTCCCACTAGACCTGGTTGCTCAAAACCTCATCCACCCTGGCCTTGAACACTTCCAGGGATGGGGTCTGCACAACTTCCTTGGGCAACCTTTTCCAGTGCCTCACCACCCTCATAGGGAAAAATTTCCTCGTGATATCTAATATAAATCTATCCATTTCCATTTTGAAGCCATCACCCCTCATCCTGTCACTACATGCTCTTGTAAAAAGTCCCTCTCCAGATTTCTCTTAGGTGTCCTTCAGATACTGAAAGGCCACTGTAAGGTCTCCCTGGAGCCTTCTCTTCTCCAGGCTTAACAATCCCAACTCTCTCAGCATGTCTTCAGAGGAGAGGTGCTCTAATCCTCTGATCATCTTCGTAGCCCTCCTCTGGACCTGCTGTAACAGGTCCATGTCTTTCTTGTGCTGAGGACTCCAAAGCTGGACACAGTATTCCAGGTGGGGTCTCACGAGAGCAAAGCAGAGGGGCAGAATCACCTCCCTTGACCTGCTGGCCACGCTTCTTTTGATACAGCCCAAGATATGGTTGGCCTTCTGGCCTGCAAGCACACATTGCCAGCTCATGTTGAGCTTCTCTTCCACCAACACCCCAAAGTTCTTCTCCTCAGGGCTACTTTCTCCTGTATTTGTGCTTGAGATTGCCGCAACCCAGGTATAGGACCATGAACTTGGCCTGGTTGAACTTTGTGAGGCTGACATAGGGGAAGACAAGGATTCAACTGCTGTGAGCTGTATTGTGCTGAGCTCTCCATGGGTCACACCTTTAAAAAAAAAGGAATTGTGTAATACAACAGTAGATCAAAGATGATTTTTGACAGAGGATATGTTAGCATTTAAAATCCACAGTATTTAAACATAGTAAGAATCTAAGAAGGGTGGCTATTTTTAGGGATTATAGTCATTATTAATAACCATCTAAAAGAGATATTAAACTTTACATTTTGTGATGTAAAATAAGCGTAGACACCTCTTACCGATGAGAGAAAGTGGGAGAAAAGTTAAAGGGGAAGATAATCCCTCATATCTGCTGCAATGTTTCCTTCTCTCTTACTGTGGAATCCCTGGGTTTCAGGAGCAGAAGCACTAGCTGGCTCCTCTCTGCATGGGATATTTATATTTTGGGAGAATCTTTGCTTTGGTTGCTTTATCCAGTCAATCTATTAATCCAAATTCATACCTGACATTAAATCTTGAATTTGGTTGAGTTTAACCAGATTTTATTTTGTCTCATGAAATTCCCCTATCCTTTTCTACGTTCTGAATCATCTTTAATTATATTAGAAAGTGAAATAGCCGATATTCAAAATAAAAGAAAACACTTGGGTAATTAGGTAGTATTTAATGAAATACCCTAGTGAGACCACTTGAATTTCTTTTTCTAAATGGGTTTTCAGCAAATCTACTGACCACTAGAGAGTTATATTCATTCTATCTTTCACTCCAGAAAGGAACTGTGAAATGTGTGTTATCATAAAACATAGCTTGTACAATGACACTAAACTGTTATTAGGCTAAAATGTTTGTGTAATTCTGGCAGGTTGGAAAAAATATGTAGAATGATACTTAAGCTTAGTTTTAAACCTTCTTAGAAGGTTACTGTCAGTTTGCTGTTAGGTTATAAAATAAAACGTATGAGGCTACCAAGTGCAAAAAGAGTCAGGAATGTTTACGTTGTGGGTGTGATTTTCCTGGAGTTATATATAATCCATACAAAATAGTTATTCTTTTGCTTTTAGTGTTAACAATGATTTTCATAAGAAAAAACCAAATCCTTATGTTCAGTGATTTCAATGATTTACCCACAAAATATAAATTGCACAGCATTCTTTTTCCTAGATGAGTAATTACAATTGAGTTGTCTCAAAAGGTAAATCCTATAATTTGGCTGATAATTTTTTCCTCCATTACTTGACGATACAAAAAAAGCAAAGTTTGTATTTGATATGCAACTTTATTGACCTTTGTAAGCACTTCAACAGCTCACTGAAGTTCTGTGACTCACTGATGAACTTTGCCCATAGCCACTAGCTTCCTTCCTATTCTAGTCATGGTTCTGATGAATTTTAGAATCCAATGAGGCTAGACAAAAAGCAAGACAGAGAAGTGGAGTAAAAGCCTACACATTAATTATGCCAGGGGGAAAGAGGCACATGTGGGGGTAATCAGAAGACAATCAAAAGCATGTTACTTTCAACTTATAATTTTGATCTACTTTATTTGTTTCACTAATTTGTAGATTAATATTTAACTTAAACAGAAAATCCTACATAATAATACTCTGTCAGAGTATTTTCAACTCTGTGTCAGTTTAATTGTAGACAATATTCAATACAATTACAATAGTGATGTCTTGTAGTTCATGAACATGCATTGTCAATAACTGTTATGAAAGGGTATGTGTATGCTACAACTAAATAAGAAATTATTCTCCTGATAATAAAAATAACATATTTAGATACGCCATTGAATAAATGGTTCCTTTGTATTAGATTAGTTTTCTCATAACTACTTTTCTACTGCCAAAAAAATATGTCTGTATATCAGATCCCAAAGCTAGTAATTAATTATATAGACTGCAGAAGCATTTCTATAACAATTAAAAGATTTATGTCCTTTTGCCAAAATGACTGGATCCAAAAGCGACCTTGTTATATTTGAATTGTAAATGTCTTAAGGTTTCCTCTCTGGCTCCAGGAATTATATACAATCAGGCAGTCAAGTTCCCCATGCACTTGAACAAGGGAACTTAGGCACTTAATTGTGTTAAACAGGAACTTGATATCTGAAAGTCCCTCTTGCTATTTGTTTTTTTAAATTATCATTCTGGTGAAAATGGTAGACTAAGTCTTTTCTTTGAAGAGAGCTAATGAAAGAGGTGGAGGTCTCAGGATGTACGGTCAGGTTCCTGAGGACAGTAATGGGCATGATTGTCCCCATCCAGCCCCTTCAGGGTCTCACCCAACCTATGCACATCCCAGGACCTCATTTCAGCCCCCCAGGGCTGTAAGTAATGGAAGTATTGGAGTGTAAGTATTCATCCTTCCACATGTGCCTCAAAACTACAGTGAGGAGGGTGCATCACTCCTCTGTAACCACACTTCACATGGGGTAACCCAGCCGTAACATCTCCCATCAGTGGAACTTCCCTTTCTCTCCCAATGGAAATTCTGACTTGCAGAAAGCTGGGGGTGTACGTCAGCATTTGAAGAATGAGATACCAGGTCTGTTCACATATTTCCTGTTTGCCTCAGAAGTGATTTCCAAATAAGGGTCACTCAGCATGATTTCCTGTTTTGATCCTTTTTGAAAACTACTTTATGGCATTCATTAAGAAAATTAACTAGCTTTGCAGCACCATATTATGCAATTAGTAGTTCCCTATGTCTACTGAGCTTTCAACACTGACAGCCTTTTATAAAACCTTCTATCTTTCAATCTGCAAAGAGAAAATGCTTTTCCAGGGAAATTTAGTGTGTGTCAAATATCTGGCTGAAATAACAAGTAGAGAATACAGTATGCAAAACACGGTCAACCATTTCTGCAAAATGCTGAATTTTAATTACTATAGCTAATTACAATACTGCTACATTACTCTCACATCACAGATATACACTGGGTTAATGTGGATTAGGATAAAGTGCTATGAGGAAACAGCAGCAAAAATAGGCCATCAACTCATGTTTATATAGAGGAATAGAGAACTTTTCCCTAAAGATCTAAGCCTAAGCTTCTAATATCCTATTAGATGCTGCGGCTTTAGTGGAGTGGCTAGTTCCATATGTAGTGACATACTAGCTCTTCAATGTATGCAGCAGTCAGGTGAACTCTTGTTTTGTGATAAATAACCATTTACTTAATAACAATGTTTGAACTGCACTATGAAACACCGTTTATGGTACCATCACATTAGTCTCTCTTCCCTCCCCCTAACCAATAACTGAAAATTACTTTCATATTTTATACATTATTTTCATTTTGTTAGGGACATTCTTTGCTAAATAGTAGTAAGCCCTACTAAAACAAGTATCCTGTAGCTATAGATAATCTCTTCAGAAAGAGTAAGAAATCACTGTTATACAAAATGAGGTATTGTTTGCCCCTGATATTTCTAAGTATTTTCTTTGCTGCTTTTTCTCATTTCCTGCAGTCTTTCTCTACTTAGAAACAAACAAAAATTTTGATTTTCAACATTTGTTTGTCTACCTATTTAGAAATGTCACTCTTTAAGGTGTATTCTTTCAGCACTCTTTAAAAGTTCTATACTTTGTGTTAGACCCATTCTAGTAGGATTAATACCAGTTTATTCAATGGATTTTATTCCAGGTACACAAATTTTATTAAAGAATAATATAGATTATTATAGCTATGGATTACATAGTGATAAAGTGTGGAATTTAGCCTTCAGGAGTTTGCTAATTCAAGCTATTCCTGTATGCCTACTTTTAGATGAGCATAACATTTTAAATGAATGGAATAAGATGGATTGCCTAAATTCTGTACCAGTTTAGATTTAGCTAGAAGGAAACATATAGCTGTTTAGGTAGTCAAGGAGAAGAGATGTTCTACCTTGGAGATATCAAAACAACAGAACCAAAAATCATTTGATGCTTTTATTTTGGATCATAAATTCCCTGCACTGTAAATGATAGTTGTAAGGATCCTTAAATGCAAGGTGGTCTGATCAGCTTGATGTCTAGATTGTACCAGTGCTCTATGATGGTTCAAAATTGGAAGACAGTAAGCCAGCTTCTGTCTAAGTTCTGTGGAGAAACCGGTCCATTAAATACGGTCAGTCTTAAACAGAATATATTCAGTAAAAACCTCATGACGATGTCTCCTTTCATTAAGAATAAAAAAGTTAACTAATGAAAAAGGAAAGTTGGAACCAAGTTTTAGAATAGCAGGCAGTTATTTGGTAAATGCTTTGAAAACAGTGAATTATGTGAAAAGGTTAGTGTGAGGTGCTATATACCTTTTGCTCCTAATTTACAAGAGTCCTCTACTCTTAAGAGTAAAAAAAGTTTAAGGTGTATGGCTGCTTTACACTCGTTTGTTTTAAAAGGGCCGCAGTATAGGCAAGAACGAAAACTTATGATACAACAAATGAAGAAATAAAAGATATCTCATTTTGCTAGCCAGTGGTAAGAGAAGTTCTATGTTCAAAGGACTGCCTATATGTTGCCCACTTAAGAAGTACTGGACAACACACAGGGCAACACTGGGAGATGGGAAGACCTAGATTAAATCTCTGACTCTCTGGGCAAGAACTCTCCAACAAACTATTGTTTTATACCACCACATAGGGAAGCAAATACAACCCAGGGTAAGAGTTGAAGTCTGACCTTCACAAAAGTGGGAGCATGAGGCCAATGGGATTTTTAAACTCAAGTTCTCTAGCCTTTGTAAGGAATAATCTAGGGGCTTTTTTTACTACAAAAGGTCTATTTCTATTGGAGGAAAGCAAACTCTTTTCCAGCTCTTGTAGAGACTAGAATGTTTATTTAAACAGATCAATGAAGTACTGCAGGAAATCAAATCGTTTGGGAAGATGACAGAATAATGGTGAAAGATGAAACATCTGGGGTATAGTTACATCTTGCTACTGACAAAATGTATTTCTATATATTTTCTTCCTCCATACTAATGGAGAATTATTTTCTGCAGCTGTCTGGGTCATCCTCTGGTAGGTGAATCTGGACCATCTGCAAACTGTGACAGACTCCAGAATTCACCATTTTCCTCATTACGTATGACCCTTTGATAAGAATATTGATCAGATCAGAAGAGGTCTGTCACCATGTTGTGGTCTCAACAGCATATAAATTTTCATTTGATTGTGGAGCACAGAAAGAAAAAGTCACTGCCTTGTCATGAATTGATATCAGAGCTAGCTACAGAACCTTTTCCTCCAAGCGGTTGTGCAGTGCACGTAACATTAGAGCACACTGGTTTAGACATGTTTGATAGAATTAACAGAAGATAATTTTTGTGAGGTTCTTCAATGCTATTTTTCAGTACTAAAAATTCCTCAGGGTGTGAACTGAATTAAACTTATGCATTTAGATCTCTCAGCAAAGTGCTCCTAATAAAGGAAATGATGCTATAAGCAAATGTTCACAATGGTGGGTCTGCACAATTCTGGAGGTTTTGCTTTCTCTACGAGTTTGTTTTAAACTAGCTATAGGGGCTTTTTTAAGGACAGAAGTCCACCAGCATTGGACTAGATTTGTGCCATTTAGATTGTGCACCATGGTCTTTCAAAAATCCAGTTCTGCCGAACACAAATTTCCTAGAGTAATGCTTTACCAATCTCATAGCTCTTCTCCTCTGCAGGACGACTTATGTTACAGATAGCTTCACTTGCAAGCAACCTGCCTGGAATAAGTCTACAATTCCACAGTCTTGATTTCTTATCCTGTACACCTCATTACCACTATCTGTTCCCCACTAACAGATACAGGAAAGTCTCTCCTTGAAGAACAAAAATTATAATGTGGACGGCTGTTTTGCAGCCTGCAAGGTACGGGATGAGTGAAGGAAGGTCATTCCCTTAGCCTGAGGTGAATGAAACAGACATTCCTGGAGAGTGACTTTAAAGGTTAATTGTTTTACTCAAAATATGCTGGATGTCATTGGTTGGATTTACAATTTATTATGATCTTTTTTTTTCTCCTCTACAAGTAGGCTTCTTTTTCTCCTAACTGTCATTTCAGCAAACATAGCCTGGGGTCAGGTTCTTTTCTTCTCATACCACCTGTCAGGCATATAAGACCAGAATTTCTGGTTACTGAAGTTTTCTGACAGTGCAATATTATTTGATGATTTCTGATTTATGCTATTGAAGTGTTACACTAGGGTTTGAGAACCTCCAGGCTAAATGGCGACCTCATGTGCATTTATGCAGCCTAGCTATTGATATCAGCCTCTGGTGAGCTTGCCCTACTGTAATCAAGGCTACCCTTTGGACTGCAAAATTTCCACTGCTGTTGTTAATCTGTGACCAGGTAAAACCTTAAATTTTCTCTAGAAGAATAAGGGCAATTTAGTTCTTGAAACTGGCATTCGCAAGGGAAAAACGAGAAAAGAAAAAGGAAATCTGAGCAAATGTGACGCTGAAAGACTGAAGTCACTGACAGAGAACTCCAAGATGTTGGTTTTACTGTCACATTCCAGACCAGAGCACTGCCTTAAGGGCAGTGGTCAATAACCAAGCTGTCTTATGGGAATGAGGAAAAACATTTTCCTTTCTGCCTTTGATTTTCTGTGACTAACCTAGTGTTTTTTTACAGTTGTCTTCCTATTGTAAATTCCATTTCTTAATCAAACTAGAAAAAAAAAAAAATCTGTAAGAAATGAATAAAGAGAAACATATCAAAAAGGTTTCCACATAACTTAAACGACATTTAATTGCCGATATTCTATATATATTATGTTGCCGTCAAAGAACTAACTTGTGATGGACTTCATGTGGGAGTAGGATTAGGAAGAAAAGACAGGGACAAAGTAGTTTTTTGCCCTCCTCTCTCCTGTGAGAGTGTTTGAGTCTCAGAGGGTTCCTGAGCTGTATCAGATGAAGTTATGTCTCTGCAGTCCTTTAATCAAGCTAGAGGCAAATTACTGGGACTTGACCCATCTCTTCCTCACCATATCAAAACAGCACAAGGATGCTTGAAACTGTGCTAACCAAGGAGCACTTGCATCCATTAAAAGTCATCATAAGCAGCTGATAGTGCCCATCAGCACTCAGATCAAAGGTTTATTATTGTGAAATTCCTGCATGTTCCCTCTACTGATCTGATCAGGGGGTCTCAACAGGAACAAGGTTGTAGAGTTTGTAAATGTCTGGTTGAAACGTCTAACACAATAATGCAAAAAAGTCAGGATTTCATAAAAAAAGAAGAAAACAGCAGGTGGAAAAAATTGGTGAGGCTTCTGATGGTAGATTTGGCTGCGTGCGACGCTGTTCAGAAAATGCTGTGCCTGCTGTTTTTATAATAGGATGACCTTTTCCACTGCAAAGACACAGCCATCACAACCATTAGTAAAGCACTAATGAATAGCCTGCAATTCAAACAACAGTAGCAAAGCAGGAAACTCATATCTCCTACATCCCTTTCACTTCACTGAAGTGTGAACTCAAAAAACCTCATTGAAAACAGAACATTTCAATGAGAGAAATAGCAGGAATATCACACAGAGTAATTTCTGCTACAAAATTTTCAATTTGCTGGCTTTTAATGTTTGGGTTTTTTTTTTTTTTTACTACGTATATGCTTAACACATCCGAGCACAAGTTACTATTTGTGCTATTATTGTGCCTAGGAGCCCTGATCCAGGTAGAGAACTTACTGAGTTATCTAACGTGCAGCTGTGAAAACATATGCTCCTGACCGATCTTGTGCTGCCATCTCTGACTAATGTCATGACTTTTTTTCTGTTAGACTTTGCCATTCTTGAGGGTATGAACCCTCAATAGGTATGACTAAATATCTGCTCAAAAGTGGTAATCACTTGAGATGCTGTATTATTCAGGCTTCTGCTCTTGTTTTCTGATAAACAAGCAGGGCAGAAGACTCTCTGTAGACCAGATTTTAGAGGTTGAGATCATATTCTATCATCAGCTTATAGAAGTAGGGTAACATATTTAGTTTGCGTAAAGTCCTGTCAGCCAGAAATTGCTTTGGATTTAGCTGTGTATAGAAAAAGATTTTCCCTAATACCCAGATATTGTGTAAAACATGCTACATAAGAAGTCTTTCTCCCTTTTGAATTCCCACTGTTGCTAGAGTTTGTAGTAAGAAATATATGTTATATGAGCTGACTGTTTGTAGACCCTGAGGTTTTCTTCAAAAATACTTAATCTCTAATGAGTTTATTCTTGAATTGAAAAATTAACCACCAAAGTCTGTTTATGTAAGCATTTCCTTTCACTTTACAAAGAAAATAAGAGTTGAGAATGAAAAGTATATTTTCCAGGGCTTATAAGTGATTTAAGAACTCAAGATATGCTTACATTGTCTGTAGGTAACTTTTACTACTTTAGGAAACCCACCACTTGTGGCAGCTCATCTCTGCCCAAAATGTTGGGTTGCTCTCAAAGGAGTGCAGCTGATCATGCAGGACCACCCATGCTTGTGCTTCAAATCTGGAAATGTCATGTTAGCTTTGGAAAGCTCCCAGAGCATGGCTTCTCTAGCTTGATTTCCTGGATTTAAACAATCTTTTCCTGCTAAAAACTTTCAGACATCAAATTAAGTACTAGTTGTTGACCTGTTAGAATGGATTTGGAAAAGAACTGTACCTTTAATGATGCAAATAGATCTATGGTTAAAATTTTAGAAGCACCAAACCAGACAAGGACACACATTGTCATAGGTGTCAGTGGAAATTTTGAACCTTTGTGTGTACTGTTAAGAGTTTATATGTATCTTCAGCCCAAATGTTCATGTGTATTTTAGCACTAACCCACTAATAATTTGAATGGGAATCAAGAACCTACTTGTGAAAGAATTGTAGGTCTGATTTGCTTTCGAAAACAAATCTTAAACTCTTACAGCTTAATATAGTATATATTTTATATATTCGTACGTACTGTTGACACTGTTACCCAAATAGGCCAGTGTGCTATATGTACATGAAAATTTGAAAAGGTTTGTGAGGCTCAGAGGAAGTTATTCAGTTTTTACCAGCTCAGTTCCATCAGTTCCTTCATTTTATTGATGCTGTGCTTTTGGTTCACTCCATCAGCTTTTTATCTCATTCACACCCACAAAAAAATGAAATTATGAGCTAGCACAACCGATATCAGAAGTCACTACTCATCTACTGTTTTTTAATTTGCCTATAAATTAAGCTGTGAAATGGATTTGAAAAATTTTGATTAAAACCACTAAAGAATGTTTCCAGAAGCAGACAACAGTGCTAAGCTTCCTTCCATAAAGAAGTTTTACAAGTAGGTCATAAACCCCTGAAATTAAGTCAGAAATGCTGACAGACCCCAAACTTTTAGCAGCTCTGTAAGCTCCAGTCTAATCATGTTCTCCCAGAGGGAGAAAATCTTTTTCTTGAGACTAAATTGTAGACTGTAAAATTGTTGTTTTGTCACGTAGAGCTCTGAGTATACGGTAAAGAAATGTGCAGCAAAGAAGAAATCTGTTGTTACTATAGCAACTAAAATTCAAAAATATATCTGAAAATGACTATTTTTTCTAAATTTATCCTATGAAACATTTCCCAGTCTTGTCTAATTGTGTTATAAGAAATAGCTTTCATTTATTAACATGGGTCAGAAGAACTCTGAAACTACACAAAAATTACTGGAGGTAAATAAATATAAATTAATCAAGGATTTGTCCCCAGTGGACCTTACATATACTAGGGCATGGAAAAAACTACACAGAATTAAAAATCTAAAATTTTCATCGTAGAAGCTGTATCTGTTTGTGTGTGTATATGAACAAATTTGCTTATTTTATATAATCCTCTTCTAAGAAAGGATCTGTTGTTTGCTGTTTGTTTGGGTTTTTTTTAAATTTTTTCAAAATGATATGATGTTCATGATGAACTTTATATAAAATTTTGTTTATGTTTAGCAGCAAGCTTTGACAGAAAACATTTGTGGTTTTTCCAAATTATTTATTTATCAGGGACGGAATTTCACTTTTAAGTGTTTGTATTTCATAAGGAAAAAAAGGATATGAAATAGATTATTATTAAACGTTATTTTTGCACATTGCATACTATGAAGTATATATTGATTGGAAGCCAAAGTCTTTAAACTTCTGCTTGTATTTGTTTTATGTAAAATAAAGCCAGAGTAGATAATCCTGTCACGGTGAAGAAGAGTAACTAGAAAGTAACCAGAAAGACCTACAAAAGGTCACTGAGGCTATTATTCTATTTCCATCTCTGCAGTAGAAGTGACAATTTCTCTCTAATATACTGATTACTGCTATAGTACAGCTGCAATACCGTGGAAATTTATTTTATGCTACACTGGAAAAGAGCACACTTGGAAAAAAAAAAAAACCACCAACAAAAAACTTTCAGATCTACTGTGATCTTCTTGAAGGCATATTAACAAGGTACAACTTGGAGCTTTTTATTGTGAACTCTCTTTTATGTTCAGACCTTATGGAATTTCAAACCTGTTTGCATGTGTGTATGTATATTGTTCTGTTTTCCTTATACTTTACTATTTTTCAGTTCACTGACTTTTTAATACTATAATAAATGTATTTCATACTATAATGAAAATTATTATTCTGTGTTTGGCCACTTATTAGGCACATAGATTAGATGTGTGATTGATGCTCATCTCTTTGATGAGCTACCTATAAAAAAAAAAATGGAGATTCCATTGTCTCCATGCATTAACAACAAAAGATGGGCTAGCAGACGCACCTTGTAGTGAAAGAGTGAGAATACGATCAGTTTTGCAATAACATATTAACAGCTTCAGATTACTCCAGCCAAAAAATCAACATAATATATTAAAATTCATCCCACATTTTCAATGCAAACAAGTGTCTGTCGTGATTTTAAAAAACTTCCGTGAAACAGGTCTGTTGCTTGTAAATATGCTTGTTGGTCAGAATGATTTGGTCTCCCCTTTATGCTCAGTTATCCCTAGGAGCAAATCCACAAGGAGGAATGCCATTGATTTGCAGGACCTAATAAGAAAAAAGGCAGAAACCCCACTTTCACTTCCATGGCCATTGAGACATTTAGCCCTTGACGTCCATACTGTTTTCCATTTTCCACCCTTGTACATAATATGTACCTCAAAGAAGTCTTTATGACTTAGATTACACTATTATTGCAAGGAACTTTTTTTTACTGTATTTTCTTATCACCTTAAAGCAATTGTGTTTAATTTTTTTAAGTTAAATGTTTACTGAAATTTCTCCTTTAAAAAAACCAACCAAACAAACACAACCAAACACACACAGACATGCACACACATACACCAACCAAACAAAAACCCCTCAAATCCGAAATAACACAGTTTAGTTTCCTCCTGCAGAGCTACATGAAATCCCAAGGTCAGGTAGTAGCAATGTGTGGCTCTGTTCCTAAAGCTGTGTAAATGAACTTCAGTGCCAATCTTGTAACAACCCTCTGCTAATATTAGAAAACAATTTCCATTACTAAAAGTCAATACAGATTCCTCACCCTCATTCTGGAATATTCAAGACAGCAAACAAGACTAACTGTATGGGAAGAGCTAACTTGATGTGCAATTTGGCCTCAGACAATTAAAAATTGTGATTTTTCAGTCTGCCTATCATCTCCCTTAACCCCAGTTATTCATTTCTTTAAGAATTTAATTCTCCTTGCACTCTTTTATATTCATATTATCTACTTTATTTACTTACTTTTCTCCCATTAGCCACATTACATCTACCTAACAATTCCCGACTATAAGAATATGATTAGTATGCTATTAGATAAGATAGATGCTCAGAACATCAAGGACTAATTGCAAATATATAGTAAACCAAACATATTCCTACTGCTGCTTTGTGGTTTACAGTCATAAGTATTAAAGATAATCCTGATTATTAGCTCTGTGTTGCAAACTCTATAAAGAGCTGTGGGAAGAGCTTCTGATAGAAAGACAAATGTTAAAATACAGAAACTATACAAACACTAAGGAATACCCTAGCATTAATAAAATAGGAATTTTTGCAAATAAAAATAAAAACCTTAAAGATTTAAAACATGTAGTCATTTAAGATAAAAACTAGCTGAGGGAAGTAAACACATATAATATTAATTATAATTTATGTCTTTAGACTATTTTTAAAAGGTATATCATCTATATAGAGCATCTGATACACAAATCATTTATTCAACAAATTAAATATTATGAATTTATATATATCAGAAATAATAATACAACATAACAATTGTATTGTAAATGCTGGCAGAACACTTTCTGAAAGTTGGGTGTAACAAGCTTGCCATCTACTGATCAACAGAAAAGATCTTTGTTTGCAAGGTATTTCTGTATACCGTAATATTTAGTTTGAAACCCTCTTTAAATGATGATCATTACTTGTGTGTTTAAACAAATTTGTTTCCAATGCTTCTGCAGGTCAATATAAAGCCTCAAAGGTATTGTGCTAGTAGATCAAAGGTGAGTTCCTGAAGTATTTCTTATTACCAAAGAGGAATATTTCAGTTAGAGAGACATCATGCTATTCAGCATCCGGGGAACTCATTTGATGTCCCTTGCAACAGTATATTCCCAATTCACAGACGTTCTGATGAAGTTAGAACATTATTTTACAAATAATATGGCAAAAGCAAATAAATATTCTCACTTTTCCCAACTCTTTCCATTTCATAAAGAGATCTTCACTTGTTCCCTGCCATCTGCCAGTTTTGCCCTCACTCAAACCTTGTCAGTGCATAGTGGGAAATTGCAGAAAATCCGTCTGGTGTATTTGGTGCTGTACGCCCTCATGTTCCATTCAGATGGGTTAGACATACAGTTATGTCATATATAAAACAAAAAGAAGTCTTTAGCCTCTTTTAAGAGAGTCCTTCATATAGTTAGGGCCCTATATTATCATTATTATTGGTACATAATTTTTCACTTTACTACCAGTAATTAATTTTATTCAATGTAAAATTATAACAATATAGATAAAAAACCCATGAAAGTAGATGACCTGTGACTAAGAGCTAAACAGTGATGTTTAGGTCAGCCTGTCCTCATAGGAGAGGTGCTCCAGCCCTCTGATCATTTTTGTGGCCCTCCTCTGGACCCACTCCAGCAGGTCCATGTCTCTCCTGTGCTGAGGGCTCCAGAGCTGAACGCAGGACTCCGGATATGGTCTCACCAGGGCAGAGTAAAGGGGCAGAATCACCTCCCTTGACCTGCTGGCCACACTTCTTTTGATGCAGCCCAGGATACAGTTGGCTTTCTGGGCTGTGAATGTGCACTGTTGGCTCATGTCCAGCTTTTCCTCTACCAGTACCCCCAAGTCCTCCTTGGCAGGGCTACTCTTAACCCCTTCATCCCCCAGCCTGTATTGATACCAGAGGTTGCCCAGACCCAGGTGCACTTGGCCTTATTGAATCTCATGAAATTCATACAGGCCCAATTCTTGAGCTTGTCCAAGTCTCTCTGGATGGCATTCCATCCCTCAGGCATGTCACCCACACCACTAAGCTTGGTGTCATCTGCAAACTTGCTGAGGGTGCACTCAATCCCACTATCTATGTCACTGATGAAGATACTGAACGGTACTAATCCTCATGCAGACCCTTGAGGGACACTACTTGTTGCCAATCTCCATTCAGTATATAATACCTTCAGAAGGAGTGAGGACATAAAACTTCTGAAATTGCTAGATCAGAGCAAGATTGAGAGGACAGAATATGCTCTTTCCAAGCACACAAGAAAGCTTGTCTTTCCACCTACGCCATCTAGGATCAGTGGCAGATTATTTTTCCACACAGTTGTCATGTAGTTCACATGGCTGGACTTTTTCTCCTTTTAATATCTTCCCTACTTCTCTGCTGGATAACTACTAAATTATTTTATTATTTATCCATTATTTAAAATTTGATTCTTATTTCATTTGTACTGGTGTAAATCAGGAACGGTTTCACTTCAGTTAAGGGATTTAAAATTACCTCTGTAAACTCCAAATTGAATGAATGAGTTTTGCTGCAGAATCTCCCCTAAGTAGGACTGGGATTTTTAGATTGCATGAGACTATAACCTAAAGCCAGAAATTCCCAGAGCCAGTATGATTTGTAGAGACTAAGGTATTTCAAGAGATTTGTCTGCAGAAATCAATAAGCTTTGTGAAATAAATTTCCTACCTGGCACTCAATATCTCTACCACAACTACTGCACATGCCTTTGTATATCAAGCAAGTTAAAAATCTGTCCTTGGGAAGGAGTAGGAGGAAATCCACATGATTTGGGATATTTTGCTTATTTGTTCTTTCAGGCTATATTTCTGTATCTTTCAGAAGGTAGCCTGAAAGTACTCTGCATGTCTGGGACCAGACAGGTCAATCTCTGTTCTGGGAAAACTTTGAGTCTGTTGGGGCAAATGAGTCATATCCATCCTGCATATCAGCAGGAATACATCATAGCATGAAAGCTATCCCAGAGCTATCCCTTTGCTCTTTGGCTCTTTACAAACACCCTGACTCATCTGCCTCATCCACACTTCAGCAAATGTCAGAAAAGAGGCACACATGACATAGCTCTTCAACCTCTGCTTTGCTTTCCCCAGGATCCAGTTGGCCTCATGGTGCGCCTGCCACCCCTGATAAAGCCTGGGTCGTAGAAAGCTGTCTCCGAAGCATCCACAAAGGATCCACAAGATGAGTAGGTTGCAAGTGAAGTTGATACTGTGTGATGGGACAGTAGCACTATTATGTACATTATCCCCTATTCCATGCCTCACTTTCCTTTGTGAATGAATTATTTAGTTTGTTACAAAAGAGAGTTTGGAATGAATTAGAGTATATTAGGTACAGATAATTGGAGTTGATGACCTCTATGTAAAATGAGAATAAACTAGTAGACAGTCCTTTAAAAAATCTAAGATTATAGTTACTTCTCTGTGCCACCAAGGTTAAAAGAAAACTGATAAAGGAGCGTAGTTTTATCTTTTTTCTCTGCCTCTAAACAAACTGGAAAGAAGAATTTAGACTAGATAGAACATATCTAAACTGAATGGCATGATCAGCCTGAAAATATTGTACTATCGAAAGAATGAGGTTGTACATACTGAAAGAAACATAAATAAGCAAAGCTTTCTAAACGTTTTAAGATAAAGAAAGGTGGGGCTCTTTCAGCGTCAAAACAAATTTAAAATAAACAGAATTTGATACTCATACATACTTAAGCACAGGTAGCAGAATCTGAGAAATTGAGGAAATATTACAGATATATTTGATCTTTGAAAAGAAGCTTATTAAAAAGGGTCAACTTCATTTTCATAAGAAAATATTAAAGCTTTAAAGTAGGACAGCTAAGATGGAGAATAGCACAATGATAATTAAGTAGTAGATTCTAGTTATTTCGGCAAAGTTTAAATAGAAGATTAGGTAAATATGGGATTTGGTACTTTCGCAAAATTGTTCTACGGTAAACTTCTACAGTGGTTAGCATTATAATTCCAAAGATGCCATTTCAGAAATACTTAGCATATTTAATTACACCGCTTATGTAGATACAGCTTCTTTAAGCTTTCCTCATGGTACAGAACTACATACAGATCTGAAAAATATGAACAAACTATCACTTTTTCTCAAAGATCAGGGCCAACTTCAAATATGAAAAAGATAGGCATAGCTTACTGAATTAGTCTTTTGTCTCAATTGAATTTGATGCAGCATCTCCTGAATGTTACAAAACTTATCCAAGATCAAGCTACTTTGAATTTTTGAGCGGGGGAAGGCGGGAGCTCAGGCGGCAACAATTCATGTTACTGGATTTATTTTAAGTGGCATTGCACTGTAAATCTTACTATAAGATGCATTAAAACATTAAAATATGTCTTCAAATAGACTTATATTTAATCATAAGCTCCCTTTTTTGTTTTCTATTATAAATTTGGTTCCTAAAACTTTCATAATTGACCTATTAACAACTGTAGCTCAGCTGGAGTGATTAGATTGAAAAAGTCAATATTCTTACTGTTTTAAACAAGGTTTTTGAAGCAATTAGCATTCTGCATGTTTTTATTTTTCCACATATAATTTAAAAGTCTCAAGCAGCTGCTGGTATTATTCCTGTCTTTCCTGCTGTTCAGTGAGAAAGATGAATATGTGATTCTCTTTTTGCCGGTACAGTCTTATTCCCAGTGCCAAGTCTAGAAATTTACATCAGAACTACTCTGCTTTCTCAAACGTAACATGTGTCCATTTATTCAATAGAGTGGACTAAATCTAGCACTATGTTTTCCTAGCTTTACCTATCTGTAATTCATACAGGAATTACATTGAGGAAAGACAGAGTAAACAAGCAGTAAGTCAAAACCATTTTATTCTTTAAAAGAACAGCAGAAAGCAAGCATTTCATGAATCACAGCAAGAGGTAGTTAAAACTGATGGGTCTTATGAAAGACATAAATTTTTAGAACTGGCTTAAGACCAGTCCTCTAAATAAAACAAGGGTGAGTGACAGATGTTAACCCATTTCCAAGCTGTTCTGCTGCTTATATTGATACAGCGATTGAAAAAAACTCACACCATTCCTTGAGCATGAAGTATAGAGCATGAGTCTTTTACAGCTCCTGTAAGTTTTATCTGCTACTTCTAATCCAAAATATATACTATATTAGTTTTCCCTTTCTCTTCTTTTTTAACTAAAGCCTTCCATCACAAAAGTACTTAGAAATGAATTACTAAATTCTTTACAACTGTAGGTCCCTTAGTTAAATTAATCAATTAATTAATTCATTATGATACACGATTTACTGGCATATGCCTAAATAAGCAGAGACTAAAAAGTGTTTACCAGACATCAGATACTCAATAAATGTGACACCAAAAGCTGAGCAAAGATGGACTTGCATTGTTTAATTTTCTGAGTATAAATTTCTATTTTTAAAAATCCTAGGAAAATTTAGCACAAAACTTTGTCTTACTGCAATATTGAGACCAAATGTTTTTCTAATTATCAGCAGCTCTAAAATTCTGAGGTTTTCTTACCACTGAATTATTTACCACAAAAAAGAAACATGCTAAGGTAAACCTGTACACTATGTGACCCAGCTTTTGGTGTGTTTAGTTTAAATGTGCTTTTCTGTCAAATTAGAAGTGCATTATTTTATTTATATTGCAAATCATGCAATCTGTTTTCAAAACTACATTTCATTTTATCCTTTAAGACTGTAGTATAATACTGGAGCACGACAATTTGTGACTTATGATGTCTGCATGAACCACTGGGATTTGAAATTGATTACCCAGTCTTTAACTGAGGCCAGTGCAATCAGGTTGTGGCCCTTCACACATCACTTAGCAGTGTAGTTGATGCCCTGTTGCTTAACTGTGAGAAGCATCAGTAAAAACACAGGTTATAACAGCAATTTCTCATTAAACACTGGTATACTTTCATCCTTACTGTGAAGTTGTTATGTATTAATAGCTAGATCTTGTTTGTTATCCAATAGTGTGTAAACCACATTCTCAGTATGTAATTTGTTTAAAATCTACAAGAAGTCAGCTTTTTGTGCATTTTGGGTGTGATATAATAAATGTTTCACAATGTGCAATACGGTATAAAATTCTGCTAACTGCAGCTGAGAAGCTTTCTGACTAACATCAGGTAACTGTGCTAACTGGTTTATTTTATACATGTCTTCATCTCTCTGTTTGTGTGCCCTAGCAAATTTGTCTGATGCTTTTGGTGTAAGTGGCACTGGGTGAAAACTCACCTGAAGAGTGTCTCTGGAGAGACATTTTACTTTTTCCTTATGAATGGAAGTAGAGGGAAAACAGAGTAAATGACAGAGGGTAGACATACTCCTAAGAACTGAAATTTGTTGAGCCTTAATTTGTAGTGGATAGGGAAAGATCAAAGGACCAACATCATAGGAAATCATTTATACTGCAAATGGAGTTCAGCAATTAATTCCTGAAGGCATTAAATATTGCCCTTGTTCCATCTTCTGCAATCCTGTTGTAGAAGCCTATTTGTCCTCCAGCTGACCACCTGTTTCAGAGTATATGGTTCAAACAATATGTGTGCTCTTGTGTAATGAACAGAGAAATAAGAGCTTAAGGCTTCAGCAGATGCAGAATTTTGCCCTTCTCTTACGCTCTGGAAAAATTTCTAGTTCTTCCCTCCTTGTGAGAATAATCCCTGCTATTTTCCTTTCTACACTGTTATAAGTGATCCATAACCTCCCTTTCCCAGAAAATCTTCTCTACATGGCTCTGTGTGTGTATGCATGCGTGTGCACTTATAAGGGTATTTGCATACATCATTTACTAACGTGAAATTTTGAAGTTATATATATCTCTCACCAACAACAGGTTAAGTTTCTGGTAGGTAGAGACAAGATTAAATTGCAGATATTTGGCATTTTCATCTTTCCCACAGCTGGGTTTTCAGCCCCTGCCTAAAATAGTTTCTTCTAATTTCTTTGCAAATCTTCCCAAAAACATTTCAGTTACATAACCAGTATGTAGAAATCCAAGTGTGACCATATTTGCAGTCATCTCATTTCTGACCTAGTTTTTCAGGGCAATCTTCTTGTCTCAGTAATTATTTCTAGTTAGACATGATGCAGCTGTAGCATCTCATGGAAAAAGACCCACCAGAGGGAAATATTTCTATAGTCAGCAGAGACAAAAGATGGGACTGAAGTCCAGCTTGACTGAGATGCTCTGTGACTTTTTGTATTCACTTTGGCACCATATTAGTTGAATTATTTTAGCTTGATAAGGAAGACAATTTATGGGGACATCTTTTTTTCAGGATTGTTTCTGGTACCTGTTTGAATTTTGTTCAGAACCTAAAAGAGAATGAAAATCAATAAATATAGACATGGTCAATTGCTACGGACTCATGGAAAAATCTGAGTTGAAGTAATACTAAGTAATACAGTAAATGGATTTATTGAATTCTAAATCTAATTCCAATCCTTAAAACAAACAACATGAAACACAGAAAGGTGGTCATATAAATACAGTGAGGTTGATCTGTTGACTTAATTTGGTAAGAATGGAGAACATACTAGTATACTTACACTGGAAGGTAGCATTGGCAACACTAATGAGACTGAAAGCCTAGCTTCTTCCCTACTAACAAAGGAAGGGTCTCTCATAAACATTGGTTGACATAGATATTGTCTGCAAATGTAATTTGCAAAAGAGAAACATTTCATTGAATGTCAGCCTTTAGAGGGCTTGTTAAAAGATCAATGGTGAGAAAGACTGGAATAAGAGTCCTTGTCCCCAGCCTTGGAGGACCAAGGTCCTGCAACTCAGAGACAGGAGGCCCCAGTTCTTAGCAATACATCAGAATACTATGCAGAGACACCTGAGTTAAAGCTGAATGAAACTAGCTTGGAAATAATTGTATGAGCAAGACAACTTATATTACTTCAGTTTTCTATTACTTCATGTGGATATACTTTCAGAGTTCTACAGAGATTCAAATGACAGAGAAAAGACACGAGATATTTCCTTGGGGATTCTTTGTGGTGCCTCACCACCCACTCCCCCACCAGGCGAATTTTTCATATAAAATGGATACTTCATTATTACACAGGAACATCTTTTTGGTCTTGTTTCATCTTTCTCGCTCTCCTCCTGGCCAGAAGATTCTTGTATCCATGTATACAGATTCAATAAAAGGAGTAGAAACTATTCTTCTCCCAAAATAAATGGCAACCTTGTGATTTGGAATCACAAGTGGATCCAAATTTCTTCAGCCAATTTGAGAGGTGCATTTCCCTTTCTAGATGAATGCTGTGTGCACTATAAGTTCTGCATTCAAGCAACCCTTGTGTTATGCAATTAGCTTATGCTAAAATTACAGTTTACTCTAATTTAAGTTTGGCTACGTTCCATTTGGTCTGTCATTTGAATTTGAATCTTACCCACAGTGACATTTTTAAAGGCGATATCCCGTGCTTCATGAAGTCTGGTGTCAAAGCTCCTGCTCTTTCATCAGAGTTCCTATTGCCTCCTTCTCAAGCCCTATCAGCTCTGCTACAGGCACTCATACTGAACTAGCAAGTGAGGCTAGACTTGCCTGCCTCTGTCTCGGGATATTCAAGGATTTGCCTCTGATCTCCAAAGCTGTTCATCCAGGAACACTGCACAGGCATCTGAGTTAGCCACATGGAGAGTTAACGTGGGCCTGGCAGAACTAGTTTGCTGTAGTCTTGTTTGTCCTCTCACTCCTAATGTGCTTTTACTTCACAGGGTAGACACTTCTTACTAATTGGAACCAAGATTCGTGTGTTTATGAAAATATACATAGAAAGGCACCTGCAGAGCTGCTTTTTTTTTTTTCTTTTATTTGTCTTCTAAACAAATTCAGGTGTTAAATAACCTTCATAATAACTGTTATTAGGTTGCAACTTTTAACACAGTTCTTACGATTTTTACAGGGAAGCTCAAGCAATATCTTAAAGTGATTTTCCCAAGATTATAAAAATAAAGAAAAAAGAAATGACACAAAAGAAAAGTCTAGGAAAAGCAAAGAAAAATTTCTAAGACTTGCAATACTGAAATCACAGTAAAATATTCATAGAATCATAGAATCATAGAATGGTTTAGGTTGGAAGGGACCTTACAGATCATCTAGTTCCAACCCCCCTGCCATGGGCAAAGACATTTTATTCATTTAGTTTTGATGCATTTTCTTTTTTTTTCCCCCCCCTAAAATAAGGGAAACTAAAATATGCATAGTTTACAGAGAAGATTAAAGAGAGTTTTATCTAAGGGCAGTTCTGGAAACAATTTAATTATTTTTTTATATATTGATTGCACGTCAACTTTTAGTTTACTGATGCTTACAATTCACTGCTTTACTGCTTTCTACCTTTGCACATAATATATTTGAGATGTTTGATTTTGTAGTTTCAGCTTCAAAACTTGTGCTGACTTTCATCTTGTTGTATTGGGTCTGGCTGAGATAGGAGCCCTCATAGTGCTGTGCTTTGTATCGGTAGCTAGAAAGTTGTTGATCACACACCTGTGTTTTGGCTACTTCTGAGCAGTGCTCGCACAGCATCAAGAACTGTCTTTCCAATGTTCTCCCTTCACCAGTAGGCTGGGGGTAAGCAAGACCTTGGGAGGGGACATAGCCAGGATAGTTGATCCAAACTGACCAAAGGGATATTCCATACGATATAACATCTGCTCAGCAATAAAAGCTAAGAGAAAGGAGAAGGAGTGGGGTATTTGTTATTACGACATTTGTTTTCCAGAGCAACCGCTATGTGTACTGAAGCCCTGCTTCTTAGGAAGTGGCTGGACATCACCTGCTGATGGGAAGTAGAGAATCTTTTGTTTCCTTTTGCTTCCATGTGTGGCCTTTGCTTATGCTTTATTGAACAGCCTTTATCTTGACCTATGGGTTTTTTCCATCTTATTTTCTGTCCCCCACTCCTGCTGAGGAATGACAGAGTGGCTTGCTGGGCACCTGGCGTCCAGCCAAGGTCAACCCACCACAGTCCTTTTTGGCATCCAATGTGGGGCACAAGGAATTCAAGACAAGGACAGTAATTGGGAGAGGTAACAGGCAAAATATGGTCTGAACAATGTCAGAAAACAGAATGATCATGGGGAATTTCTGTTGTTTTAATTGTGGTGAAGGGATGAGGGGTGGATTGTGTGTCAATTGTCCACTTTCGTTCGCTGTTTTGATTTTGGGGAATTCTTTTTTGTCGATGTGAGCAAAGTTTATGAATGTTGTGTGATGAACATGGATTTTGATGATAATTTTTAAATATGTGATTCACAGAGGCAAGGGGTCAAATGTGTCAGGTTTGCATTGCAAGGTTTAGGTAGCGGAGGGGCTACAGGGGTGGCTTCTGTGAGAAACTGCTAGAAGCTTCCCCTATGTCCAATAGAGCCAATGCCAGACAGCTAGGACCTGCCACTGGCCAAGGCCTAGCCCATCAGTGATGGTGGTAGCGCCTCTGTGATAACATATTTAAGAAGGGGGAAAAGTTGCAATTGCATCCGGATAGAGGAGTGAGACTATGTGAGAGAAACAACTCTGCAGACACCAAGGTCAGTGAAGAAGGAGGGGGAGGAGGTGCTCCAGCTGCTGGAGCAGAGATTCATTCCCCTGCAGCCCGTGGTGAAGACCATAGTGAGGCAGGCTGTCCCCCTGCAGCCCACAGAGGTCAACAGTGAAGCAGGTATCTACCTGCAGCCCGTGGAGAACCCCACACCAGAGCAGGAGTGAAGTTGAGCCCAGGAAGAAGGGAGGGGTGGAGGGAAGGTGTTTTGAGATTTACTTTTAGTTCTCATTATCCTACTCTGATTAGATTGGTAATAAATTAAACTAATTTCCCCAAGCTGAATCTCTTTTACCCATGACAGTAACTGGTAAGTGATCTCTTCCTGTCCTTGTCTCAACCCACGAGCCTTTTGTTATATTTTCACTCTCCTGAGGAGTGATAGAGTGGCTTTGGTGGGTACCTGGCATCCAGCCAAGGTCAACTCACCACACTTGCACTAGTAAAAACATGTTGATGATAAGGATGCTCGCTGAAACATATAGTTTGAGATTTTCTTTAAAGTGAATGAAAGGTTTGGGGTTTTTGTTTTTTTGTATGTGTGTGTTTAAAATTAGCCTGTTAGCTGAAAGTCTTCAACTCTTTTTTGCTGGTCTTGTTACCTGGAAATTAAAGTGAACTCTTGACTGATACAGCATCATAATTTATATAGAAATTCTTAATTTTTTAAAAGCACTAAATGGACTATAAATGTTTTTCTCTCACTTAGCTTTGGGTATTAATATTTTATAAAACTTAATTATAATTTAGTATGAAAGACATGTTGGCCTCTTCTGGGTAACATTAGTTATTTTCAGTGCAAGCTGCATTGACATGCAATGAGAATGAGAAAATGGTGTTGAGCAATATGGTTACTAAGAGAAAAGATTTTGATTATCCTGTGTTGTGCTGAAATTTGCCGTACCTAAGATTCTGTTGAGAGCATTTTCCATCAGGTAATTGAACAAAATCAGTGAAAGTTTTAAAAAACATTGCAGCTGCCTTACTGAAGAACTGTATATTGAGACTGGCCAAAATAATCATGATTTGGAATAATCTGAAATTCTAGTGATGTCTGGAGGGAAAGATTTCATGAACATTATTTAAAGTGTCTTGTCAATAATTTAAATGATGCCTTATGCCATCACTATAGAAAATACATGAGACTTTAGCTGATTTTTTCTAGAAAGTGGTAGCTGTTAGTCTCATCACGTTGCTGAGGCACAACCTTAGTCAGTTTGCAGTCAATATTGTCAAACTGGAAATTGATTCTACATTGTTGTGAGACTATATCTACACAGAGGTGAAAGAGTAACATATATGACACAGTCTTTTCCTGAGATAACATGCCATGATCATGAGACAAGATAGAGAAAACATAGAACTTTGTTCATTAATCATTTGAATTGTTTTTTTAAAAAAAACCCTTATGATTTTTTTTTAAAGTTCTTTTTACTCACCTTTTGTTTTGGAACATCTGAAGTTCAGTCTTCTCAGCTTTCCTCTTGAATTATATACATGTATACCAAGCACAAAGTCGGTCTGGAAGAATATGTAGAGGTATTTATTATATTGGTAAGGATCAAGTCGTTGTTATGGAAATTGCTATGCGAATAAAATGTAATGTCAATATATATGTTGGTGATGATAATATTGATATAATCCTTTGACCACAGTCAGAACTGAAACAGGTGAATAATAAAGGCTGATGTAATTAATGGAGATCTGTGTATCATATTGAACATCTCTTTCGATTCCATCCTCTCCACCCAATTTGTAACTGCTAAATTAGAGACATTTTTTGGACCTTCTGTATTCAATATACATGGTATAAGGTCTGGTTAAAAAAGAAACTTTTGCTCCTAAGAAAATAATCATGAAAAAGTAATGAAATCCAATATTCCCAATTTATGTTCCATGGCTTAGCAGCAGACTGGGGGTAAGTATGTTAGGTACAAATGATTATTAGACTATTCTACACAAAAGCAGAAGTTTTAATTCAGTAGAAAGAGTGTGGACAATGTGCTACACAAAGAGCAGTGATTAGCTTTGTAAACCAGTTTAACTCGCTTTTTGAAATGACGCTTTTCTATCAGCAAAAGAAGAGAAGTTATTTCAAAGTTTTCTTTCTTATAGATTTTATTTCTTCAGTTTCCACTTTTTTAATATATTCTTTCCTGTGTATCTAGTTTTGTCATGACAGACAGTTCTAAAAACTGCTTACTACCATTTTCATTCTGAAGCTTTGAAGAAAATTGTTTCTTGGAAGCTCCACAGCTCAGCCCTGTGTTTAGATCCTATGAAATGACATATCTGGGTCACTAGAAGAATGATGACAACTAAAAAGATGAGACTTTAATCCTGACATTTTACATCCATTGCAAGGATTCCATGTTATTGGATATTTGTGTTCAAATAAAAGAAAATTAAAAAGGTTTGCCCAAATTCCACAATGATGTATTTGCAATCTTGTTAGACTGGGTTATATTCTTGTAAATTATCTCATAATTTATTTTTTTTTTTTAGTTATAATTCCCTTTATGGGATTCTCTAGCTAAATGAGAAGTTGATTCTCAATCCATTTTGAAAAAATCATGCAATAATGTATTTGGTAATACATATCAGAAAACACAATATTTTATTGCAGTAGACAAACATGGTGCGCTCTGAAAATGGATGTTGGTTAGACTAATTTCTTACTTAAACACGGATACTTCTCAGACTTTTTTAAACAGAGATACCATTTTGGATTTTCTGAACTGACATACTATTGATATGTTGTTATTCAGGCAACTGAGGGAAGGTTGACATGTCACTGAGGAAATTAAAAACAGATGTCTGAAAGTTGCTGAAAACAAGGTTGTGTTGTGAGTCTGAGTTTTCCCTGTAGTAGAAGTAGATATCGAGTATTTTTATCAGTCTTTCAAATATGGATTTGGGATGATAGACATGGAATTGCAGGACAGTATCAGTATAGAAAACAAATCAAGTTTTTACCACTATTAAAGAAAATACTGATTAGAATAGGTTTATTGACACACAAAGCTCATCAGTTTTCTTAAAGTGATACCTTAAGTAATGAGGATTTTCATGAGGTAGATGAGTATTTCTGACATTTCACAAAAAGAAGGGGTCTTTTCCCAGAAGGTTAAAAAGACCCTTCTCACTGGAAAGGACTGTGAGAAAATTCATGACAGGATTCATCCTTTTATCGAAGAAGAAAATTGCCCAGTGAGTTCAAAAGGACAGTCACCTAGTACCTCCAAGAAATGGAGGAATTGAGCAGGTACAGCAGTTTGTTCACTTAGTCAGTACCTTGAGATTACTAAGAGCTGTCATTTCGGGGCTTGATTAAGTTACATTAGCTTACACATGAACAGGCCACAAGGTCGTCTCCTAGCCATTACAGAAGCACTGAGAATTTGATGTTAAACTGCTCCAGTTCTGTTGTCTTGTCCAATGACTAATATTATTGTATAACATGTTTGAAATGTTGAAACTAAACATCAAAAAAGTAACAAAAGGAAAACATTTAACATAGAAGCAGTGAAATACAGACAACATGAGTGGGAGACTCAACACCACATTACAAGCTGACTCTTTCAATTGTTGCAGAACATGAGCGTACTCCAGGTAGATCAATAGCTTCTGCAAATAACAAAAAGGATGTCATGAAGTTTAAAGAATTTTATAAGACGATGCTTGAATTACAACCTTCTTTGAAAAATTTGTAATCAAGAGTGATTTTTGACTGAGGTTAGATCAGAAAATCCTGACACAGGTACGTAATTGAGATACTTCCAAGGCTTAAAATCTAGTGTAGACATGCACAATTCAAATTATCAGAACTGAGTAAAATCTCTGCTGTACGGTCTACAGGAAATGTCTTTACAACAGCTTATGGTGAAAAAATTATTTTGCATTAACCTTTAATATGCGTTAACTTGATAATGCAAAACTCTGAGTTTATTCTTAACGTCTCTCTCTAGATACATATTTATACCTTTCAAACTTCTATGAATTTCCATCAAAGAATTTTAATTCCCTTTAGAAACATCAAGGTAGCTTTGTAAGGCATATATTATTCCAAGTTTTCCTGTGACTGAACTGAGATACAGAGCACAAGGACCATATCTGAAATTACTGATGTATACATGTGTGTCTGTGTGTATCTAAGTTACGTAAAGTCAGTTGTGCATTATTTGAATTTTTGTTGTTCAATCAACAGCTGGCTTGTAGAAACACTGAAAATACCAACCCTCCACTGATGCTAATCAACACTGATGTACACTCCAAAAGTTAAGCCACTGATGATCAAATAAAACTCAAACCATAAGAATTGCTATTGTTATTGCTTTAGATCAGAAATGCAATTAGTCTATTAATACGTCTGACAATGACTAGTATCTTAGTAGTTGTAATAAGAATCCTTCAACAGGCAGATGTGAGAAAGCTTTTTCCTCATCCTTTTTTTTTTTCTAATTTACTGTGGTTAGCAAGTACCGTAAAGTAGGAGGTTTAGTCTTATTCAAAAAATTTTCATTTTGTGAAAATTTTAATTTTCATTCAATATGTCAAAGTCTACGATTTTTTATCATTATAAATATCTATCTGAATCTGACTACATCCTTAACCTCACTGATTTTCTGTGACTTTGAGTTCTACACTCTAATCAAATGTTGCATAAAAACATTTCCTTTTTATCAGTTTAGAATTTACTAACTTGTAATCTCAGCATGTCACAATAGCTATATTTGTATGGAAGAGAGGAAAGATAGTGTTTTGATATCTAGCACTGGACTAACTGCAAATTATCCATTCCTCATGTTCAACTTGTTTTCTGGTTTTGTTGTTCTTTTTTTCTTGTGAACATCTGCCTCTTTTTACTCTTTTTTCAAGTACTAAGTAGATTCAAGATCTTTGGCATTTATATATTGTTTAAGAACGAAGATTTTACAAGAATACTGTCTTCACTGATTTGTTTCTTTTTCTTTCATCCACCATTTTAATGATGTTTTAATTCATAGTCCTGAAGCAAAAGAACTTTAGTCACAAAACAGAAGAGTGAAGGTAAATTGGAAGAATCATACTGATAGCATCAGAATATGTCATTCTGTGAACCTTTTATCTTAATAAAGGGAGTAAGGCTGATAAACAGAACATATTAAATATTAATATTTTGTCTTTCTGTACACGCTAGTGGAAGAAACTGAAAAATAAGCAGGCAAAGAAAGCTGCACCTGAAACTGAAACAGCACACCTACCAAACTAGCACTTAAAAGTATTTATTAGCCTGGCTCAAACCTGTTAGTATCTGGAAATACTGCAATCTGATTGTGATTCTACTAGAGTAGAGTCAAGACCCTGAATAGGAGAGCAGATTTTCAGTTGTTTAAGGAATTTGTGGATGGGACCCCCTGGGAAACTGCCCTCAGGGACAAAGGAGCTCAACAGAGCTGGCAGCTTTTTAAGGATTACTATGTGTAAGAAATCAGTCAAGGAAGGCAAGAGAACTGCATGGCTGAGGAAGGACCTCCTGGTTGAAATGTAAGTGTAAGAAGGAAATGCATAGACAGGGGAACCAGGGACATGTATCCTGGGAAGAATATACGGACGTTGCCAAGAAGTGTATGGATGACATCAGGAAAACTAAGGCACAGCTGGAACTGCATTTGGCAAGGAAAGTCAAGAATAATAAGGGTATCTACAGGTACATTGGTCAGTAAGAAAGACCTTATTGTGGTTTCTCAGTACTTAAAGGGGGCTTATAAGAAAGATGGGAGCACACTTTTTACCAAGGTCTGTAGTGACAGGACAGAGGACAACGGTTTTAAACTGAAAGAGGGTACATTTAGACTAGGCATAAGGAGGAAATATTTTACAGTGAGGGTGGTAAGACGCGGGAACAGGTTTCCCAGAGAAGCTGTGAATGCCTCACCATTGGCAGTGTTCAAAGTCAGGCTGGATGGGGCTTTGAGCAGCCTGATATAGTGAAAGATGTCCATGTCCATGGCCGGTGGCTGGACTAGATGATCTTTGAAGATCCCTTCCAACACAAACCGTTCTATGGTTCTATGATTCTATGAAATCTGGCTCAGAGAATGACTGCTTGTATGTATGTTCTTCGATAAGCAATAGTTTTGTTCTTAAGACAAACGCCAAAACAGACTTTAGAAAGCTGAAAGAGCCTTTTTTATTATTATTATTCTACAGAAGAACAGTATGACCATCAACACCAGAAATCCCTAAGATGTAAAATATCTGGCTTTTGATAATGATCCATGTAGTTTTGTCCATGTCTATGAAGCTTGTTGATTCCTGCAGAGTTTACAGCTAAGCAGCATTAGCAGGTACAGTAGCAAGAGTTTCCTCTAACAATCCTTTAAACAGAATGTCCGTAACTAAATGGGAAGTGTGTTGATAATGTTTGTTGATGAATTTGAAATCATATCCATGATATTAGAATCATAGAATCATATAATTGTTTAGATTGGAAAAGGCCTTTAAGGTCACCAAGTCCAACTGTTAACCTAGCACTGCTAAGCCCACCACTAAACCATGTCCCTAAGTACCACATCTGCACGTCTTTTAAATACCTCCAGGGATGGTGACTCAGTCACTTCCCTGGGCTGCCTGTTCCAATGCTTGACAACCCTCTCAGTGAAGAAATTTTTCCTAATGTCTGATCTAAACCTCCCCTGGCACAACTTGAGGCCATTTCATCTGAGTGGAGGAGTTCCTCTACCTGGGCTTACCTCCCACGGGTGTGTGCACTGCTGCCATCTGATACCGGCGTAAGAGCAGGGCACAGCCTGCAGCCTGACACCAGGGTGGCTGCATGTTCCCACTGGAGCTCTGCCTGGAAAGCTGTGTCAGTCACGGTGGGATGCAGAGCTTAGAGAGGCCACGGCTATCTGCTGGTTGAATACATTTGCTCCATTGTCGAGCTGACAAAGCTTCAGCACCCTTCCTGCACGCCCTTCCACATACGTACAGTACAGTTCCAAATAAAGTTTGTGATGGTGATTAGGGCCAGATATAACTAGACCATTTTCCAGAATGGAATTTTGATGAAAAACGGAAGCATATTCAAGCTTCACTGAGTGAAGGTAAAAGGGCTTATGAAGGTAAGCATGATTTGTTTTTTAATTTATTAGTCTACATATTTTGCTGGTTTAAAAAAGTGATGCTTTTATCTATGGTTTGGTGTCACCAATTAAGTGAAGTCATTATTTTGTTATTCACAAAGCAGTGTGATAATCAAAGGCTAATCATAGTGGAATTGTGAACTATAATTGTAATTAGTGGGGAATAAAAAAGTATGGTTCAGTACGGTGCACCTCTAAAGAAAAGAACTGATCACTGTGCAAAATATCTAGCTTAGTTTGAGATTTAATTACATTCAAAACTAAACCCAGGGATTTTCACATTCGTATAACTACAAATGATAAATAAAAATTAAATTCTTGTGAAAATATGGTTTATTTATAAATTTACATTCTCGGTAACGGTATTTTTCTGAATATGAAGGAACTTATTCCACAGATTGGAACTTATATTTGTTATATATATGTAATAAATGAATAAATATGGGTAAATATAAAAAGTATGTGCATTTTAAGAAGTTTAGAAATACTTTTTAAAATACAAAATACTGTAATCTTTACTTGTTTAGAGAGGTCAAAGTCAGAATTTATGTTTATTTCCTAGAGCATCCAGCTTTTTCAGTAACAAAATACTACCTTCTCTGAATCTACTCCTATTAAGGCCCTTATCATGCCACGATGAGTTTAGTAAATTTATTTCTACATTTCAGCAAGGCTGTGAATGAATGTACTTCATTGTTAAGTATATTCATTTTTAATTAGGAGTTTGTATGTGTGGATCAGGGCTAAAGAATGTTAGCATTTGAAATACGGATTGCTGAATAATAATATTTTTAACACTAATGTTCCATGACTGAAAACATTCCTTCTCCTCACACATCAAAACATCTCAATATATTAATTTCCTGGGGATTTAGACTTTTTTGATGCTAATAATGTAGCTATATTTTATTGGTTGATTTTGTTGACTTCTTGCTTCTTGGCTATTTTGGTACTTCAGAATGTTTTGTCTCCACATATGGAACCAGAAGAACAGAGAACCAGGATCATAAGTGAAAGCATTGTATAATGCTGTAATCAAATTAACATTTTTTATGCCCATTTCCTGTTTTTAATTTATTTCTAATTAGTAAATAAAAAATCTTGCATTTATATGTCTTTTATACTCTTAACTTTGTGCAACAGCAACAACAATAAAAAACCTCCTACTCAGTTCCTTCAGAATTCCACAGTTCTCGTGCATGGAAACAATTACTGGTGAGATGAGGGATGCATCAGTTAAAATGTTAAGTAAAAGTATGCTAGTACTTCAAGTGACTACTCTCATATTCACTGTAAATAATATGCATGATATCCCTTCTTTTGTTCAGCTTACCTTTCTCCTTTATTGTTGAAGGTCACGATACAACCTTTAAGGATGTCCTGTTTTTCATGCATAATACTAATTGTTTTCATTTCTGGCAACATTGAAAAGCTTAAATTAAATTATTTTGAATACCATTTCTTTAACAGGGATGTGTCAAATATCTAAGATAAGAGTGATCTCAATATGTCTTGCTTTTCATTTACACACATTTGGTTTTATATAGAAACCTTCCTCATAATGTGTACATAAGAGAAACAACAACTAAGTAGCTTACTAATTAGATTACTTGAAAAAAAGGCAATTATATCATTGTTCTTTCTTTATGATGCATTAACAAACCCAGAAACATTTTAATATTACTTTTAAGGAAAAATTGACCTTTCCTTTTTTATTTATTGTCCCACTCTTCACTTACTATTTTTAAAAGGTTCCCAGTAAAAGGTGCATGTTCTGCGCTATGAGAGAAGGCCAATTTGCTATTGATATTGATGATTTGGTGTCCTAATAGAAAACTTCATATTTTATTTTAAAGAATTCTCCCATAATGAAGATCTGTTCTTTCTGAAATATTTCTATTTATTTATTTATTTATTTATTCATTGCTTATAGGTTGACCACCTACAGGAGTTGAGTTCAGAAGAAGATATCATTTGGCAAGTACCCACTGTGAGGAGCCGAGATGCTATACAAAACAGATGTGGACAGGCTGGAAAGAGTCCAGAGAAAGGCCACCAAGATGATCAAAGGACTGGGAAGCCTGTCAATAAGGAAAGTCTGAGAGAACTGGTTTTGTTCAGCCTTGAGAAAAGAAGGCTTAGGGGAGATCTTACCACCATGTTCCAGTATTTAAAGGGTGGCTACAAAGAAGATGAAGACTCCTTTTATACAAGGAGTCACATGGAAAAGATGAGGGGTAATGGGTATGAGTTACTCCTGGGGAGATTACGACTGGACATAAGAGGAAAATTTTTCACAATAACAATCAGCCATTGGAATAATCTGCCCAGGGAAGTGGTGGATTCCCCAACACTGGACACTTTTAAGATTCAGCTGGACAGGGTGCTGGGCCTCTTGTCTAGGCTGTGCTTTTGCCAAGAAAGATTGAATCAGATGATCGCTAAGTCCCTTCCAACCTAGTATTCTGTGATTCTGTGATTCTATGATGTGTTGCTGACCACATCAGGGAAGGACACTGGGTTAAATGAAGCTCTGGACTCACACATGCTATATTAAAAACAATTTTGGGGAAGGAAAGAGGGAAAAAAAGGCTAGATTCCTAAAGTAATCCAGAGGACTCCAGCTGAAGTAGAACCTTCTTGCAACTCCACATGAAGCACTTTCTGTTACCAAGAAAGAAGTGATTTGAGAAACAAGCTTTTGCCTTAACATTTCTATTAGTCACAAATCAGCACCTTTCTTCTTAATTCTGTAACTACAAAGGACTTTGAGATGTTGCCTGTGTCACTCCTTACAAATAACACAAAGGCGCAGCATAATTTGAATTAAAGTCTGTATTAGGTCTCAGCTGAACCCAGTCCTCTGTCATCTCAGTTTCTAGTTTGGCCAAATGACTGTCTCCCTCCTCTTTAAAATGTTTTTGCTTTCAGACCATCTGCCCAGTCTCTACACCATATATTTGATCAAAAAGTGATTAAACCCACAAATGTATTAATAATAATTATTCAGAATCCCTTCAGGATGTCAGATAGTTTTACTGACCTTTAAATATTCTTAAAAAAATTATAATAAAAAAATGAAAAATTTAGATGCAATGAACCTAGGGAAGGTTTTTTTTTTTTTTCCTGTGATTAAACCAGTTGGCTGATATTTTTTGTGAGTTAATTTAATATATCCATGCAAGTTTTCATCCCTTTGTAATTTAAAAATAGAAATAGTTGAAACCTAGGAGGGAGTTGTCGTTGTCCTTGTCCAATCAAAAGAAATACGCTATTTCTCAGTTTCACAGGCTCTGTGATTGACATAATATTTACACTACCTCTGTTTTCTAAGCAGACATGAACTTAACACCAACTAAACATTCTGAAGTTTCTCTTTTTGTCCCTAGTATTACTCCTCCTTCTACTGTTCCAAACACCAGCTCCTAACTAAGTGTGCTGGATTTGGCTTAGATAGAGTTAATTTTCTTCATAGTAGCTGGTATGGAGCTGTGTTTTGGATTTGTGCTGTAAACGTTGATAACACAGGGATGTTTTCTGTACTACTGAGCAGGGCTTGCACAGCACCAAGGCGTTCTCTGCTTCCCACCCCACCCCACCAGAGAGTACGCTGGGGGTGAACAAGAAGTTGGGAAGGGACACAGCTGGGAAACCAGACCCTAACTGACCAAAGGGATATCCCATACCATATAACGTCATGCTCAGCAATAAAAGTAGGGGGGAGGCTGGGGTGGGGGTGGGGGTTGCTGCCTGGGGACTGTCTGGGCATCGGTCAGTTGGTGGTGAGCAATTGTTCTCATTTGCATCACTTGTTTTTCTTGGGTTTTATTTCTCTCTTTTTGTTATTTTCCTTTTCATTACAAATTATTGTTGGTGGTGGTGTTATTGTTGTTGTTGTTGTTATTATTATTATTATTAGTGGTGGTGGGTTGTTTTTTTCAATTATTAAACTGTTTTTATCTCAACCCACAAATTTTCTCACTTTTACCCTTCCGATTCTCTCCTCCATCCTGCCTGGGGGGAGTGAGCGAGCAGCTGTGTGGTGCTTAGTTGCTGGCTGGGGTTAAACCACAACAGTAAGGAGAAAACTGAATAATGTAGCACAGGCAATGATAAAGGCATGCCTCATCTGTGCCTTTTCCTGAACTAAATCTCATTCAGAAGAAATTACCAGAACTGGAAAAAATATGAAGTTAAGGGATAATAGATAAATTAAATGAAATTACTAAGTTGTATGAAACTCCATTCCATTTTTAATTTCCTTGTAGTTAAATATTTGATTTTTTTCCAATAATTTTTCTTTCCTCTTAAAAATGTTTTTGTTAAGAAAAACTGATTAAATGAAGTCCTCTTTAAATTGTTTGTAGCCATTGATCTGGTCCTTAGTGAGACTATTTTCTTCATCTAACATTTTAAAAGACTTTCAACCCGTGAGGTAGCTCTACATATTTTAATTAAACCATTCAACTATTTATTTCTACCTACCAATGCTTCAGCTTTATATTTTTTTCCCATTGTTGTGGTCCTTTCCTGGGCTGAAGGTTGCATCAGGACTACTATGTTAAAGTCTGTCTGTGTCTGCAGCACTGCCTGTTTCAGTAGCCTTGGCGTGAACGGGGAACAAGGCTGTATTCTTTTTTCTTGGATAAGAGATTAAGTATATCTGTAGAAATTAAGTGGCAGCTTGGTCCCGTTGATAAGCCTCCTACTTATCATCACTGTCTTTTGTCTAGATGAAGCTTTTCAGTCTTGCTGTGGCGAACTTTAGGACAGGTGTCTTCTCTGGGAAGTCCCACAGTCCTGTATGTTGAGTGTGTGCCATCCCTTAACATACCTTGACATCCTATGAATGTAAGGCAGGAGTTTAGGGAAGAATGGAACCAAGATGAGTATTAGTAAGTGCCTTGGTCTGGACAGGAACTTGATATAAATATTGCCTCTCAACATGACAGGGTGGAATTCATCATGAGACTGATACCTTCTTTTGGTTGTTTATCATGGCACTAAGTGTCCTTCCACCATTGTAGTTAATGAAAATCTGATCAATAAATAAAAGAATGCCTGCAGCACGATTCAGTTCACCAGGTATAAGAGCATCTACTTTAAGGTAAGCTGAATCTCTCCCTGGGCTCTGTTGACTGCAATGACTAAATTGGAATTAAACAGTATGAGACTTCAGCCTTTTAGCCTGTATATTTGTAGACTGCATCCCAATCTACTGTAATTCAAGCAACAGTTGTTTTATTACCTCTGTGAAATGTACCAGTTCTGAAAATGTGTCCTTCTTCCTATCTATTAGTGCTTCTTCACTTAGCACCTCTTCAGTCAAAGTGACTTTTGCTTTTTGTCTCCTTGAACTTCATAATATTAGCTTCTTCCCTGAAATACTCTATAAGTTGATTTTCTTCTTAATATTTATTATCATGATTTGGTCAGGAATGACCAAAAATGATTTGTGTACGGAGTACAACATGTACAATAAATATTTCCTAAAGTGGTAACTGATGTCTGCTATAAGCTAGACCGATGAAACTTATTGGTAAGTTTATAGAATTTAAATATGTGTTATGTCTATGCCATAGAACTCTTTCTCATGTATTAAGCAATACTGGGTTTTTCTTTTTTTTTTTTTTTTCCCCCATGAGGAGGGATCTTGTACCTTTTTTAATCAAAATCTGCAATATATTCTTTTTGGAAGCCTGTACTCAGGATCCCATCTCCCAGCTTACCAAATAATAAAGATTATCCCTTTTGTAATTCAGTGTCTGGGGCCATAGATGTACAGTGAAGTTACTGCAGTTCAAAAATTTATTGTGTGTCCATAGAGCTGCAGTAACTTAAATGTGCATACCTTCCTAACTGCAGAAAGCCCATAGAAACCCAAGCTGGTTAAAATATTTTACTGACACTAAAGTACTTCATTTTGCCCCACACTTGCCATGAGGTAAGTGTGTTCGCACTCTGTCACTATGGATATGTTCACATGTTGTAATGCCTCAAGTATCAGTGACTCAATCATGTGTGTGAGCTGTAAGAAATATTCATTCCCCAGTAGGCAGTTACAGTAAAACTGTACCAGAAAATGGAATTGAGACATAATCTTCTGGCTGGTCATAATCTACCCTGCAGTCCTTGCTCCTTATCCCAATCCCACAGTAGATCAGCTGATAATGATTTTGCTTTTTTTCCAGAGCTGATCAGTTCGCATGACAGAGAAGGATGTGGGGTGTGCTCCAGTAAATTATCTGTTTTCCAAGTTTGTAGTTGCACTGCAGAATGACATAACTGGTGACGTGGACTGGACTTGTCATAGAATCATAAAATCATAGAATCATAGAATAGTTTGGGATGGAAAAGACCTTTGAAGGTCATCTAGTCCAACCTCCACAATGCATATCTAAGTGTCTAAGATTATTTGGAAAATGGCCTTTCAATTCATAACCATGAATGCACTTTTAAAGATTTTTACCTGGAGTCCATTCAAGTACTGAATTTATTTTGTTCCCCGACCTTCCCCTGCAGGGTAGATCCACTGACTTGCCGAAAGTCAGAAACTAAATTTATTGTTTGTAAATCTCAGCATGGTACCCTGTACATTAAAATATTTTATGTGCTTCAATGGACTGACTTTTCCCTTATTATCTACAGAATATAAACATCTGTGTTGATAATAAATCAAAATCTCTAAGTTACAAAATTCTCAGAAATAACTCTGAAGATATATAAAATCTGATTATGGGAAAATATTCAGGCAAAACAGATTCCATAGTACAAATGTTTATGCAAATTAGAAAAATTGAGGAAACACGATATTATTTGTTAGATCAAGTATTATAACTGGATAAAGCAGAAAAGCTTGATGAAAGTACTCTGCTGAAAGGCATGTCTACTTTTAGCAGCTTTATAAACTGGACAAAGTGTCTTAACTCTGCAAATATCTTGCTACATTGTTTTCTTTAAAATAGGTCCAGTTACAAGTCTTGAAAGCATGAGCCAAATACCTTTTCCAAAAAACAAATGAACTCTAAGGGGGGGCGGGGAGGAGCCCTTAGCACTGTCAGAGCAATGCCCTCTGCTGTCCAAAGTACTCTGCTGGTCACATCTTGCAGCCTAGACTCCTTGAGTGAAATTAATTTCACTTACCTTTAGATATCTGCAGCCACCTAATTATCCTGTATAAAGACCTTCTCTATAGTCATCGGGGACAAATAGGCACTTCCAGGCATAGCTGATTTTGCTTGATTTTAGCAGTCTCTTGAGGACAAAATGACTTGTGGTCTAGAAAATCCTGTTTGGTTTTTTTTCCCTCCCCCTTTCCTTTCTTACAGGAAGTCTAGATGACCAGTATGAATATTTAAGCTGTAGACATCTAGAGTGAGGTGGGATAAAACACCCACCCTTATGCTAAAAACTTAAGATATCAGCAATAATAGTCAATAATTGTAAGAAAATGGCACCCAAAAACTAAGTAATCACCTGAGCGATTATCAATGTTTGGTTTTACATTAAGAAGACATTTTGGTTAACTTGGTGCACAACACACCTTCAGACATGCAAATCCACTCACCAACTGCTGTAACATCTTTTAACCAGAGATCTTCCTATCTGATCTTGCATTTACTCATGCAGTTAAGATTAGGCAGGCAAAATGAAGACAGAATCTTATCTGACAGTACGGTGACATCTATCACTGGTTTCTTTGGCTGTGTTTATGCTCGTAGGTTAAAGTTCTTGGGAATATTGCTGGGTGCTGGACTTCAGCTGATTATTCTAAAAGTATTCAGTATTGACTTTGGCATTTTTTTGATCTCTGCCAATTAGAAATCTCCCAAACAATTCTAGACCAGGGACAATTCCCAGTAAGCAGCTTCTGTGTGGCTCCTTTATTTAGGAGGCTAAGAATTTACAGGAAAGCCTTCTGTGTCAGCTGGCCTTAGTACCCTGTTTTGTTTAATTTGCGAGTAAAGATGTTTTGCTAGCAAGAAGCATTTTCTAGAGGTAAAAAGTGAACAGAAATATTCTGGAAGT
Source organism: Burhinus oedicnemus (assembly GCA_008921705.1). Classification (NCBI taxonomy): domain Eukaryota; kingdom Metazoa; phylum Chordata; class Aves; order Charadriiformes; family Burhinidae; genus Burhinus; species Burhinus oedicnemus. Next base: position 442,225 of record VFFE01007706.1, read on the forward strand.
GCATGGTAAAGAAGAGGATAGTTCACCTTCATTTTGATCAGTGATCTATTAGAATAATGACCTATTAAAATTGCTACACGTTGATTCAGTTTTCCACAGATCTACGTCACCCTCTTCCTACATATCATTGTCTTATCAGCTTTTATGGTACGTTTAGCAGCGGGCATTCAGCTTGCAGTGCCAATTATTGAATAACATGCTAAAATACTAAGAATTCTATTGTCTTCCTGCATTTACTCTGTGCCAAACTGCATGTATTACATCTTACCATAGGCAAATGCTGCATAGCACAAAAGTAATTGAATGATAAATCCTAAAAAGGATTAATCAAGAGATTCTCAATTTTCCTAAATCGTAAATGGACTTGAGGCTGTGTTGCTTTTTCTCTCAATGGCAAAAGGAAGGAACTGGAAAATATAACTGTAAGAAAGGAAACTATTCTGCAGTTCATGTCTTTATAGCCTCCTGGAGAACATCGGATGCAGTGGATAAATGATACCCTTTTGTAAGCAGTATATTTGGGGATGGTATGTGGTTCTGTAAAAAAAACACTAAAATATGTTTATTATTAGATAGTTTAGATCATTGGACCGGCCACAGAATTAGGAGCTAGAGACTCTTTAACTCTGTGATCTTCTACAAAATCCTTAATAACCCTCTGCTGACGTCAATAGAATTTAGTCTTCAGTGTTTACTGCCTCATATATAAGGGAAGAATAATACTTATCAACCTCACGGATGGTATAGGATTAATTATTTAATAGTTACAAAGTGATGTAAAAGCCAAAGCATTCTATTGCCTTCACAAATACTGAAATATGACACTGTCAGCTTGTTGTATCTAGTTGAAGGTGGAAAGAGACAGTGTCTATTGTGTCAGCTGTAATGCGCATGAAAAACTACAGCATATTGTGTTTGCTGAAGAAAAAAATAGGCTTCCACAGCAGTAGCTTAGCTCCAGTTCTGAGCAATTTTTATACCTTATGTGCAGTTTGAGTAAGCTCGTCATGGGAAAAAGATTAAAGCATGTTAAATAGTAGCTAGGGAGTCCAGTGGAGGTCATACAGCAGAAAAATAAATAAATAAATAAATAAATTTGGAAAACTCACGGATCTGTCGTTGTTCTCAGGGAGACATTTCTGTGGCAGACATACAACAAGCATATGTTAGTTGGTCGAACCATTGTCTAATTTTTCTCCGCTTGATCCGAAGATTGAAAAAAGCCCTAAAGTGCACCTTGTCCGTCAATAATTTTTATACTGAAGTCTTTTTGTAGTGAAATCTTTCTAGAACTGGACAGTTGCCATAATGTACAAAATACAGATTTAGGAGCAGAAACTTACTGTGTTTTTCTTCTGGTAAGTGAGGAACTAACAGTTAATATCCATACTCTCAGTAATGAAAGAATTTCTCAAGTCCTATCCTGTAAAAGGCTATAATCTTTTGAATCCACATCACTAGAACTATTGAAGGAAATGATGCATTCTTGAAAGCAACTTCCTCTAAGTAACTTTTTGTTTTGGCCCTTTTGCCAAAGTCAAAATGGCATTGCTACCTTGTACAATGCAAAGTATGTTAGCATGTACTGATTTTGAACATCAACAAGCATCAAATTTTCAAATTATAAATTGATTGGTGTATTAGATTATAATAATTAATTTTGTACTAAAAAGTCTGTAAAGCAGAAAAAGGAAGCGATGAGGTAAACTCTGCAAAAAGGAGAGACATTCACTGATGATATAATTTTACGTATACTCTGATAATTGAATAATACACAGCTAAGCATATCCATGAAAAAATGGGATGCTGTCCAAGATGCTTCTACCAGCAGTTGAGCACAGTAGCCAACCTTCCATTCCACTTTTCTATGTAGTGGTGGGAAAAAGATCCTGCTCTGCATTTCATGTGATGATTATAAAGGTGTGTTGCATTTTAATCTTTCAAGAACATTTATTATTTTAAAATTTAAATTGTACAATATGATACTGATGAATTAAATAGGTAGAGATTATTTTAATTTATAGATATTCTAGTCATTTTCAAATATATATATTTTAATTTTTTTTCCTTTCTCTTTCTCATTTTTCACAGAATCATAGAATCAAAATCACAGAATCACAGGTGTTGGAAAGGACCTCTGGAGATCATCTAGTCCAACCCCCCTGCCAGAGCAGGGACACCTAGAGCAGGTTGCACAGGATGGCATCCAGGCGGGTTTGGAATGTCTCCAGAGTCGGAGACTCCACCACCTCTCTGGGCAGCCTGTTCCAGTGCTCTGCCATCCTCAAAGGAAAGAAGTTCCTCCTCATGTTTAGATGGAACTTCCTATATTCAAGTTTGTGCCCATTACCTCTTGTCCTATCACTGGGCACCACTGCAAAAAGACTGGTCCCATCCTCCTGGCACCCTCCCTTTAAGTATTTATAAGCATTGATGAGATTCCCTTTAGTGCTATTTGGATATTCCTGTGTTTTGGAAGAAACAATTTGGAATTTCAAAGAAAAACAAATGAATTGTTTTAACATTAAGATTGGCATTGGAAATTTGGTTAAAAAGAGGAATGTAACACTGTAATAGGCAGTTAATGTGGTCTTAAGTTAAACTGTGGGCAGATGATTACTAATACTTCTAACATCTAAAATAGCAAACAATTTAATTTTTTAATAGTGTCTCTATTTTGTGTGCAAACATTTAAATCAGTTTTAAAAACCCATTAAATTTATTTCATTCATCATCATGTAAAGTCTTCTGAAAGGATGAAAGTCATGCTTCAGGCACAATTGGGATCCCAGGAATGAGACATTAAAAAATGCAAGGTGATTTGTTTGGTTGATTGATTAGCTGAACCAAGTCATAGAATCATAGAATCGTTTAGGTTGGAAAAGACCTTTAAGATCATCCACTCCAACCATTGACCCTACTCTACAAGGTCTGCCACTAAACCATGGCTCTAAGCACCACATCTACACGATTTTTAAACACATCTAGGGACCACCTCCCTGGGCAGCCTGTTCCAATGTTTGATAACTCTTTCAGTGAAAATTTTTTCCTGATGTCTAGCCTAAACCTCCCCTGGCGCAACCTGAACCCATTTCCTCTTGTCCTATTGCTAGTTACTTGGGAGAAGAGACCAGCTCCCATCTCACTACAACCTCCTTTCAGGTAGTTGCAGAGAGCAATAAGATCTCCCCTCAGCCTTCTCTTCTCCAGACTAAACAATCCTAATTCCTTCAGCCATTCCTCATAAGACATGTTCTCCAGACCCCTCACCAGCTTTGTTGCCCTTCTCTGGACACACTCCAGCACCCCAATGTCCCTCCTATACTGTGGCGCCCAAAACTGAACACAGTACTCAAGCTGCAGCCTCACCAGTGCTGAGTACAGGGGCACGATCACTTCCCTACTCCTGCTGGCCACACTATTCTTGATACAGGCCAAGATGCCATTGGCCTTCTTGGCTACCTGGGCACACTGCTGGCTCATGTTCAGCCGCTGTCTACCAGGACCCCCAGATCCTTTTCTGTCAGGCAGCTTTTCAGCCACTCCTCCCCAAGCCTGTAGCGTTGCCTGGGGTTGTTGTGACCCAAGTGCAGGACCCGGCACTTGACCTTGTTAAACCTCATGCAGTTGGCTTCAGCCCATCGATCCAGTCTGTCCAGATCTCTCTGCAGAGCCTTCCTACCCTCAAGCAGATCAAGACTCCTGCTTAATTTGGTGTCATCTGCAAACTTACTGAGGGTGCACTCAATCCCCTCATCCAGATCATCAATAAAGATATTAAACAAGGCTGGCCCTAAAACTGAGCCCTGAGGAACACCGCTTGAGACCTGCCGCCAGCTGGATTTAATGCCATTCACCACAACTCTCTTGGGCTCGGCCATCCAGCCAGTTTTTAGTCATAAGTCATAACTGGACAAAGCCACAACCAAACAGAAAAGGGAACATGTGTCTCCCTAGTTTCATTTCCAGCTTCCTTTACTGGATTGAACTACTCATCTTTGTGCTCCATTGAGTTATTATTTACATTTCACTGTAGCTGGGAACAGATTTTTACCATTCCTCTTCAACCTGTTGGGTATTCACCACTTTTTGAAAAGTAGCTGGAGAAGAAACTGAAAATTTCTGGGACGTTTAATTGCCAGACATTCCACTGGACAACCAAAGAAATCTGATTAAAAGAGTAATATTAAGGTGCTAGCACACATGGGATAAAACAAAGCAGCTTTCTAGCATAGAGAGGAATGACAGAGTTTTGTCTTATTCTAAATAAAGAAACAGAAAAAACTTGGACTAAGAATGAAGTGTAGCCTGCCTACAGCTGACAAGCGACATGAATGGCATCATTCTACATATGTGATGTGCTTTGTGCATTGACAGTTAGCTAGGTAGCTCTCCCCCACTTCAGTGAATAATCTGCAGCCAGCGACTGCCTTCCACATATATTCTTTTTGCTCTACACTGGTAATGAGAAGGGTTTGTTCTTATTTTCTAATATCAAAATGCTGAAAGTAACATCAACAAGGAATTACAATTCTGACCCTGAATCTTCTAATATATGTGAGTAAATTTACATATCTGAGTAGCCGCATTGACTTCATTATGACTATTCACATGAGTAATGCAAAATATAGATGCTTGCAGATCAACCCTAAGGCAGCATTTTCTGCATTATGCATTTTACTTCACTGACTGACTAAAGGCATAGTGTAAGTCAATAGTCCCACAGTTGTATGCAAACAGAAAAACAGCATTATTACTTACATGTTTTTTACTTTCCTTTCAAGGTGATGTGAATACATTTGCAAAGTAGTAATCGACAGAACTCAGTTTCATGCAGTCTTTTGTGGTTTTACTTACTTATCCAATTCCAAACTCATTATTGCCTTACCCTATGTATTCATAAATGACATATAACTCTAATCAGAGTTTCACTAGACGGTCTAAACAGTTAAAAAGTACAAAAAGCTACAGTAGCACTAATCCTAGTCACATCATACCCATAATGTGCTGCTGCACTGGTTTATGAGGCAATAATGTAGTTCCAGTCTTGGAATAAAGTGTTCATCCTTCAGCCTCATAGTTTGGAAACAGGATTATAACCTCATAAAATAGCACAATAGTACTATTATCACTTAATTAGAAAACCAGACATTCTAGTGTACCTGTTTATTGTAGTTTTATTAGACTTCTTCTGTAACTAGTAGTCTTCCAGCAACAAAAAAAAGTATCTACACTTGCTATAAAAGTGTTTCCAAAACTTGCTATTTTTAATTTGTTTCTTACCAGGGAGAAATCAGATTTTAAATACACAGAAATCTACACAAATAACACAGCTGGGACACCTACTGGAAGCAATATGAGTTTAGTCTTATGCAATTATACTACCCATAATCATTTCCCCTGCATTCCATAGTGCCATGTGTTATTTAAGCCACATGACTCCAACTGACTTTAATGGAAATCAGATGGCCAAAACCATTTGAAATGGAGACTTTGAGAAAAATGTATAGAATGCAGGACATGATGATACTCCCATTACAAACTCATTCACCTTTTGTACCCTTCTCATAAAGATGATTGTCATGATAATTCACAGTCCTCTCCTTTCTCTAGGGAGTTACTCCTGAACTAGGAGTGGACCTGCTGTAAAGCAGCTCTGAGGAGAAGGATCTGGGGGTCCTGGTAGATAGTAAATTATCCATGAGCCAGCAATGTGGCCTTGTAGCCAGGAAGGCCAATGGAATCCTGGGCTGCCTAGGGAAAAGTGTGGCCAGTAGGTCAAGGGAGGTCATTCTCCCCCTCTACTTGGCACTGGTGAGGCCACAACTGGAATACTGTGTCCAGTTCTGGGCTCCCCAGCTCAAGCGGGACAGGGAACTACTGGAGAGAGTCCAGCGCAGGGCAACAAAGATGACTGGGGGATTGGAGCACCTCTCTTATGAGGAAAGGCTGAGAGAGCTGGGACTCTTGAGCCTGGAGAAGAGAAGGCTGAGGGGACACCTTATTCTTGCTTCTAAGTATGTAAAGGGTTGGTTGAAGGAGGAGGGAGGCAGCCTCTTTTCAGGGGTTCCCAGTGACAGGACGAGGGCTAACGGGCACAAGTTGGAACATAGGAAGTTCCATTCAAACCTAAGAACAAACTTCTTTACGGTGAGGGTGACAGAGCAGTGGACCAGGCTGCCCAGGGAGGTTGTGGAGTCCCCTTCTCTGGATATTTTCAAGACCCGCCTGGATGTAGTGCTGAGTAATGTGCTGTAGGCATTCCTGCGTCAGCAGGGGAGTTGGACTAGATGATCTCTAGAGGTCCCTTCCAACTCTGAAAATTCCATGATTCCGTGATTCTGTGATTCCGTGAAAACAATGAGTTAATCAGAACCTAATAAAATTACATTCAGTTTGCATTCACATTGCATAGGTATAAATGGCTACTCAAAGTGCCATGCAATGCAGAACCAGGGTAATAGCTTTTAAAAGACATATAAAGACAGCAAAAGACATCATCAATGTGAACAATATTATTTAGAATAAAGCTAATGTGATAGAGATAAATTGTTTATCCTGACTTCCATTTATACACCTATACTGTAAAATAATTTGTAAAAAAATTTTTAAAAGTGTAAGAGATGCAAGGAAAAGGGCATTAAAAAGACATCTCTGACATCTGACAGCATAAATTTTGGGAAGGGCCTTTTATAAGCTTGATGTACATTTTCAAAAGCCCATGTACAGTCAAACTGCTCCCTTTTTTGGTAGTTCTAGACATGCCAGTATTACCCAAGAAGAAAACACAGCTATGTATAGACTGACCATAGATGTTTAAAGTCATGTACAAATTTGCAAAATATTCTACTGGAAATTTTCTCTGTCAGGTTTTCTTTGTTTCCAGATTTATTCTTAAGTGTTGATGCTCCTGACATCATCAGTTTCGCCATTAACCTGAATCTAACAGATTGTTATAATAGTTAGTCCCAAAGGGAGAGCTCTTTAAGAGAATCAGAATAGTTCCAAATGTTTGACTTAGACTGAAATAGGGGAACACTCATTATTTTTTTAATTAATTTGTTCTTACGACCTTGCTCATAGATGAAATCACCACTGTTTAGAGAATCTGGAGAAAACCTCATAGACTTAGGCTTAAGTAAGATTTGAAGATGTGGTTAAGCAATGTCAACATTTTTTTGCATATTCTTTATGCAAGATTGAATTTCACAGTTTTCTTCCATTGTATTTCCTTATGTTAATGAGAAAAAGAAGCTGTTTATTTTGCTTTATTTCTTTGTATTTTCAACTATGAGATCAATACTTTGGATTTGCTTCAAGGCTGCATATCATCATAAGATTATTAAACATTGTAGTTGTTAACTAATTTGTCAAATTTATTGCACTCCAATGCAAGCCAGTCAGTCCAGCTTAAGCCTTTATGTGCACGAACCAACATGAGATTCTCAAACCAGCTAGGCTTCAGATAACGGTATGAATTATGGATAATATTGATTATATTGATTTGTACCATTTGTTCAATTCTGATTCAAGCACTTCAGTGTTACTGCATTGTGGATAACATGAAGCTTTTTTATTTTTAAGGATTAACTTCAGGAATTCTTGTGGATAGTTCAGAATAGTGGAGTATGGCTATCAAGAACTTTAATCTTTTCACTTTTAAACTGATTGCGTTTGATATGGAAGGTATGGAAAACATATAAAAGTCCATTGTACACTTTTTAAGAGGCAAACACTAGTGATTTCTTAAGAACTGGTAAATTGGTTTGTAAGGTTGTTGCATATTTTAAGATTTCTGGATAGAAGGTTATGTAACTGTGACTTGTAACCACCATTCTTCTTATAAATCCAGGTCAGAAATGTTTAGGTTATATTAAGAGATAAGTTCTAAAACAGTGGAATGCTTTAGGGAAAAGAAAAGTTGTGATGCTTTTTGTTAGGAAGTTCACATTTTAACAATCATATTTATGCATTTTATAACAAGCTATTTCTTGTTCAGTGTTACTCTGCTGATGAAAATGCATCTATTAAAACAATATAACATAACTGCAACTAGCATATTAAACTAATCTAACTTCCTATAACATATAGATCTATTATAGGTAATACAGAAGAAAAACCCCACATTTGTATTCTTTCACTAACTACCGGGGAGTTACGGTGCAACATTTTGTACACATCTCCAAATTTATCAGCAAGTTTATTTTTTAGAGAGAAAAAAGAATTATAATTCTGCCTAAAGGGAGTCATGGTAAACTGGCTGATAGAAATAAAAAGGACAAATATCGATTAAAAATACACTAAATGCATAATACTAAGAATGTTATTTGTGTCAGCTGAAAAATATCTTATATAATTGACTTTGATGCATGAATTCCATGAGATAACTGAAGTCCTTGGATAAATCTACTGAAAATTGAGTAGTTTTAAGTGTCTACTTGTATGCTCAGTAGAGCGTGTGTACTGTCGTTGTGTAGGTCACTGTGGGCAATCACTGTGAGCAAGTCAGGCTCACCAGTGAGTAGAATAAAAGCTTTGGGACCCAAGTACTGGGGAGGCCATAAACCCGGTCTGGGTACCAAAGAGATCAGCAGGTCTGAGAGTTGGTTACAGGAGGGACCAAAGTGAGCTGTGGTGGGTTAACCTTGGCTGGCTGACAGACCCCCCCACCCAGCCATTCTCACTTTTTGGAGGTCATGTGGTAATAGTGATAGAGTTTATTGGATTTTTTTTTAATACAAACTTTCACACAGAGAGTTATTTCAGGCTATTTTATCATTAATAGATTTTACATTGTTATTTTTTAAATGAAATAAAACTCATACAAATATTCTAAATAGCATGATATTGAAAGTAACTAGACATACTATATGCTGCGAGTCAAAAGATAAGATGTCAATACCGTGCATGACAAGTAGATCAAGTATTTTGTCTATAATCCTCAAAGGATAATGGAAATTTTTTGATCTTAGAAATTTTTCTTTCAAGCTATGTCTAAATGTCACTCCATCAGTTTTCTATCTACTGCAATTTTCTTGGATAAGCTCACATAGATTTTCTTTTACTTCGGATGCCATTTGACATTGATTTTTTTGTATACCAAGTCATAATTCTGTATGAAAACTATACTTAAATGCAGGATTGTTAACTTTTATTTTTCTAAGACTTTTATTTGTATCAAATTTACTTTTTCCCTTCTCTTACCATGTTAGCTACTTTTTGTATTTTCAGTCCCAGTGTCAGCTCTGATCAGCTGGGAGAGAAAAGGTACAAGACTCTACAGCTAATGAATTGTTTACCATCACCTGAGACTTTCAAATATCCTCGGCACTTGCTTCCCCATATATCTACTCTTTAGGTTTTACTGTTGGGTAGTAAACTTGTTGTTTTAGCATTAAACAGCATTCTGTGATCCAGCAGATGAGATCGCTCTTTACTTTCCCATTCATCCATTTTGATCAGAATAGACAGGCAGACCTGTGATGGAACTACTGGTTTGTTCTTAATTTCTAGCAATCTTGATCCACAAGTCTCAACTTCTTGATATTTTTATTCTTTCTCTGTAGCAACTTCTTGGACATGATTTCATGATTCATGTTCCCTAACTGTAGTATGAAATGGAAGAGATCTGTAAGTCCCATGGAAATAATACTCTCCAGAGTGAGAGTACTGACAGCTACAGAGAGAGACAAAGAAAGAAACAATGAGAACAAAGTGATATTTTTGTGCATGAAATACAGCTTCCTTCTCTGGTAAAATGTTGTTAGGCAAAAACAAACAATAAAAATTATATTGAATGCACTGCAATAATCTTTTTCTTAATTAAAATTACTTTCTTACTTAAAAAAAAAAAGTTGGATAAAAACCAGCATGATCACTGTCAGGGAAAGAAAACATTATGCCTCCCCCCAAATATCTGAGAATAGGAGAATAAGTACTGTGAGGTTCAAACATGCAGGCAATTAACTGTACTATGAGAACCAGTGTGCTTTACAGGAAAGGGAACATTTTAAAAAGGAATAAGTATTAATGCTCATTTTCTTTTTGCCTTAATGATCACAGATATTAAACTGGGAAAAGCACAGCAGTAATTATGTTATCAAGTTCAGACAATGAAATATAAACAGGAAAGAAATGTTCTTATTAAGAACAGAATGAAAGTAAGACTGGTGAATGTACAGCAGAGTTTTTAGAAAAATCAGTGATAAGACAGGAACGTAAATATCCCAGAAACAGAAAAATGCAACTAACCTGAAAGTACGGCTAAAAGAAATTAAGGGCAGTGTTATCACCGTTGTACTATAACAAGATCTTTAAAGAGTTAATGGGCACATTCATGAAAACAGCATCTACGTGTTATATATGTTAGCAAAAAATCCAAGAACCACCGGTAAGAAGACAAATCTAGTGATCTGATCATGAAAAAAATCCATTTATTGAGCAAATATCTAAATGCAATATTGCTTTGTCTAAGTTATCTAGCTTAAGTAGCTAATGAATTAAGTATCTAAGGTTGCAGAAAGGCAGACATAATATCTATCTCTAGCAAAAATGGGAAAAAAATCTACGGGCAATTATAAATGAGACAGTTTTTGTTATCAGAAGATATGTGACAAGAAGTATAAGAGGAATTATTAATAAGCATTTGAACAATAACAGTGAAATGAGCCTGAGACAACATGGAATTCTCATAAATGGATCACATTAAACCACTGAGTTGTACAAGAGAGTCATAGACCTTAAGGTTATGAAAGAAGTACTCCACAGAGATGTCTTTCATATGCCATGTCTATTATAACTTAACATTGGTAATGTTTTGACACTGTTTTATATAACAGGCTTAAAAGTAAGGTAAGACCCTCTAAATAATGTTATTATACATTGAATATGAAACTGAGTATCTATTAAAGAAGAAAAAACATATTGGTTAGTGTTGCAGTTACTCACTACGACAAGCTGCAACACCGTCACCCGTAATCAGCAATAGGAAGTGGACATGTTCCACCGGAGGCCTACGAGGCGACAGACACGCCTCGGGGACAAAGAGCACGGACACCAATGTGGTGGATACAAGATGTCCGTTTATTAAACTGCGTCACAAGCTTATATACCTGGCCAAGCTCCACTCAAGGGGAGGGGTTTGCTGTCTACCTTTCCATCACATCACGTGATCTTCCGAACGCCGACCCCTGCATCTCTCACGTGATCTTCTGACCACCAACCACCACAGGTTAGAAACTTTAATAATTTTATGCACAACAAGCAAATGATCAGAAGTCTTACTAGAACTATTGGATTTTGACCTAGCCTGTTGGAGAAGTCATTGATTTGATGTGTATCCCATTTCACTAGTGTTTGTCTCTTAGAGATGCAACTGCTTCAGAAGCTGTAAGAGGAGAACTGAAGATGAAACCAGACTGTAAAATGTTAAAGCAAAACAGTAATTTACCATATTATGCAATGATGCAGTAAAATAAACATATAGCACTAACTAAAACACCATTTTTGCAACTTACCATTTCAGAGTTGGAATTATAATGAGTTTAGGAACTTAAGCAATCTAAAAATTCTGGGTTTCATTTATTGAAATAAATCTAATTCATAAATCAGTTACATAAACTCCTTCACCACTCTGTTATCTATTACCTATGAAAAATGTGCACAACTCCATATCAGAATTACTGGTCTTTTAAATTTTATTTCTACTGCACTCTCACAAATCTGTTCTCCAAAACCTGCCAGAGAACAAACTAGCTTTCATGGTCTTATATTTGGTCTAACAAAGTGTCTATTAATTGTCTTATACTAGGTCTATCAATCTTTTCCACGACGAAAAGAATAAGATAGTGATGCTTGTTTGCTTATAAAGGGTCTTCTTGTCATTGTGTTTCTTAATATACACGCTCCTGTAAATTTATGTTTGAGTCAAGAAAAACTAGGTTAGAAGGTTTTCAGAGCTCTTTGTTTCTGCAGATTTTTTTCCCCTGAGATATGATCCAGGTCCAAAGAAGGTTTTGCACTGAGAATTCCTTTTTTTTACAAAGAAACACGCTTAAATACTGTTTTCATTTCAGAAATATAGATATTCTAAAGTCTGACTACCAAGATCCCTGAAGTGAATATTGAAACACTGAACATCAAAATTAATCAAATACCTTTAGAAGGGGTTTTATAAATATATTTACTTTGGACATAGGTTTTCACTGGACATTTTTAACTGGACAGAAAATGTAAACTCTTCAGCTGATGAATTAAGTTCAGAGGCCAGACTAGAGTACTTTCTGGTACCATGACCTTTTCATTTTTCATTCCAGAATGCCTCATTTCCAAAAGACATGGTAAAATGTCCTGTGCTGCTGCACATGTTCCATGCATTTCTGTTTTGTGGTGCTTTAAATTCCATCAAGCTGTGGAAAAACTTCCGTGAATGCTCAAAATATTAGATACTTATGGAAAAAAAAAAGTGGGAGGAGTCTCTGCTTGTAATTCATTAGCTCTCTACCTTCAAAAGAAGGGTAGATGTAATAGACCATGAGGCCCAATGGATGCCTAATAGTTCCTGAACATGTACTGTACCATTCATAGATAGAAAAAAGTAGCTTAGTTAACAAGACTGGCTTCTTGCCTGGAGGTTTTCTGTTGATTTTAGTGAAACTTAGACATTTACTTTGGGAGAAATTAGTTTCTTCCCAGTGCTGAAAACATAAAATTCAAGCCAAGCACTGCCTAAAATATGTGGAATGGATCTCATCTTGTAGATTTTTAATTTGTATGTCTTTTTTTCTTATTGCTGTCATTGAGACAGGGATATTGCCTTTTAAACTGTCTTGCTGTTCTAGAATTAAAGTAGAAAGTACTCATAAATTTAATCTGGAGCCCAGGAAGAATTTTTTTTTTTTTTTTCCCAGGAAAGGAAATTCCAGTTTTATCATCCCAGGGTTTTAAACCATTGATCCTTCCTGATGGTCTAGACAACCCATGCATTCCTCTCTCACTAATAAGATATCCCTTCTTTCTCCATAGTAGAGGAATTAACAAAGCAGACTTCCGATTCTTCTCTTATCTAGTTTGGGCTAATAAAAGGCATAAACTGATTAGAAATTACAGCTAAACCAGCTTAATAATATTACTGTGAAGTGTTAGTTAAGGAAAATAAAATCCATGTACCTTCAACCAGCTAGCTTTTGGAAAGAAAAACGTAGATCAGATCTTAAAAATTCACTTCAAATCTCATCATAATCTTTGTTCCAACTGTAAGGTCATATATTTTACCTTTCTTTCAGTAATCACAAGAAAATAGGAGAGCAGATATTTTTTGTTTTATACTCATATCATTTTAATGTTTTGGGGGGGACAGAAGATGAGAAAAGTCTGCATATCAGATGCTCCTCTCATCAGTGAAAGAGTATTCAGAGATGTTCACATCCCAAAGGGAAGGAGCCTGGATAGAACAATGCACTACCACTCCCTCAGTGAGGCACATGCAGCACTGCAGCAAGAGCACAAAGTGCAGCCTTTCTTCTGGAATATCAAACACTTTCTTTAACTGGTTCTCTGATAAGACAACCACATCTTCAAATTTAATTTTATAAGTATTTAAAGCTTTCAGTCTTGCTTTTTAACCCTAGTGTATTGGACAAATGTTATTGGTATTTAAATTTTCCCGAGTAAACCTAAGAAGGTTTGTTCTGCTGAGCTCTCTCTAGCTTATAATCCCTTGCAGCTCTTCTACAAATCATACTTTTTGACAACTTAAACAGCTCTTAGTAGGGGGTTCTTTTGTGGGCTTTCGTTTCCTTTGAGTTCTGTGTTTCAGATCAGTGAAGATTTGTTTTTAAAGCTAAGGTGACAAGGCAGTTGTTGGCAGTATCAGATATTTTGATTAATTAACAATTTGTTTCTGTGGAGTCACTGTTTGTTTCCATAATAATGGAATTCTAGTAGTTAGAAAAGCCAGGAAAGCTAATGACATCCTAGGCTGCATTAGGCAAAGCATTGCCAGCAGGTTGAGGGAGATGATCCTTCCCTTTTATTCAGCACTGGTGAGGCAGCATCTGCAGTGTTGGATCCAGTTTTGGGCTCCTTAGTGCAAGAGAGACATGGACTTACTGGAGAGAGTCCAGGAAAGGACCAAAAAAGTGATGAAGGCACTGGAGCATCTCTCCTGCAAGGAAGCCTGAGAGAACTGGGACTGCTCAGCCTGGAGAAGAGAAGGTTTGGGGGATCTCATGAATCCATTCAAATATATGAAGGGAGGGTCTGCAGAAAGATGGAGCCAGGCTCTTTTCAGTGGTGCCCAGTGACAGGACCAGGTGGCCCTGCTTGAGCCGGGGCATTGGACCACATGACTATCAGGGGTCCTTTCCAACCTTAACTATTCTGTGATTCTGTGATTATTTTTTTTTAATTAAAAGCCTAGATTACTTTCCAGAAAGTTTCATATCATCTAAAGTACACAATCATTGTTAGGTATTTTAGTTGGCCTCTGGCTGTGATAGTCAACATCATGTAGCTGGTGTAAAGCAAGTGAAAAATCTCTAGTTTCAGTAAAGTGATACAGATATTTTAATTCCACCAAGTAAGCTTGTTGCGATAGTTGTCTAGAGACGATGTGTCAGAGAAGGCAAGACTGGCATGTCTTTTTCATACTGTATCTGAGCAAACTGAATGCAGTAGACATTTAAGTCCATGTAGGGGAGAATCCCAGTATACAAACTGGTCTCACAGTGCTCCTAGATTTCTTGTAAGTACCGCAAGACTAACAGTGTACCTCCATTCAGCAGCACGAGCAGTTGTTAAGGTGTATAGTATGGCTTTAATGGAGAAGTGTCTTCCAAATTCTCCTACAGCAAGATACTGTGGACAATGACTGAACCATAAATTTCCTAAAATACCTACTGTACTCAGTTCAATTTTGGGCTGGGGCCACTGAAAACATGGAAAATTCCAATCAATGTAAGACCAGAAAGGTATTTGTGATGTTCTAAATTAACCTTGTGCTTCACAGGGATCGTGAGGTCTATATACACTATCAAATTCAGATACTGGGCAAAACAAAGATTTTCATTTACTGGTATACACAAATGAAGTCAGAAGCAAGAAAAGACAGATAACAAAACATACTACAGGAGGAAATATCTTCAATCACAAAAAGCAAATTAAGTGAAGTATGTCAGATGATCCCAGGCAGAGCAGACAAACCCTTTCACCTGCTGCAGAACAGGGTAGAAATCCACAAAAGCTCTAAATATACCAGCTTGCCATTTATGAGTAAATGGCGCTCCCAGGTCCAATATGGAGGGATTCAGATTACAGAGTAAAACACAAATATAGATGTCTACATGTTTGCTGTGTTTAAATTCCAATTATAGTAAACAAAGATCAAGGTGCTGGATCTTCTTGCCTATGCATAGACTTTGAGTCCCACTTGTAACACTCTGAGGTAACTCAGCCAGCCTGTGCGCAGCTGCAGATCTCCTGTAGATCTAGCGCTATATCTGCCAGCCGTATGTGCTGTCTTAGCTACTTTGGAGCATCACAGACATGTCTGCATTTAGACAATTGAATTAAATATTTTGCTTTTATACCAAGTCTTGTTTTGCTTATCTTACGTTTCTCTAGATCTGGAATAATTTTTTATCCTTCTCTGAAATGTAGTAGCTGTAACAATTCCACCTTTTTTATGTATTGAATTCCAAAATTTGTGAAGACCTTAAAGTAGTCTTATCAATATTGTGCCCAAATTATCTTACATCACAGTCATTACTACCTCTAGCAGTAGTAGATGATGAAGTAATAACATTCAGTTCAAACAACTGATTCAAGGAAATAGTTAAAGATTTTGTTTTCTTGGTTGGTACAGATGTTGATATAAGAAAACACCCCTAACATTTTATTTTGAATACTCCTTAGCAAATTGCAGTATTACATTTAAGCAACTGGTGTGAGAAAATATTTGCTATCTTTCTATATGCAGGGATTTATACTTATGCATTCCTTCAGTGCAATGTGTGTGTAGATGTCAACTAAGATATGAATTATAGATCACTGATTAATGATTTTAAAAGACTTTTTACTAAGTCAGTGCATACTGATGACTTGATTAGATTTGCTAATGTACCTCTTCATGTTCTCTCTGGAAAGCTTGTGGATTTTGTCAGATTGTGAACTTTGAGTTTATTCTAAACCCTAGATATTATGGCCTACAGCAATGTTGTTATTGCAGCTGAGATAAGTGAAAGTGATCATTTGCCTTCCTTTGTGTCAGTTTAGAACTAAGATGTATTTTTTGTTTATTTACATGTCTCATACTGCAGTTTTATAGGCAAGGTGATTTGTGAAAATACCTGCATATTTTTTACACAAAACTGCTGTAAAATTGATAGAAAACTAGTTTGGAGATCATATTCACTCTTAATGGAAAGATGTAAGAAGACAACACAGGAATGACTTTTGGATTCTTTACTACTCATTAAATACTTAATGTTATAAGGAGCTTCAAAGAATTCCCAGCCAGAAAGGGCAACAGAAAAGTTAAAGATTGAGTTATGATTCTGACTACAAGGTACAAGAACAATCGTCTGTAACAATGCAGGAAGAAGAACAAGATAGACTGAAGAAAATGCTTGTCGTGGGTGTTAAGTATCAGAAGACACTTGAATCAGCAATGTTATGCTACTGCAGAGAATGCAAATGCCATTGTGGGATGTGTAACAGTGCAACATAAAGATAATCTTCAGCATTGATAAAACGACCACTAAGATACTGTGTCACATTTTGGGAAATCTGTTACACTTTGTGCATTTGTACTATATAAACCATTTTTTAAAAGTCCAGAGGAGAGCAATGCACATGATCACAGTTCTAGAAATTTTGATTTTTTCAGGAAAGACTGACAAGAGTCACTTCAAGTATGCTAACAAACTAGAAACTAATAGGACCTTTGCTAGTTTTTAAATACATGAAACATAGTTTCAAGAAATAATAAAATTAACTGTTTTCCTGGGCGGTTTCCTTGGCTTGAGAAGAAGTATTGGGTTACAATTGAAGCAAAGCAGATTAAGTTCCTTGTTTAGGCATACCACAACAGTCTTCAAGATTAAGAGGAAAAGAGTATTTTGCTGCTTCAAAGAGGAAGGATGTAACCTTTTCTCTGTAACAACACTGAAAGGGACAATAGGTTACGGGGGGAGAGGAACAAACAAGTTGAAAACAAAACAAGTGTAAACTATGCTAAGGCACATGGAAAATAATCGATGATCAGTGACAGCCAACATGGCTTCACTAAAGGCAAATTGTGGCTCACAAATTTGGTGGTCTTCTATGATAGGGTTACAGCATTGGTGGATAAGAGAAGAGCAATTGACATCATCTACCTGGACTTGTGCAAAGCATTTGACACTGTCCTGCATCACATCCTTGTCTCTAAAATGGAAAGACATGGATCTGATGGATGGACCACTCGGTGGATAAGGAGTTGGCTGAATGGTCACGCTCAAAGAGTTGCGGTCAACAGCTCAATGTTCCAGTGGAGACCAGTTGACGAGTGGCGTTCCTCAGGGGTTGGTATTGGGACCGGTGCTGTTTAACATCTTTGTTGGCAACACGGACAGTGAGATTAAATGCACCCTCAGTAAGTTTGCCAATGACACCCAGCTGTGTGGAGTGGTTGACATGCTGGAGGGAAGGGATGCCATCCAGAGGGACCTGGTCAGGCTTGAGGGGTGGGTCTCTGTGAACCTCATGAAGTTCAACGAGGCCAAGTGCAAGGTCCTGCAGTGGATGAATCAGTGGATAATCTAGAGACTTGTGGTTTCTTTTCTCCTATACGTCTTCAAGAATGGAATGACAAAAATACTAGCAATGACTTAGCACCAAATGCAGGTTTAACTGCCAGTCATGTAGGATAAGTTATCAGAAAAAAACACCCTGTATACTTTATGTAGGCTGAAGAAACAAACCTTATGTGCAAAGCCAAGGATTTATGGCTAGTGTAATTAAAATCTTAAAATCCAATCAAGGAATTATTATTAGTCCTGTTACAATGTTATAGTCCAAATTATCCAATTATTACAACTCATTCCCAATAACGATACAGTTAAAATTAATATACAGTTTTCTCTTCTCTCTGGTGTCATGCTCACCTTTCCTGTATTCTTCTGGTTTCAAAGACTGATAAAGAAAGGTAGGGTGTTAGAGTGAGTCATTAACATCCCAAGTTATTTGCCAAAGGAGTTTAATGTTGGTACTGATGGTTTCTTACTCCTTGCTCTAGAGCCTGCTTAGGGTCATTTTTTTATGTTTTGTAATGTGCATTACACCTTAATCTCCTTCTTCATGAGTTCATCACTCCATTTTAAATCTAAATAGACCATGTATGGTGTGGTTTACTCATGTTGGATGTGTTTTCCTCCTTCTCTTTGTTATCTTTGAAGCAAATTATACCCAACTCCCAAGGCTGTTTTTCTTTAATGACCAGTAACTGACTGTTGATGATAGGGCCTGGGGCCTTTGGACCCCGTACAAGTACAAGCTTGTATTTTCAGGTCCTTTGCCACCATTTTGTGCCTGTACTTTTGGGGAACCCTGACAAGTTCCTTTTTTTCCTTAACAGGCCTCAGCTGTGGTTTCCTGATAATACAGTTAACATTTATTAGAACAGCATTGTCAGAAATAAATATTTCATTACTAGTTAGTTCTGCAGAACAATGATGTATTGGAAGGCACATATGCATACAGACACTAATATGGCCAGACACAATGCTCTGGTAACTGCTTGCCACCAATATCTGGTAGTTATAAGAATTATCACTGGCGCATTATAAGAATTATCACTGTTGCATTATCAGAATTATTCTACAACAGTAATTACAGCTAACTGTAGTAGGAAAAGGATTAAACACATTCTGAAGGTGTCTTTTAACATATAATTCTGTTGTATACTCTGTACCACACTGCTGGACTTCTGCCTCAAATTTAATATTTCAAGGGAAAAGAGAAAATTATGCTTCCTATGTAGTAATAGGTTAATAATAAGGTAGTGTCCCCTCCTATTCCAACTGCGATACTATCTAAAATGGGATTTAGTATCTGTTGAAACAGCTATGATAACAGGAAAAAAGCTGTATGAGCACGTGTTATGCCATAGCACGAAGCCAATACTGCCAAAAATAGATTATGGTCTTATTGTATGTTCTTCAGCTGTGATGAAAAACTTATAAAAATCAGTTTTGTCTCCAGAAGGGTGTTCTAAAATTGTATAGAACTAAACTATAGGACTTTGGAGAAGTTTAAATATTAACACATCAAATTAGCATGCTTTGCCTAACATATTGAAGAGAATTTCTGTCTATTCTCATTAGAATGGTCACTATATTACCATAAATCAGTGTCTCCATAATTTTCTGTGAACAGTGGGCTTATACAACAAACATTGAAGGATTTTGCAAAATGATTTATCACTACTATTACAGTTAAAAACTACAGCATTTTTGTGTCAATGTGCATGGGATCTCACATCATGACTTTAATGAGTGTGAAGCTGACATTGACATGAACTGCTCGAAGTGACAGTGAACATTATGGCACTTCACAGGAACATGCAACTTATGACAAGTGGAGACAAAACTCGAAGCTGTACCAATGTAACCTGATGCGAACTCTTCTTGAAACACTGAGTCATGGCAGGGAGCAACAGTTAGATCACCCATCTGAAAGGACTGCAGAGACAACTCAGATACTCTAGTGTCTGAATTCTTGTCTGTGTGACAGCACTTTTCATCGCATGCTGTAATGTCAGCTGTACAGAACAACCTACCAAAAATATGTATATATATATTTCATTATATTACACTTAATTGTGTCTATTTTAAAGCATTGATGAGTATGATTCCTGTCATATTTATACAGCATAAAAGATGTTCATGCCATGAAAAAGAATTTTACTACGGAAGTGCAAAACCAATAAGAAATCCAAATCAGTATTTCTATTTATGAACATTTGCTTAGCTTTAACGGATAATTTGGAAGCTAACAGTGGACATATATTGGAATTTTACTACCACTTATTTTGTATAATGTGTTAATATTAAAATAGATGGACAGAATTTTTAAAGTCAACAATTAGTTCTCCTAGATACGATTTTCCAGTCACAAGCAAATATAAATCATTAATGACACTCATGTCAAAAGAATAGTGATGAACTCTGTATAATTTAGCTTCTCTTTCACTCTGTCACTGCGGTCTCGTCTTTGTAAAACTGATTATCTATGAGATCCCTGTTGAGTCCCTATCTATGAGATCCCTGTTGTAGAAGAGGATTTGATTCACATTGTTCAACCTTTAAGAGGTTTTTTCAAGCCACAGAGGGAAATCAGTTATCACAAGTGAGAAAAAAAAGCAAGGAATTAAAAAAAAAAATACTTTGCTTTACAATGCAAAAAAAAAAAAAAAAAAAAAAAGAAAAGGGGGGGGAGGGAGGGAAGATGACTGTACTGATTTAAAAGAAATTCCAAAAACTTTATAATCTTTTTTAAGAAGTCTTGGTATTGTTGTTATTGTATAAGCTCAGCTGCCTGAAAATGTGGGAAAGCTTATGTGAAAAATGCAGACATTTGCAGCTTGTATTAGACTGTGTATTGTTCTCAGATTCACAGAATAAATGTGAATGAATGCATTCTATGTACAAATGCTTCAAACTGATAAATAGTTTATATGAATTACAGGAGGCAGATAGTTGAAAAATACTGTTTGCCTTGTCTGTTGTAGGAAAGCAAGTACTAGCATTACAACTCATATACTTGCAGAGTGAGGGAGTATGTGCAAGATATCCAAATACAGCCCCCAGTGAAAAAAAGTTAATGATCACCAAGAAATCAGTATATAAGGTTTTTGTTAGTTGAAGATTTTAATTTCTTAACCATGTGATAAAATGAATCACTTTTTAAAGCACTCAACAGTTACAAAGAAGATTTTGAAAACTTCTGGAAACTTCTGTAACGTATAGGCAAATAATTTCTATTGGAATTCATAGGAAACAGAAATTCATCCAGAATTTCTTAACACACTCTCAAACTCATTGCAAAAGCTTCAAATGCTCAATTGTGTTCCAAAAGTTGTAGAACTATTGAGCAATCAGGCAGTGATAGATTATAGGGAAACAAAAGAAAAATGAAGAAAGAAAACATAGTTTCAAATAGGCAAATACCTTTGCTACCTCATGAATCGTTTCAGAGAAGAAAGGAGATTATCTGAGGTCAGAGAATGGGGAGAATGTTAATAATTATGATCTCATATACTGTGAGTACAAATGTTCCCAATGTTAACACTGAAATCATTAATATGGACATTCATTTTGTAGCAGCAGCTCATTTACTGCAGCTAGAATTGTCCCTGGTACATATTTAAGGATAAAGTGATGTGAAATGTTTCTTTGCAGAAAGTATTGGCTACAAAATATGTGAAACTGGAAAAAGATATTATTATGACAGTCTGATGTATACAAAACTGAGGACAGGGTTTCAGGTGAAAAAATCAACGGAAAATCTCTTTATGGTCAATGTTTTTTAGTCTAAAATGAAAAATACAAAGTAGATAAACCAAACATAAATTGAAAAAGACAAATAGTGCCCTTTTATCATATGTTAATCAGATTTGTCGTTTCTACACAGATCAGATTCTTTAGGTATAATCTGCAGAGCTGATATTGCTAACTAAATGTGAGTCTGACAAAGGTTTCAAAAATACTTTTTTGACCTTCAGAATACTGATCCACAGAATAAACATACTTGTCCTTTTTCCTTTGATTCTTGGAGTTTTCTGTGGAAAGAGGATTGCTAAAAGGTGTTATCAATCATATATAATCATTAATAATGTTTATATACATGAAATACAGTTTTCAGTCAGACTGAAATTCTCCATAATGAGTTAAGAGATGGAAATATTATATCGCTTTTAGTTATTTCTAAAAGAGAAACGATTTAATAGTTCTATAAGATTTTATTTCCCCTCAGACCAATTTTTAAAGTTCCCTCTGCAAATAAAATCTGAACTAGGCCTAATGTATTTTATCAGACATAACAGAGCCTGTATCTGGTTTTGTGCTACATTTGTACAGGGGTGGCAGTTGCCATAGAGGCAGTGGGGTCCGTTCTCACCAGTCACTTCATGTGCTGTCACCGAACACGGTGCCATGACACACCAAGACGGGAAGTACATTATGCCCGCACAGCAACTACTCCCATCACTTTTAGAGCCACCACCGCATTGAATGAATTAGGGACCGGCTGGAATAACCTACACGTTCCACCCATTGGCATAATGGAATATAGATAATGCAGCAGCACAGAGTCATAGTGTCTTCTTCACAGGCATAAATCTTGTAGGATTTATTAAGGCGTTTTGTCACAAAGCCTACATCACAATAGCCTCTTTTCCTTGTTTAGTTTCCTGCTACTTTATACCACATAGGAGAGAATGTTTTAAAACTTCAGTTATACCACTAAGCTTTCATGGTAGGTATGCTTGAGATCAAGGTGATTTTATAAACTCATACCAAGAGTTATCATACATACCATTGCCAAGATAAATGTCTGTTTATTTGTGGTAAAACAGAACAGAGGTAAGACTATAACTTACCTGAATGCAATCATGTTGCTGCTCAGAGCAAATCTTTATTGATCTCTCTGCAATTACTCCTTTTGAAGAAATGCTAATATAAAATATAAAAATAGGGGTTTGAACATTTAAGATAAATAAATGGAAGAAGATATTAGTATATTTTCAGTTCTAAACCAAAGTGAAAGAACAGGCATTTCTGATCCGTTAGCTGTAATTTCTTCAAAACGAGCTTTTCTATCTAAATTTTTTTTTTCCATTCTCCTTCTTCATACTTTCATCTTTACCCTTCTCCATTTCTTCATCCCTCCATTTTCTCTCCCAACGTGTTCTTATATCCCTTTTCTTCCTCATTGCCTACCCCCACCTTTTTCTTAAAATTAATTTTATTTCTCACACATAGCAATGGTATATCTGAGTTCTGGATTTTTAAGTAATTCTGACTTACTTTCAAATATGAAATAATTATAAAATTAAATAAAAACCAAGAAAGTCTATTTTTTCTGCAGAATTGGGACTAGGGCCATCTGTCAAATTACCTCTGGAGAATAAAAAACAAACAAACAAACAAACAAAACACCACACAAAAAAACCCAAACCCCCCATGAGGGAATGCAACACTGAAATCAATGCACACAGCACTAAAATTTGGAGGCTGGGAAAGGGAGGAAGGGACTTGGGCTCCTTTTCTATCTCCCACCTCTTTCCCCATCTTAAAGTGAAAAAGAACAAGACAATTTCTCACACTGTCCAGAAGATTTATGAACACAGGTGCTGGGGAGAGTTTCAGATGTGTTTCCCACTGTTACGGAAATATTTTTTTTTCCATGATTCTTTCCTTGGTCATTCATGTTGGCTGTGGATGTTGTTGGCTACTCTGCTGGCCTCTGTGTTCTCCATACAGGACAGTGAAGTTAGGTGTCCAGCCTCAGTTTAGGAATTCTGGGAATGAGGTACCAAAATATTAGACAGAGCATTCATGAGCCTACAGATCCTTTTGTGGGCATAGACTTTGGTGACATATGACAGCTTTTGAACATAATGTTTCAAAATGCTTCAGGTACAAGCTGGGTGTCTTACCTATGTAAGATAGAAAAGATTCTGAGACTCAGACCATTGCTTCTGTTACCCAGGTGAAACCAAGTTGTTTGTGAATATTAAAGCAGAAAGTGATAGAAAAGTTGGGTAAGCTAGAATTCAGACAGCTTTTAATGGGCATTTACTGGTGTATTTAATTCTGAAAATCTACCATTGCTATTTTAACACCATTTTTACTATAGGCAGTAGTATAAAAGAGGATACCTATTTTTCAGAACTCAGCCTTGCTGAATCATTGCCTAAACTATGTACAGTGAAGTTCAGCCTTATTTAAATTTTTTATATGTACTTTACTGTGAAGGGATTAATTCCTAGCAGCAACTCCACAGCCTACCTTGTGTAATTTATAAGTTTTTTTAAAAAAAAAGGCTGATTAAAAATAAATTCACTGTATACAAATGTAATACTCTGCTGTAGATCTTAAAAATAAAAATTTTCCATAATATGAGTTACTGAGTTTGACTTAGCAAGCAGTGAATTTGATTTCTAAGAACATCTATCAAAGGTGGGATCATTAACTAAGTTAATATACCCTTTGACAATTAATGGATAATTCCCTTGTCTCATCAAGAACTTTTGATTAGGTTTAGTACATACATGTCACAAATGCCAGAATATGTACTTGTCTTAGGGTTCTTGAAGCTTGAGTGAGGGGAAAAAGAGTTAATTAATTTTTTCAAATACATTTAAAACTAATAGTCTACTCATTTTTTCAAATTAATTTTTTTTTAAATTTGCACAATAAAATCATAATCAAATCCCAGCTAATACTGTCTCAAGTGCAAATAACTTCATTTTCAATGCACCTATGTTTAAAAAATACTTTTGTCTGGTAGAATAATTTGAAAAAAATTTTGAGCTTGTTCTAGTAGCTGTATCAGTTGAGTCTATAGAAACAGAATGATTATAAATACTTTATTTGACAAAAAATCTGCATAGATTTTCATGGAATTTTATTGGGTTTTTATTTCTTAACCTTTTAATTTGAATATTTCCTAATCTTTCATTAAGTTCATCACTTCTCCATTTAATGAACTGTATTTAGAGGATTCACAAGATATTTCTACTGTGTCCAGTCTAAGCCATCTTGCCTTCCAAACTGTCTCTATGGACAGTGGGAGCTAGTGGTTTTTTGAAAAAGTATTGCAGAAACACAAAAGTTCTCAGAGCCCAGTTAGATGAAAAGGTCAATCTAATAGGTTCTTAGAAAGAAAGGCAATGTCTTATAACTGCCCCAGGTGCTTCAGTTCAGCAGTTTCTTAGAGGATGTTCAGCAGTCTTTTAGAAAATGTTCTGTCTTGGGCTTCGACAAGGTTAACATTTGTTCGTCTCCTTTTTATCCACCTTTTTCCCTCTTTGGATATGTGCTTCTTGCTTGTATGCTTGGTTTTTGCGGTTTTTTATTTCCTTTTGAGATAACTCAACAAATGTTCTCTATTATGTCTTTAAAAGTAATGAGTTTCTTTCCTTTTTGGAGGGAAGCTTAAAAATATAACCTTTTCTTGAGAACAAAGATTATTTTTGTCCTTTTTTTCCAGAATCAAAATATGCTCCCATCTCTGTGGAATGTGCACTTTTTGAAATGGTTCTAAAAATATATGAAAGGACGTAATATTTTTATTCTTGGCCTGACTTATCCACTACAAAGAACAGAAGAGTACAGGGAAACACAGGAGAGATCTATAATCAAATTACTCTCACTGAACACAAATCAAGATATTTCAAGGAGAAAGCTTCTGCAAAAGCAACTTTCATGTGGGTGTTGGAGTGTAAAGAGAGTCATCGAGGGAACTTGACTTCTAACAGAGCAGATAAGGAGTTCAAATCGCAAGATGATACTGTAATGTGCAAAAGCACATACTGAAAGTCATACCTGCAGGATTCTGGTAAATTGCTACGTATTACTTACTGCAAGATGGAGTTGAGTATGCAGGTATGGGATTTAGAATGCAGCATATGCGGTTTACAGACTTTTTTTCATCTCTGATCTACTATGCTTGAGGGATGGTTGAAAGAGCTGGTGTTCTAGTAGCCCCCAAGTCCCTGCCTTCCTGACAGACTCAAGTTTAATCAGCCACTTCCCATAAACACAGGACTATTGAGATAAGGAGTATGCCACCTCTCCTTATTCGCTGGGAGTGCAAATTTTTCAGTCTTACTAGGCTTGTGGAATTGTGGAAAGCTCAGCTATAAAAGCTATAAGCTATGCCAGTACCAAAAACCTCTGGTGGGAAAATAACAGAGGATACGGAATTTCTTGCATTTTCCTTTTCTTCAGGTGGCTGTAAAATAGGTGGATTAAAAATATTTTGGGTGGGAACAGAGTCGGTTTGCCCTTTTAGAATGCAAGGGTGATTAAATTGCTGGGGTTTTTTCCCTCTTTCAGTAACAACAGAATGTGGGATTCCTTTTTTTTTAAAGGAAGAAGTCCTCAACACAGTATACCGTCAAATGTATTCAGTATATTAAATCTTTTTTCTTTCAAAGACTGCTACTTTTAAGAATAAGCATGAAGAAACTTTAAAACATTAAAAATATTTAAACATTAAAAAACTTTAAAAACCTATAATTTATCCTTTTAAATTTAGTCAAGTAATTACTTGAAGAGAAAAACAATACTGCTCTATTTCCTGGTCACCTGTGACTTAGCTATATATAAAATTAAGTCATTTTTTCTGGTGCTTAAGAAAAGAGGTACAAGCAGGGGTATGGTATACTTGTTCAAACCAGACCTTTCATATTTACTTTGCACATCAGTTTTCAATGATATAGGGAAAATAAAAGTTATCAAATTGTCATGGTATGTAATATAGTTGGAGTGTCCAAATGAACAGTGCATTTTTGACTTGATGGATTTTTAGAACATGTTGGGTTCTATCACATCATAGCACATTACAATTTCTGCTTAGTTGGTATGACGACAAGCAAATTTATGTTTTACTCTGTGATGTGATATAATATTACCTGATGAGATCTCAGAAAACTTAAAATAACACATGCTAGGATTTATAACCTCTCTTACTGAGTGACATTTCATTTCAGCAGGTGTTTTCACCTAATATATCTTCTTGAAACATGTTTGTGAAATTAGACACATACTGATGGTTAATTAATGGTATTTGTAGGGCAAACAAATAATGTTAGCCTTAACTACAAATATGGTAAATAACTTTTCTCTTACAAATGTATCTGCGTTAAATGTTTTATCTGCAAATTGCTATCATCCTAAAACTCCTTTTTCTCTAGTCTTGATTTTTCTGCCACCTGTATCTCTACTAGTGCAGCCTCGGATCCCAGGATCTCTGTGAAAGTCATAGAGCGAGTCGCCCTAGAACACATTTCTGGGCACATGAAGGACAGAAACTTGATCAGGAATAGTCACCACATATTTACTAAGGGTAAATCATACCTGGTAAACTTGATTGCCTTCTGTGATACCGTGGTGGGTTTGGCCTTGGCTGGCTGCCAGACCCAGCTGCTGCTCTCTCACTCCCTCTCCTCAACATGATGGAGGGGGAAAATAAGGTGGAAAAGTTCATGGGCTGAGATAAGGACAGGGAGATAACTTACGAATTACTGCCATGTGCAGAACAGAATCAACTTGGGGAAGATTAATTTAATTTACTGCCAGTTAATAACAGAGTAGCATAGCAAGAAAAAAAAAAGACAAACCTGAAAATACTTTCTCCATATCCCCTTCTCCTCAAGCTCAACTTCGTTCCTTCACTCTTCTACATCCTCCTGCTCTCATCAATGCAAGGGGATGGGGAACAGGGGTTGCACACAGTTCATAACAGTTCATCTCTGCTGCTCCTTCATCCTCCTCACGCTGTTCCCTTGCTCCAGTATGGGGTCCCTCCCATGGGAGAGTTCTTCATGAACTGCTCAAGCATGGATCCTTGCTACGGGCTGCAGTTCTTCAAGAACTGCTCCAGTGTGAATCCTTCCTAGGGAGTCCAGTCCACCAGAAACAGACTGTTTCAGTGTGGGTCCCCCACAGGCCACAGTTCATGCCAGAAAACCTGTTCCTGTGTAGGGTTCTCTGAACAGGACACAGTTCCTGCTAGGAGCCTGGCTGTCCATAGGGTCTCCAGGGGTTGCAGCTTCCTTCAGGGCATATCCACCTGCTGCGTCATGGGGTCCTCCATGAGCTGCAATGTGGATATCTGCTCCACTGTGGTTGCCCATGGGCTGCAGAGGGACAATCTGCATCACCATGGTCTTCTCCATGGGCTGCAGGGGTATCTCTGCTCCAGGCAGGCCAGTCTCTTCACAGCAGTACATGGGAAGACAAGAGGCACAGTTAAAACAGGAGATGTTCAGACGTACTATAAGGAAATTTTTTTCATCCTGAAGATAGTCAAGCATTGGAACAAGTTTTTTAGTGAGGTCACTTAGTCTCTGGCCTTAGAGGTTGCTAACCTCACTTAGATGAAACCCTGAGCAACCTGGTCTGATATCATTAGTGATACTGTATGAATAGGCATTTGGACTACAGACCTCCTGAGGCCCCTTCGAGACTGAATTATTCTATGATTCTGTGGCAGATATAGTGATTCTGTGATAGATATAGATCTATCTATTTCTTTATATAACTAACATATATGTATATGTTAGATTTAAATATATGTCATATATCTGTAGATTAGTATGCAGGTAGATAGGTACCTGCCCTACATAAGATACATGGTCTCCTGTATATATGATAGATGAAACTATCTACCTATCTATCCTATCTACCTATCTATCTGGGATACATCTTGTGTCTTTTTAGCTGCATATCTACATCTTCTACGTTCTAATCGTACACTAGTGAAGGTTTGCAGAAATCTACTGATATTAGGGCAGGGAAAAAGCTTACATAGCACAACATATTGAATATTTTCTTTCCTTTCCCTAAAATGCTACTGCATAATCTAGCACACATGCATCTCTGAATTTTCTCTCTTTCACAGGGTGCACTGAGATTCCCACAATAAGTTGGAAAGGGATGGTTAATTTTAATGTATACTTTTACCCTTAACCTATAAGTTGGTGATTTAACAAATAAGCTGCAAGCTGCTTAGCTATTACAATAAACTAACTACTATTGTAAACTAACTCTCCCAAACCATTTATTTTTTTTACAGTTAAACTCAATGGACTTAAAGGTCTTTTTCAACCTAAATGATTCTATGATTCCATGCTTTATCAGTTCTGCTATTGCTCCTCCAGTCATTTCCAGTAAGCCATTAACCTGGTACTAGAAAAAGAAAGACAGAAAATCAGAAATATGCACTCTACTCTTGTTAAGTGACATTGCAGAGAACTGCGTAGCTAGAAATAGCCTAGTACGTGCTATCCCTGATCTTTCATTCTGTGCCACTGCAGAACAAATTATCTTCATTCCACCACTCCTTCAGAAACAACACTTTTTTCCATACATGCTCATAGAATCACAGAATCACAGAATCATAGAATCATAGAATGGTTTGGGCCGGAACAGACCTTATATATCATCTGGTTCCAATCCCCCTGCCATGGGCAGGGACACCTTCCACTAGACCAGGTTACTCAATGCCCCATCTAACCTCACCTTGAACAGTTCCAGAATGGGGCATCCAAAACTTCCCTGGGCAACCTGTTCCAGTGTCTCACCACCCTCAAAGAATTTCTTCCTAATATCTAATCTAAACCTATCCTATTTTAGTTTAAAACCGTTACTCCTCATCCCGTCGCTACACTCCTTGATACCCTTCCCATCTTTCCTGTAGGCCCCCTTTAGGTACTGGAAGGCTGCTATAAGGTCTCCCCAGAGCCTTCTCTTCTCCAGGCTAAACAATTCCAACTCTCTCAACCTGTCCTCATAGGAGAGGTGCTCCACCCTTCTGATCATCTTTGCGGTCCACCTCTGGACTCACTCCAACTGGGCCATGTCCTTCTTATGTTTAGGCCCCCAGAGCTGGATACAATATTCCAGGTGGGGTCTCATCAGAGCAGAGTAGAGGGGCAAAATCACCTCCCTTGACCTGCTGGCCACACTTCTTTTGATGCAGCCCAGGATACGGTTGGCCTTCTGGGCTGCAAGCACACATTGCCAGCTCAGGTTGAGCTTCTCATCAATCAACACCCCCAAGTCCTTCTCCTCAGGGCTGCTCTCAATCCATTCTCCGCCCAGCCTGTATTTGTGCATGGGATTGCCCCGACCCACGTGCAGGACCTTACATTTGGCCTCGTTGAACTTCATGAGGTTTGCACAAGCCCACCTCTCAAGCCTGACCAGGTCCCTCTGAATGGCATCCCTTCCCTCCAGCATGTCAACCACTCCACACAGCTGGGTGTCATTGGCAAACTTACTGAGGGTGCATTTAATCCCACTGTCCGTGTTGCCAACAAAGATGTTAAACAGCACCGGTCCCAATACCAACCCCTGAGGAACGCCACTCGTCAACTGGTCTCCACTGGAACATTGAGCCGTTGACCGCAACTCTTTGAGCGTGACCATTCAGCCAACTCCTTATCCACCGAGTGGTCCATCCATCAGATCCATGTCTTTCCATTTTAGAGACAAGGATGTGATGCGGGACAGTGTCAAATGCTTTGCACAAGTCCAGGTAGATGATGTCAATTGCTCTTCTCTTATCCACCAATGCTGTAACCCTATCATAGAAGACCACCAAATTTGTGAGCCACAATTTGCCTTTAGTGAAGTCATGTTGGCTGTCACTGATCACCTCCTTATTTTCCATGTGCCTTAGCAGAGTTTCCAGGAGGATCTGCTCCATGATCTTGGTGAGCACAGAGGTGAGACTGACTGCCTTGTAGGTCCTTGGATCTTTCTTTTTTCCCTTTTTAAAAATGGGAGTTATGTTTCCCTTTTTCCAGGGGATGTTTTCCCCTTTTCTTGACAGGGTTATGTTTTCTGCTTTTCATGACACTCCCTTCATAGAGGAATTGAGGAGGGTGGAGAACAGTTGGGGTTTTTTCTTTTCCTGTTTTCATAGACAGTGAGAGTTGTTTTTTTCCTGGTAGCCCAGAGAAACAGCCATCATTGACTTTGTGTTAGGTATCAGTGTAGTTCAGATTAAGGAGACTTTGATGTATGATGGCCTTTCAATATATAAAGGGGGGTTATAAGAAAGTCAGAAAAATACTATTTAACAAGACCTGTAGTGACAGGACAAAGGGCAATAATTTTAAAATCAAAGAGAATAGATTTAGGTGGTGAGAAACCAGAACAGGTTGCCCAGAGAAACTGTGGACACCCCATCAATGACAGTGTTTAAGGTCAGGCTGCATGGGACAACCTGATCTGATGAAAGATGTCCCTGCCATTGGCAGAGGGGTTGGACTAGCTGATCCATCTTCAAAGACCTCTTTCAGCCCAAACCATTATATGATTCTATGTTTCTATGAAAGTTGTACCATCAGAACCCTCTAGAAAATGGGATTATAAACTTCGCTGTTTTATGATGTGCGTTCCATTAATATGCAGAAGAAAATGAATTTTTTCTTGTAGTACGTGACTAGAGTTCTCAGATACCGCACTGTTCATTTACTGTGCACCTTCTAAAAATGTAGCTGTCATCCAAGTAGGTTCTTTACATAGTGGATACATTTTTTTAAGGGCAGAGAAGTGGTGGCTACATTTCCATCTCAGTTTTATTACGTTTCTATACAAATCTTTTACCTTCTTTCTCTTCGTGTTAGTACCCTGTGCAAATTTAGTTAATGTTCATTGTCATTCCAGTAATGTGCTTATCCTGCTTTCCAGATAATTAAGATAGCAAATAAACTCAGAGCAAAGAATGGCCTTGATATTACCAGGTATTTACAGACATTCAACAGTTCTTAATGCAGACTCAGCAGTCTTAAACACATTCTGGTTGCTTCAGATGTGTCTTCAAACACAAAGGAGTGAAGAATGCTGCACACTGGAAGTGTTGTTTGAACATTCTCTGTATTCCCTGTCTGCTATTTATTAGAAGTTTTAAAAGGAAACATGTCTGAGAATGATTTAATAGTAGTATTTGAAATCCTGGTGTCACAGAAGTCACTGCTAAGTCTTTCCCATGTACAGCTAAGAGATCAATAGAAGGACACTTTCACAAAACCACCTTTCTAATATTTGGGAGATGTAACTTCTATATTTTTATCTTAGAAGCCAATGTCTTCATGGAAAAGAGGATAATGGAACTTATTTCTCTGTGTAAAGCTTTGAGAAATGCCACACTACTACCCGTATGAAATTTTAGAGTTATAACACACCTCAACAATCCAGCAGATAGAGTTCTTCTTTGAAGCTTATTGCCAGTTTAATTTAAGCTGACAGGGTTATTAAAATTCAAGTTGCTAGATATACTTTTCTCATTGAAAACCTAAATATCATGTCATTAAGTTGTCTCTTATGCCTTGCAACTGAAGGTAAAGCATAAATATCTTAATTTGTCTGATTAAGATTTGCATTGACAATGAAACATTAGATGTCCGTAATGAGCTATGGCTTGATCCTAAAAACCTCTGAAGTCAGTTGGTTTCTTTCTGTTGACTTCATTGACATTGGATTAGATCTTTTGTGTACTTATACTGTTCTCTTAAAATAGAGATGTAGTATGTAAAGGCCCTGACAGACAGACAGATACATTTGAATAAATCAGTATGGGAGAACATAAGCCATTATGTTTCAAGATAATTTGGTAAGAGTGAATCATTTCATAGAACACATTTAATATTTCAGAGGATGAAGGAAGAAGTTATACACTAAAAGAACAGAAAGTAATTTGTGAGTATTAAATATTTCTGCTACATACTTCATGCTGTTTTCTTTCTAAAAAACTAATAGCTAATTAAAAAATGGATGCTATATTAATACCAAGGGTGGAAAAATATCATTGTTCAAAAAGACATAGCAAACTCAAAGACAAATGTAGTTGCTAATAGCAATATTGTCCAGGAGTACCTGAAATGACATCTAGAAATAAACCATTTAAAGGATCTGTCCCAGGTTTCAGATTACTTATTTCTCACCATCAAGTGAGATCTGTTAGAAGGCAGAAGCTTTGAAAATTACACCAAACTTTAAGAAAGAAACTTTAGACTTAATTTAAAAAACCTTTCTCCTTTTCCAGGGCATATAAACCAGCAATTTAAGTTCTCATGTCATTGCATCGGTTAAAAAAATTTAAAAATTCTTCTTGTTGTTTCTAAATTTCTGTTCATCTTAATGGAATCAGAAGGCAACTTTCTACCAAAATATGACAAAATTATCTAATCATAGATTGTATATTTCAAAAAGGATGATGCCTATGTAAAATGTCAGAGACAGGAATGCCAGCAAAACTAAGAAAGAATTTTGGATTAGGGACCAAAGAAAGAAAATGGAAGGAGGTGGGAAGTGACCTGAGATAGTTCTTGGCTACAAGACAGAGACCGGATTACAGGAAGAACACATACATATTCAGTCAGACTCTGCATAAAGAAAGGAAAAGATGAATATTTTAGCCACAATCTTCTATTGTCTACTTAGACCAAGAACTGAAATGTGCAATATTCTTGCCTGGTAATTAATTAAGTTTACTTATTATGAGAAAGGATTTGGGATTTTGATTTTCTGTGTGTCTGTTCCTTCTACCGTTTGTTTTTTGCCCACATGTGTGACTAAGATATGGTTATACACGGCTTTGTGAAACACATTTCATGTCTTTACCAAAAGTTCTTTTACTAAGTAAAAAATTAACTATTTTTTAAGTGGAAGCAATGTTTTCAGCCCATTGAAGAAGAAATGGCTGAGTTTAAGTTCTTAACTTACAGATCTGTGTTCAATTCTCTGTTAAAACCCAATGCTTTAGATGACTTTCATTAAATTACTTAATTTTCCTGTCTTTCATCCCCATCTGCAATTGAAAGATAATAATATTTCTTATTTCATATCCTTTTCTGAGAATTTTGACTGCACTATCTCTCTTTACTGGACAGGCCTAATACTCTTCAGCATTTATCTAATTTTTGTGGCCCTCCTCTAGACCCGCTCCAACAGGTCCATGTCCTTCTTATGCTGGGGGCTCCAGAGCTGGATGCAGTACTCCAGGTGAGGTGTCACCGGAGCAGAGTAGAGGGGCAGAATCACCTCCCTCGACCTGCTGGCCATGCTGTTTTTGATGCATCCCAGGATACAGTTGGCCATCAGGGCTTTGAGCACACTTTGTCGGCTCATGTCCAGCTTTTCATCCACCAGTATTCCCAAGTCCTTCTTCCCAGGGCTACTCTCAATCCTTTCGTCCTCAAACCTGCATTGATACTGGGGTTTACCCCAACCCAGTTACAGGACCCTGCACTTGGCCTTGTTGAACCTCACGAGCTTCACACACGTCCAGTTCCTGAACTTGTCCAGGTCCCTCTGGATGGCATCCTGTCCCTCAGGCATGTCAACTGCATTACTCCACTTGATATTGTCCACAAACTTGGTGAGGGTGCACTCAATCCCACTATGTCATTGATGAAGATACTGAACAGTACTGCTCCCCATACAGACCCCTGAGGGACACCACTTGTCACCGATCTCTATCTGGACATTGAGCCATTGACCGCTACCCTCTGGATGCAACCATCCAACCAATTCCTCATCCAACCAACAATCCACCCATCAAATCCATACCTCTCCAATTTAGAGAAGAATGTTATGGGGCACTGTGTCAAAGGCCTTACAGAAATCCAGGTAGGCAACGTCCCTAGCTCTTCCCTTGTCCACTGATGTAGTCACTCCATCATAGAAGGCCACTACACTGGTCAGGCAGGTCTTGCCCTTGGTGAAGCCATGTCCTCCCTGTGCCTTAGCATAGCTTCAAGGAAGATCTCTTCCATGATCTTCCCAGGCACAGAGGTGAGGCTAACAGGTTGGTAGTTCCCAGGGTCCCCCTTTCTACCCTTGTTAAAATTGGTTGCAATGTTTTCCTTTTTTGAGTCACTGGGGACTTCACCTGACTGCCACGACTTTTCAGGTATCATGGAGAGTGGCTTGGCAACTACATCAGCCAATTCCCTCAGGACTCTGGGATGCATCTCATCAGGTCCCATAGACTTCTGTGTGTTCAGGTTCCTCAGGTTGTCACAAACCTGATCTTCTCTTACAGTGCAAGGGACTTTGCTCCCCCAGTCCCTGCCTTGGAGTTCATCCACTCCAGAGGTGTGGGGGGAGAGGTTGCCAGTGAAGACTGAGGCAAAAAAGTTGTTGTTTACCTCAGCCTTCTCCCCATCTGTTGTTACCTTTTTTTCCAGTCTTGCTTATCAGGGGGATTCACTTTCTTTGACCTTTCTTTTCTGGTTGACATAGCTGTAGAAGCCCTTCTTATTATTCTTTGCATCCCTTGCCACGTTCAACTCCAGCTGCACCTTGATCTTCCTGACCCCATCCCTACAAAACTGGGCAGCAGCCCTATAATCTTCCCAGGATACCTGTCCCTGCTTCCGCTGCCCGTGCATCTCTTTCCTGCCCTTTAGTTTGACTAGCAGGTCTTGACTTAGCCATGCCAGTCTCTTGCCCTCCTTTCCTGATTTCTTACACCTGGGGATCAAATTTCTTACACCTGGGATCTTACACCTGGAACATCTCTCCCATGAAGAAAGGCTAAGACAGCTAGGGTTGTTTAGCCTGGAGAAGGGAAGGCTCTGGGAAGACCTTATAGTAGCCTTTCAGTATGTAAAGGGGGCTTATAAGAAAGACAGAGAAAGACTTTTTACGAAGACCTGTAGTGACAGGACAAGGGATAATGGCTTTAAACTGAAAGAGTGTAGATTTATATTGGACATAAGGAAGACATTTTTTATGATGAGGGTGGTGAGACACTGGAACAGCTTGCCTAGAGAAACTGTTGACAGTGTTCAAGGTGAGGTTGGATGAGACTTTGAGCAACCTGATGTAGTGAAAGCTGTCCCTGTCCATGGCAGGGGGCTTGGAACTATAGGATATTCAAAGGTACCTTCCAGCCCAAACCATTCTATGAGTCTGTGATTCTATACTTTGAGTCTATTTATGCTCTTTGCTATTAGATAATTACTATATAAATGCTCTTTTAATATGTTTGAACAAGTGTAATATTTGCAGAATTGGACCCTACACAAACCTAAATATTTGCAAGATATAACAACAATTTTATGTCAGTCAATAAGATAAAAGTGTTTATTGTGAAACAAATATTTTGTTGTTACCTCATACCTATTTTACATCTATTCACAGTTTCAACCACAAGTTGTTTAGGCCATTTGATTTCTTTATTAGGAATTAGTAGTAAAGTAGATTTATAGATTTGTTAGATATGATCACACTGTAAATGATCATGTATTTGTTACATCTTGCATATTCTGCATGTACTACAGAAGAGATATGGGTAGCTTAAAATTCTAACAAACGGGTAGCTGTTTTTCCTTTTCTTCCTCTTTTCAAACTTTATGAAAAATTAGAATTTCATGTGATAAGATCTCAATTATTTGAATGAAGTCCTTGTTTAGCAGATTTCACTGTTTTATATTTAAGTACTGATTATTTAGTATTTCAAAGCACAGAATATCAACTACTTTTTTTAATAACCTACATTTTTTGGTTTGCTTATGTTTAAAATTCATGTCCCGATTCTGACAAAAGGCATAATTTATTCCAAACTTTTAACAATATAAAGTGTCCTAGCAGGAAAATTGTTTTCTGTTTTATTCTTTTCACATCTGCTTGTAATTCTAAACACTATTGTTTTTGTCAGTTTATGGTTTGTATTTAAACCTCATTGAGATTCTAACAATAAAGTTTTCATATATTTGCATATCTGAAATGGCTTTTAAAAATGTGGTCATTAAATTAAAATGGATGACACAGATAAGAATGGGTAAGAATTAAGCATTTCAAGTTGCTTTTGTTATACTGTGACATCAGGTATCTGAAGTACATTAGTAATTTCAGGAATTATTGTTGTGTCACTGGCTTTCTCTGGAATTCAAATTGGGGAAGAATACCAAGAACAGTAATATGACTAAGAATAGAAAGAAGAGGGGATTTGGCAATTTTTTCACCTTCTCTTGTCCCTTGTACCAGAACTTGTCTCTCTCATCAGTAAAAGTATTTTTAGTGACTGAACTGCAAGTTCCTGGATAAAGAAACATGTATAGCAAAGTCATGAAGTGAGAGTTCCTGAATGTAAGATAAGTTATATCTCCGAGAGCATTATCTAAGTGAGCACTAGATAGTGGACACTGGAAGATTTAACACGATCCTTGAACATTAAAGAGAGCTTTTAAATTACTTGTTCATCTAGTAGCCTCTTCCTAAAAGAAACCACCTAACCACATTACAAAAAACCATTATTTGTAATCAAAAGTTTAATTGGGTATGGTATTCAGGGCCAACAGGAATTCTTCAATAAGTGGGTAGGGTTTAAAAGCAATTTAGACTAACATGAGGGAAAATGTGATTTGACTGTGATAAGGATTAGTTTGGGAACTGGAACTAGCATACAGGCCTTTTTTATAACTGCCTCATTGCTCTTAGTATGAACTAGGTCTGCAGTTAAAGTTGTTATTTTTTAAACTTTTTCAGGATAGTCACAAAAACAGATGCTTTATTTTCTGGAGGCTTGAAGTGATAGCCTTTCGGCTTCTTACCTACAAGATGTTTGAAAGGATACATAATGGAAATTATGATTAAATATATCAGTTAAAGAGTTTGGAATATTAGTCTTAGACACTTAATGTCAGCTACCCAAAATTAGAGTTTATTTTGCATTTTATCCTTTTGTATCTAAATTCCCCATGTGTAAACACTCACATATCATATCATTTTTTCACTAGGATTTGTGTGAATATACTACAGTAATCACCAAGAGCCAAAGGCTTACAAGAAAATATCTATGTTCATAGAATGGTTTGAATACCAGTACATTAAATGGGGCCAGGACAGTCTTGAACAGTGATGGTAAAACAAATTATATGAATAACTTCTTATGAATTAGGTGCTTTAAATCCTGTGCAGTAAGTTCAAAATTAAACACTGTATCCAGAAACATTTCATAGTGCAGTTGTGGAATTATATTCCAACAACGGGTATGGCAGTCCTGGTCACTAAGGGAAAGAAATGTTGCGAGCTGAGTAGCACCAGTTTTAGGTAAACAGAGAACATACATCCAACATATGTAAACATCGGATATTTGATGAAAAACCAGACGTCTAAATGGTGGACCTTGCCCCTGTAAGAAGAGAAACCAAGGGAAAGCAGAGAGAGCAGCTGCCGCAGCAGTGTCTCCTCTGCTTAAGGACGCTGTGCCTGATCAGTGCTGCAGGTTTTCCTCAACAAAGCCTCACTTGCTTTTTGGTAGAGAAGGCAGTACTGCTTTTTGATTTGCCATTCACTGTGTTTTGCTATTGCAGCCCATCAATCATAGTAAAGAATTTCTTTTTACTGCATCTTTGGTTTAAGCAAATTTAAATTTTAGGGAACACTGTGTGTGTATGTGTACTTTTTCTGCTCCACTCTTCCCACTTAAGTTGACTGATAGTACAGCACTGAGCAAGAATAAACCCACACACCACAGCAACACCTGCTTATGGATAAAGAGGAATAGCAACGTGATCCTGGTCTTGTTTCAGCAACAGATGATGTGAAGAAATTTTGGATTTCCTCATGAAACTGAACAGAGAGGTGAAAAGTAGACACCCTACTGAAACATCCAAGAAACCCCACTGTCTTACAAATTGTGTGCCCATAAACTGAATAGATGTATTTCCCAGAACAGTCCTCAAATATAAAAATTAGTAAGCGTATGGAGAGATTTAAGAAGTTCCTGTTGTCATCACTTGTTGTCACTTCTGCGTGGATCCTGCCTAATGCCCAAAAGTGCCAATTCAGTGATTTGGTTATTTCCATTATTAGCTAAAGCTTCCAAGAAAGCTCTTGTATTGAAGACATTATGACAATATCTTGCTCTCAGAGCATCTGGCTGATGCTGACTTGAGGTAAGTTCACAGAGGTATCAGTGGGGTGCAAAGAGGTCATAACACCAAATTATTATTATCAGTTCTTATATAGCAGCCACGGAATTCAGTAAATGTGAAGAGAAAATAAGATCAATCCATAGATCTCTTGAGTTTTATAAGACAAATCAGATGTTCTTAATTCCCAACGAAAAATTTTTTAAAACCATTGTAAAATCTTTATTTTTTGACTCTTTTATACTAGGGTTGGGCAAAAATGGAATGTGAAATGAGAGGATTTTTATTCTTTGCCATTCTGTAAACCAAATCAGCTACAGGATAGTCACTGTAGTGTTTACATAATAGTAATTATTAAATATCTTCAGTGCTTCAACTCAAGCAATTGAGATGGAATTCTGCTAGGCAAGGTTTTTATATGTAAAAGTGTATCTTCTGCAAGAATTTGCAAGGAAGCTGTCTGAGTAAAAAGGTGTTAGTGACACAGACTTGGATGCTGGATTTTAAGCATTTCTGCAGTATTTAGCATTTCTGGTGCAGTTTTAAGATGCCTTATAAATATTGAAGAGGGTTCTTTCTAGACAAGTTTTAAATATTAACCACTTTATTAATATTTTTCTCAGCTTCAGAGCACTTCTTATGCTTAGTGACTTGGTGTTTATTTTGATCTTTCTATGTTCTGAAAAAAGGACATATACTAGGTGTATCAGTTGCCCTATTTTTTAAGAATCGCAGATAAATTGATATTGGGTAGTCATGCCTCTGACATCTTTTGCTTCCTCTTGGCTGTGCTGAATGCCAGGTTACGGAGTAGTGCATGTGCATGCAGACTTCCACAATCCCTTGAAATGGAAAGTGCTGTGCCAGTATAAAATATGTACCATTAAATATTACTTTCATGATAAAACTATGGTTGCCTTGTCCTGCAGCAATTTTGAGTTACAAAGCACCATTCTTTCTGCCCCCAAGCATATTATAGTCAACAAAGTTTAAGTAAAATCTAGGGTTTTAGTACTTCAGTTGCCTGAAACATCAAAAAACATTTATTTCCCTCCCAGGAGCAGACTTAATAATCAAAGGTTAAATAAAAATGTTATTCTCCTGCCATCAAGCTAGTTTAGATCTCATTTTGGATATTTATTCCATTGATGTATGAACATTTTCACATGTATGACAATGTGCAACAATCCCCCAGATGTATATAGCTCTAAACAAACACTCTGTGCTGTCACCTCCACCCAGAAACACATAGCTGGGAAATATTACTTAGGCTAATAGTACGGAGTTTGATCCAAGGGATAAAATTTTATCAGGTTTTATGAAATGCCTAAAATACCAGAATTCTTCTCATCATTGGGATTTCAGAGCATCCAGGAACCATCATAAAGAAGGGACATTTTGAGTCTGAATAAAGAATAACTTGACAGTCAGCTATCAGAATGCAGTACAGTTAACCATCGCTGTACACCCTTCACAAACTCTGCACCCGTAGACACCTAACAGACAAAACAATCAATCTAGTCAGTCATTCAGTTGAAATCTTTTTACAATCTGCTATGCACTATTGTAAATCTCTGATCCTGCAGAGGTGTTCTACAGCAATCAGTAGTAATTTCCACAAGGCTACAAACTGAAACTAGTTAAATTTATTTCAAATCTGGAACCAGTGCAAACCTCTAAATATAATATTCAGCTTGTCACAGTTTTCAGTATTTCTGGTAGGTGTTGACTGGAAATATTTCAGTGTTCATGTAGAATTTTTACAGGTCCAAAGATCTTCAGCAATTACTAATCTCTTCTTTAGTCCTTCATGTGTGTTCTGTTCAAGTGACATGATAGAGAAATTTTAAAAATGGAAATTAAGCTTTTTATTTTGTTTTCAGAGTTATTCAGGACACAGTATTCATACCTATGAGTACAGGACAGAGAGCTTCTCTGGAGAAAATTACACTCCAAGATGAGGCAGTATTTTCAGTCCAGAATTCATTATGCTAGTCCAGCTAGATTCAATGTCTACGTCTATGTGCTAAATTAATATTCAGACTATTTGTAAGTCTATATAGGACTAGAGACTAACGTATCAAGGAATAAGTCTGTGATTAGTTAGTAAAAACATTGTAGGATTCTGTGTCTAATACTTGATATTTACTGATGTCCGGGGTATATTTGACCAATCCCTTAGACCTAAAGTCTACCTGATAAGAAAAAAAAAAAAAGTCATTCACAGAGCAAGGAAGTTAGGAATCCCTACAGTGACATTTTTAAAGTGCCACTAAGGATTTAGCTCTTTTTTAGTTGCCACACCTCAAAGAAGTATGGCACTTCATCTTCTCCTTAACATTTTTTCCTGCACTCTAAAACTGCCTTTTCCAAAGTAGACTTCATTAGAGCAGAAGTTGAAAGTTCATCTTTAGGTTATTCTTCTGAAGTCTGTCCTGCAAACTTTCTTAAAAAATGCTTAGAATGAGGGCATATTAAGTGTCAATCCTTTTGAAGGCATAATCCAATTAATTAACTAGAGCATGAGAACTCTCCTTTTTTATAAACTGTGTACAAGTTAAGTTCCAACATCTAACAAAATTGTTCATCTGTGCTACTTTAGAAAGTCTTATGAAAAAGATTATCCTAAGATGCATAGCTGGGACAGCAATTACAGTAGTACATTTACTTTCTTTCCTTTCATCATCTGAAAATTAAATCTGGACTAAGTTATGTTTACTTTAATTGATAGCAATGGATATATCATAGTCACCTATGACAATGAGCTGACTAGCAATTAGCCAAGAGAAAAAAAAAATTAAAATACAGCTGCTTTTTTTTTTTCTTTCTAGTTTGTGTGCTCCATTTCAGACTGTAACTCACTTTGGAAAACTGCCAACAATGCAACTTGATAGGGGGACGGGGGTAATTTTACTTTTTGTGGTCCCCCCTCCAAAAAAAAAGAAACGGGAGATCCCTTACTGCAAACTTTTGACATCTGATTTTTGGAAAAAAAACTTTTCTTCTGAAGGAAAGCAAACTCCTTTTGCAACACTGGTGT
Organism: Burhinus oedicnemus; assembly: GCA_008921705.1. NCBI lineage: Eukaryota > Metazoa > Chordata > Aves > Charadriiformes > Burhinidae > Burhinus > Burhinus oedicnemus. Next base: position 483,924 of record VFFE01007706.1, read on the forward strand.
CACAGGTGAAGAGGAAGTTTTCTTTGGAAGCTATGATGTCAGAAATATTAAAGCAATGTAGAACAAGAACAATGGCATTTAGGACCTTTAAGGAAGACATTGAAAAAAGTTTCTTTTGATTGAGCCAAAAATATATCTTTTGACCCCAGGCAAAAAAAAGGTTCTTGTTTCTCTTCATAAATAAGTACTTTTTTCACTTAAAAATAACATCGCTTAAACATGGAAAATATCACATAAAAAGCAAGAAGCTGTCAAAATAACACATTCTGTAATTTACAACTGTAGTTAATTTTAACTACATAGTATTTTTAGTTGCGTTATAAAATATTGTTAATCTCTCTCTGACAGTTAATTTTGGTTTTTTATTGTTATTATTAACACATTAAAATGTATCTTCTTCCATAAATCTCAAGAAGTAAACCCAAAGCTGAGAAACCCCAGAGAAAATACTCTGTGCTATTGTGCTGCATGATTTTGAGGTACATATGTGTAGGAGGGGCCAGGAGAATGAGAACTTCCCATTGATTAGACAGACATTTTGTGGAACCTTCCCTGTATTTTTGGGGTAAAGGACAGAGCTATCATTGATGCCTGTCCTTTAAATTCACTTTCTGCTAAAAGTAGTGTCCTCTTGTAGTGAAGAAACAAGTTTAAATACAAGGAGGGTAACTGTTCTTTATAGTGATTTTTTGCTCCATAAGATGGAGTGGTGATGTGATTAAAGTTTTTCATGTATTTATACAAACAACAAAGTAATTATTTTATATTTATAACAAAATATGAAAACAGAATCACGGAATCATGGAATCACGGAATTTTCAGAGTTGGAAGGGACCTCTAGAGATCATCTAGTCCAACTCCCCTGCTGACGCAGGAATGCCTAGAGAACATTACTCAGGACTGCATCCAGGCAGGTCTTGAAAATCTCCACAGAAGGGGACTCCACAACCTCCCTGGGCAGCCTCTTCCACTGCTCTGTCACCCTCACCGTAAAGAAGTTTGTTCTTATGTTTGAATGGAACTTCCTATGTTCCAGCTGGTGCCCGTTGCCCCTCGTCCTGTCACTGGGAACCACTGAAAAGAATCTGCCTCCCTCCTCCTTCAACCCACCCTTTAGATACTTATAAGCAAGAATAAGGTGTCCCCTCAGCCTTCTCTTCTCCAGGCTAAAGAGTCCCAGCTCTCTCAGCCTTTCCTCATAAGGGAGGTGCTCCAATCCCCCGGTCATCTTTGTTGCCCTACGCTGGACTCTCTCCAGTAGTTCCCTGTCCCGCTTGAGCTGGGGAGCCCAGAACTGGACACAGTATTCCAGTTGTGGCCTCACCAGTGCCAAGTAGAGGGGGAGAATGACCTCCCTCGACCTACTGGCCACACTCTTCCCTAGGCAGCCCAGGATTCCATTGGCCTTCCTGGCGACAAGGCCACATTGCTGGCTCATGGATAATTTACTCTCTACCAGGACCCCCAGATCCTTCTCCTCAGAACTGCTTTCCAGCAGGTCCACCCCTAGCTTATAGTGGTGCCTAGCATTCTTCCTCCTCAGGTGCAGGACCCTACACTTGCTCTTGTTGAACCTCATTAGGTTCTTCTGTGCCCAGCACTCCAGCCTGTCCAGGTCACACTGGATGGCAGCGCAGCCCTCTGGAGTGTCAGCCACCCCTCCCAGTTTGGTATCATCAGCGAACTTGCTGAGGATACACTCTGTCCCCTCATCCAGGTCAAAACATATTCCTTTATTGTGATATCTTTGCTTTACATCTAAGGCATTGTCCATAGGATCCTTTTAAGACAGATCCTTTTAGACCTGTTGGAGCGAGTCCAGAAGAGGGCGATGAAGATGATCAGAAGACTGGAAGACTGCTGCTATGAAGACAGGCTGAGAGAGCTAGGTTTGTTCAGCCTGGAGAAGAGAAGGCTCTGGGGAGACCTTATTATGGCCTTTCAGTACTTAAAGGGGGCTTATAAGAAAGAAGGGGACAAATCTTTTAGCAGGGGTCTGTTGCGATAAGAGAAGGGGTAATGGCTTTAAACTAAAAGAGGGAAGATTTAGACTAGATATAAGGAAGAAATTTTTTACAATGAGGGTGGTGAAACACTGGCACAGATTGCCCAGAGAGGTGGTAGATGCCCCCATCCCTGGAAACATTCCAGGTCAGGTTGGACGGGGCTCTGAGCAACCTGATTTCAGTGAAGATGTCCCTGCTTATGGCGGGGAGGTTGGACTACATGATCTTTAAATGTTTGTTCCAACCCAAACTATTCTATGATTCTATGATTCTATTATTTAAGAGACCCTTTAATTTCAGGTTTCAACTGACTTATTTTTAAAACTGTCTTAACATTTGTTTTTTGATAGCTCTGCATTTTTTTCTTTCTCAGGCACATAGTACAGACAGAGGAGGAAAGATGAGTGATGCTAAGTAACATCAGCTATTTTACCTTTGCTGTTGGTTCTCTTTGTAGCCCTATAGGCATCATTTATCTTCTTTAAAAGAAGTAACATTACACAAACATATGAATACCTTCATTTGATACTGACACTGTTACAAATATTGGGGATGCTTTGTTTTGGGTATCTATAGGACTTTGGCAAACGTTCACGCATACATTTTTATTTCTAATTAGTAGAGAAGCAGAAGATCTGTACCTAGAAACACATGATTTGAAGAACAAGCTTCTAAAATAAAATGTTGCCCACTACAATTTTGACCATGATCCAAGAAATTGCAATTAAGGAAGCAAATTATTCTCTAGTTACAATACTGACTTCTCCATATTTTTATATTATACTGCTTTAGAACATTTTAGTGTCAGTAGCCTCGTTTCTTTGGAGTGTCAGTGATATATTCCTCCATAAAATAATGGAGTCATAAATTAGTCATAGAAATAACACAACCCTCCTCTCTAAAAAGTCAGGAGATTATTTCCTCTAGTAATGAGTATTGTCTGCTTTTGATCCAGTGGAAAAGAAACATTGTCCTGCTTTGAGATTGATTCAATTACAGTCTGTTGATAGAGCTCTCCCAGGATACAGAGTGACTGTGTACCATACAGTTCCCTGTACTTGATGTTTTATTTTTACTTTTGCTATTTACTGCACTCTGACAGCTAGACCACTTTTGTAAGAGTATGTTAGTCTTTTTAATATTGTATATTTACGTTGCAATAATGTGCAGAGATGTAAGTGGACTTTGGGACTCCACTTTCATAATTTTCTTACAAATATAGTCAAAGACATAGCTCCCAAAATGAAGATCTGGCAGAAGTTCATGAATTACAGGGCCAACACAGGAATACATGAGTGAAATTTGATGAATTGTGATAGATATATGAAGACAGATTAGATGATTAAATAGTCCTTCTGGCTTTAAACTTTCTGAATCTCTGAAGTTACATAGTGAGAAGTATTTCCACTACTGTTTCTGTTTTGCAAATGCTTCTAGTAACTTTTTTATCCATGACCTAACCTTCATTATTAGGTGGCTGATGTCTTATAATCTTCTTACACTCACCATGTATGTTTTGTTATAAGTGATAAAGCACTCTATCAAAGTAATCCATATCTGAATATTAATTAGAATGTCTGTTGAGGTTTTGTTTCTTATCTCAGAATTAATTAATGATTTTTATGACCATTTTCTTTAAAGAAACAGGTTTGCATTAGCATATTAATACCATCTACCAACAGACATTTGGAAGCACTGAACCAGAAATGTGGACAGCAATTAGGGAGTAAAATTTAAAATGTATATTTAATATACCAAGGCATGTTTTGCTCATAAAGACCCAGTGTCATTTCAAAGTGAAAGAAAAGGCAAGTCTTGTTTTCTAAGGCAATGATATAAATAGTATGTAATGCAGTAGAAATGGAAATCTAGAACATAGCCCAAAATCTAAGTTTAAGTATGATATTTTCTTTAGTTCAAGTCACATTTTCCTGGGCCCCATGATGTTGCTCTGTCTCTAACTGCCCTCTGTACAAATGCAAGAATAAATCTGTTTAGTGTCATTTTCTACCATTTCATACAGAGGTGACCTATTTTCTACCTGAGAGTGAAAAACTGTTAGTTTCAGTTTTGAACAGGAGCATATGTGACATGGCTGTGGGAAAACTTCTAGACCTAGATAAAAAAAGGAGTTATTAGAATAAGAAGGTATTGCACTTGTGCAACCTGCAATGCAAAAATATTTTCCATACATTTTCATGTACTCAAATGTTAAAAACACAAATCAACTGATGTGACAGCTTCTGAGAAATGAGGTAAAAGCCGGGATAAAACCAGGCACCAAATAATTTGTTGAATTTCAGTTAAAGGAAAGATGCATAATCAGTAAAAAAATTGTAAAGTATTAACTCTAGAATTGCACACTGTTGGTCTTTTGCCAGGTAAAAGGAATGAGCAATACAAAATTACTGTCCCTGGAAACGGTCCTAAAAATTAGATTAAAATAAAAAGCAAGATTTAGTCCATGTTTTCTATGCCAGATTAAGCTGAATGGATTTTGGTTTTGGAAAAGCAAATACATGCAAAAGAAGAATTCCTGTGATATTATTTGTTTGATAAATCATACTGTAATTTCTCTGTGTGTATGTATATATGAAGAAGATTTCTATTGTAGTTTTAATCAAATCTAAGTTAAACCAAATGAAGCTGGGATGTACACTTACTGATTTAGGCATAATCCAGACAGAATCTAGACTGTTGCTTGTAAATAAAAAACAGCTGAAGATCCTTTTAGGACTTTGGGGGAATAATTATCTTCAGATAAACTGGATATTTACTATTTTAAAGTGGAATGTCAATACATATATCAGTACTTCTTTCAGAAGAAAAATATTTTGGACAAAAACAGAATACAAAAATGTCGTATTGTTCACTCCATGAAGTCTGTTTTGTGTTTTTCTTCTGTACATCTTCTTCTATAGACTCTGATTTCTTTATCTGTCATCTCACACAAGAAATATCAACAAGTTTGCTGTATATGTAAAATCTTTCTCATTGGGTGTATTTGATGGCAAATAAAATATTTTTCTGTCAGGATATAATAAATCTACTAATGTCACAGAAATTACAAGGAGCTCTATAAACTATCTAATGTAATATTTATCCAAATATCTTAAACCAAACTCAGAATGCAAAATAATTTCAGTAGAAACTTGAAAACCTGTGTTATATTTAAGTAACATACACAGGTTTTGTCAGGGGAGGTTTAGATTGGACATTAGGAAAAATTCCTTCACAGAAAGGGTTATCAAGCATCAGAACAGGCTGCCCAGGGAAGTGGTGGAACCACTATCCCTGGAGGTATTTAAAAGATGGGTGGACGTGGTGCTGAGGGACATGGTTTAATGGTGGTTTTGGAAGTGTTAGGTTGATGATTGGACTCAATGACCTTAAAGGTCCCTTCCAATCTAGGTGATTCAATGATTCTAACAGATAATTCTGAGTGATTGAACAGAAGAAACAAGATCTGAAGATTACAAGGTCAAAAATAGCTTCCACTAAGACACAATTCACTCACCTACTCATATGGTGACAAAAAAAATTAAGATAGCAGTCATTACTGCTTGATTTCTCCTTGGACAGTATTTGTCTGTCAGTAAGTCTTACTCAAATGTTGTCCAAATGTAATCCAGAGAACACTTGTATTTATTTAAATTTTGGATTGGGCCCCAAAGTACATAAATCCACTGTCAGATACACTGCTCAATAACCACTGCTTCTCATTCCCTCTTTCATTATAATAATATTCTTCAGAGTTGGTAATTACAACAGCTAGTACAGCAAAACATGCCTACGATCTAACAAATGTGATGTGGACTTTTTCAACAGTTTTTTGTAGTAATTTGTTACACCCTTTCTGTCATTTGTTATGACTAATTATGAGGGTAGTAGGGGAAGAAGGGTAAAGGTTAGTAATGTCTCAGATCCTGTATTTGTTGCTAGTGAGGAGAACGTAGCTTTTGAAGAAGGCAGATTCTCTTTTAATGACTACTGAGCTAATTAATTTTGGAGGAAAAGAAAGAAGTCTGTGAACAAGTATCAGAAAGAGGAAAAGATACAACTTCTCACAATAGATGTTTTAAGTCTGTATTTTGCAACTAGAAGATCTTTGTCAAAGACATTAATTTCCAGTAAAGTAATGTACACTGGTACATAATTTACAATTTTCATGTCTCTTTATCAAAACCATGGCAGCCATCATTTTGGCACACTTTATCCACAGGGAAGTAATTAGGGCTTTCTGGGAGCATCAGGGCAGTTCTGACCTCTCTTAGGCTCATATTTAACCATTTATCAATGACTCTAACAAGCAAAGAAAAAGCAAAGATATCAGAAAAGTGTTACTGAACATGGTTTCTTCTTCCACTTGTGCAGCCTCCTGAAAGAGGTAACTTTTCCTGCCTTTAATCTGTCTGTATTGTACCGGAGACCCATCAGGATTAGGTGAATGAGTAGAATAAGACACATTGAAAATCTAACCAGTAAAGAAAGTTTTCAAGTATGTGTGTTTTGCTATAAAATGATGCAGTAACTGATTATAAAAACAAAGTTGTCTGATTTCAGAGCATACCATAGTCACATATATTCCCTTAGTGTACTTTGGAGGGACAGATGTGCAGAGTAGTTGTGGAGTAAAGCACTTAAAATCAGTAAATAGGTCTCAAACGGGTTATTTATGATTGCAATTTAATAGACTGTAACATTTTGACATTGACTGACAACATCAATATTTATGTGACATGCATTCCAGAAAAAACACCATAGAATTCCATATCAGAAATGTATTCATTCTTCAGCTTTGAGTTATTTCCTTTTTCTCATTCATGTGCATAGATACTTAAACAGGCAGATTACTTTTCAAATATATAGCTAAGTTCAGCAAGGAAGGAAAAAAACTCACCACATCAGTTGCTTTGTCATGCCAAAACAGAAAATGTCATGCAGTACTATTATCACCATCAAACAACAATATCTTACCTTAATATCACCAGAATGACACGAATGTAAAGGCTTCCAACTTTTAATTGGAAATAGGACTATTTTTAGCACAAAATCACAAATTCAGTCTTAGACTCCACGTGCTTAAAAATGCTGCATTTTTGCAGGGTACAATATATTGATATTTTGGAATAGAATTGGGCCACTGCTGAGGGAGGGATGTGAACAGCAGCACATTAACACAGTATCTACAAAAAAATTCTTGCTTCAATTTTGAAAACTGAAATTATGATAATTCCTTGTTAGCTCATTAGCAATTTATAAAGGTTCTGTTGGACCACACTGCTACCAAAATACTGCTTAGCTGGCTTGCTCATTCCATGGAGTAGCTACAAGTGATGAATTTGCTGTACAGTAGCAGAGGTAGGTGGCTGTATTTTTATAAGGTGCTGACCTACTTCTCCATTATGTCCCAAGGGTTTATTTAGAATCATAGAATAGCCTGGGTTGGAAGGAAAATTTAAAGGTCATGTAGTCCAGCCTCCTTGCAATAAGCAGGGACATCTTCACCGAGATCAGGTTGCTCAGAGCCCCGTCCAACCTGACCTTGAAAGTTTCCAGGGATGGGGCATCTAACACCTCTCTGGGCAATCTGTGCCAGTGTTTCACCACCCTCATTGTAAAAAAATTCTTCCTTATATCTAGTCTAAATCTTCCCTCTTTTAGTTTAAAACCATTAACTCTTGTCCTATCGCAACAGGACCCTGCTGAAAAGTTTGTCCCCATCTTTCCTGTAGGCCCCCTTTAAGTATTAAAGGTCTCAATCAGGTCTCCGCAGAGCCTTCTCTTCTCCAGGCTGAACAAACCTAGCTCTCTCAGCCTGTCTTCATAGCAGCAGTCTTCCAGCCCTCTAATCATCTTCATGGCTCTCCTCTGGACCCATTCCAACAGACCCACGTTCTTCTTATGTTGGGGATCCCAGAGCTGGATACAGTACTCCAGGTGGGGTCTCACCAGAGCGGAGTAGAGTGGCAGAATCACCTCCCTCGACCTGCTGGCCACATTTCTTTTGATGCAGCCCAGGATACGGTTGGCCTTCTGGGCTGTGAGTGTGCATCATTGGCTCACATCCAGCTTTTTCTCCATCAGTACTCCCAAGTCTTTGTCCTCAGGGCTGCTCTCGATCCTTTCATCCCCCAGTCGGTATGGATACCAGGGGTTGCTGCAACCAAGGTGCAGGATCCTGCACTTGGCCTTATTGAACCTCATGAGGTTCACAAACCCACTTCTGGAGCCTGTCCAGGTCCCTCTAGATGGCATCCCGTCCTTCAGGCGTGTCAACCACACTACTCAGGATTTAGTACTGAAGACAGAATGAAGCAAGTAGTTGGAAAATATGCTGAAGGATATTCCTTTCACATCAAAACTCTGTAGGCCATCCCTTTATTGTCTTTAGGTAGAGTTGTATCCTCCAATGTTGTCAATTTGTCTGTCAATGGCTGAAATGACTGGGCTGCTGTATTCCCCCTGTAGGTAGAGAAGGTGTTGCAAACATTCATCCTGCATCCAGTCAATACTTCTGCAGTCCTTGATTGGACTTAATGCACTCAGCCTGAGACTACAGCTACAAGAAAACTGCAGAAAAATGCTATTAATTCATGGTAAGTCAAATTACTCTTTCACAGTGTCAAGGTCAGTTACTAAGAAGCATGGAGGTTTTACTTCCTTCTTATCTCACAGGGGTGCATTTTGCAGTTACTTGAAATGCTAACCCAGATTTCTGGATAGCAGACTTGTGTTTATTAAACATGTATGGGCAACCTGCGTGATAACATATAAGCCTGGCAAGATGTTTCCCTCAAGAGCCTTAAAACCACTGTACTTAAGGGGACTTTGAACAGCTCCTTTGAAAATTAGCAATGATTTATGATAAAGTAGCCAGCAAACTGCAAATCATCAAAACATCATGATCTCAGTTCAGCCTGCTTTTTGTCTGGAGGTTGGGACAAACCTACCCAGCCCAGTATTTCCTACGTGGATCTGTAAGGCAAATGGGTCTCCTGCACTTTCTCTGCACACTGGGGTCCTTTTGAGATCATATTTCTTAATCACAGCTGATAATTAATCCATCATCTTGTAACAGTAGGAGTGTTAACCAGGTTACTAGATTTTAGGACCTACATGTGGAAAAAGTTTCCTAGTCTGGCTATCAAAATAACATACACATTTCTTTGTTTATATCTTTGAATTTTGTCTTTTGTTCTTCTTACCTTATCAATAGTTTTTTTGCACATAATTTCATGTAGTCAGACATACAGCTATGCTCATGAGACAGAGGAAAATTTAACTTCTTTAATGCCGCTCTCACAAAACCATTCACATGGTTGATGCACAACTTTTGCTTTCTTTATTAAACTATCATTATCTCAACCCAAGAGTCTTCTCACCTTCCTTCTATTTTATCCCTGTCCCACAGGAGAGGGGAGTCAGTGAGAAGCTGGGTGGGTGTTGTCTGGGGTCAACCCACCACACCTACAAAACCCAAAATTTGAGAAAGAAGTAAAGCACACAAGTGGACATTGCTGAGCATGACATGACATCATTACGACATGTTTCTTTGTTAAAAGAATTTTACAGATGTTGGATACAATGAGATGCAAAACCGTTAGTGTTAGTTTGTTGATGAAATCAGAAAACATTGGTTCTCTTTCTAAATCTGCATCTTAGTACAGAGTTTTAAAAAAGACCTAGATTTTCCTATGAAAAAATTCTAGTCACATTCAGACAGTAAGATCATATTCATTTCACCAAAAATCATCCTCAGGAAGTGAATGAAGTCAGTTGAAGCTTTTTTAAAAAATCAGCTGCCCAAATCCTACCTGAAATGAAGGTTTAACGTTATACATCAAAATAGTCCCTTTGAAGCCAATGTTTGCTAGGTCCGAGCATATATCATGCTATTCATGATAGGCATAATACCTCTTGACCTCACTTGCTTCTAGTTTTCCGAAAAGATCACAAGTGCTCTTGCAAATGGCATAGCTATTTCTGAAAATACACAGCATTTTATAGGGCAGGATTCAGTTAATGGTGAGCAAAATTAGCAGACTATGAAAATCAAGGTATTTTTAACTACAGACAGTGCAAGAAGGAGTTGCTTGGTTTGATAAATTCCTGGGGATAAAACAGTTTTCCCTGTTCATTCCAAGAAAAGGAATGAACTTATGCTGTATAGTGATATGTTTTCCAGTTTCAGGGAATCTCAGTGGTATTCCAGAGTTAATATTTCCTTTGCCAGAGAAAATACCTTCCAGGAATACATCATACTATAAACAGAATATGTCACTAAGAAAGAATGCTAATTCATGTTTAAAAGGAGTAAGTCCTTAAGGCAGGGATATTCTGTTTGTAAGGAATAATACACACTTCCTCATGTGAGGGTCACATACTATTGCAGGCTGAAAGTCTCCATGACGTTTTTCATCACAAACTAGTGCACGAGTCAATAACCTGTTACTGAAATGTACAACGTTGCTGTAATCAATTCCAACTTGTATCTCACTGCATTTTCTTGACAACCTAAGGCTTTTTTTCTTGACATTGTCACAGTAATTATAGCTTTATTTTTAAAATGTCATCAAATGCCATTTTTCAAGTTCATATACACCATATAGACCCTTTACCATTTATTATTTGACAGTATAATCAATTTATTTGTCTCATTCCTTATTACAAACAAGTTTCATAGTCTCATACATTTATATTTTGGTTACCTGGAGAAGCTGGGAAAGTATGGATGGATTAGCTTGCCTGTAAACACTGAATCAAGACATGCTAAGATGGATTGAAATATTAGGTTTTGGTTCTATCAATGCTCATAGAGAAAAACTTTCAGAAAAGCAATCAAACACAATGATATTTATTTTAGAAGTATTCAATGAATTTATCAGAGCACACAATTTTTAAAGGATTCAAGAGATTCTACAGTTGCTTTTTAACGTGAAGTACAATGACATGATGCTTTCCCCCGCGGAATCCAATCAAATTTGGCAATAATTAGTCAATAGCTAATAACCAAATTGAATGCAACTGCCTTTTCATCTTCCTTGCCCCTGGAATTTCAGTTTCAGACTTCAGTGTACTTAAACAGAGAATTACATTTTTTGACAATGTCCTAGTCTTCTATAAATAAGTGTGAATTTCCCTCTTGGGAACAAGAAAGTGATGGGTTTATTGTTATAAAGTGTTCTCTTACCTCAAGGAAACTGGTACACGGGAAAGAGTTTCTCTTAAATATTTCTCGTCTAAATATTCTATATAAGCAGCTAAGATGCCATGGAAATTATCATGGCAGATATACTTTAGTCAAAGAACAGGTTTCATCAGTCCCAAATTACGAAGCTGAATATGGGCTAACTTAGGGGACTGTAATGATTTTTGACATGCAGAAGGTCAGAGTAGGTAACCTTAATAATTTCTTATGGTCTTGAACCCTATCATGAATAACGGTGCACAAAGGTCTGATATTGTCAGACTAATGGGGAGTCAGTTTAGGCAGGAATAATGAGCTGTGTGCCATTTTACGATCCATGCATACTCTAGTTCTTTGCCTAGCTGTAGCAGACCCTTACTATTTATTACAGACATATAAAGCCTAATGAGAAACAGTAAGTGCATAAATGAAAGCTGCACATTGGCTACTTTTTTTTTGGGTTGTGCTGATATTTTTCCTCTGACATTCCTGTATTTCAAATTCCCAGTTTAGTTCTGACTGTCCTTTCACTCATAATATTGTTTCCTGCTATTTCCCAGCTTTACTGTGAGGGCTTTTACTGTGATCGATTAAAGGAGCTAGGAAGAGTATGAAGAAAATGAGACAAAACAACAGAAAGATTTTTTTTTATGTTTGTTCTACAATATCTCAGTTATTCCATAGAACAGTAGGCTTATTGTAACATTTGAATAAAGTATCTAAGTCTCAAATCCACCTAAATTTTATTGTCAGACATGACAAAGACATCTGGATTCCTAACAATGCACAGCAGAAGTTACAAAAAGTTAGCAGCTGAGATCCAACAAGTGACAAGTGGAATAAGTGTGATAGAAAGATGAGAAAAGAATTATAACGTAAAAAGAATAGTGAAGAGACATCTATTTTAGAGATATGATTGGATATGGTAGCTTTCATACAACTCTGAGAATAAAGGTCACATAACACATCACAAACCTTAAATTGCTAAAAACAAGCAAAGCGAAAGGGAAGAAAACAAAAGCAAAGCAGGCATATTCAATGAAAAAAACCCAACTATAACAAAATAGGAAGTCCTTTTTGATAAAATCATAATGCTGAATATGTTTTACATCATGAAAAATGCCCGGAGAGCATAAGCTTATGCTACTGTTAGGGGAAGTAAATTCTTTCTGTCTGCTTACAGGGATCTCTCTCCAGAGAGTTATAAAGTTTTGACAGCAACTGTCTGAGTAATGGAACGACAAAAAGAAATACAGTTGTCATTTCGGACACCAACAATGGGAAACTAAACTTCTTTTTCATGAACTACTGCTCTTGCAGTCAAATTCTGCTGTCAGATACAAATATGACCTTTCATGTGATGGCAGCATTCAGCCCAAAAAGAGACTGAAAGGAAAGTTTACAATAAAATAAAATATAAAATAAAATAAAATAAAATAAAATAAAATAAAATAAAATAAATGAAACCTCGCACAATAAATATCATAAAAGGATGCAACAGAAGAATTGCCATCTTCCTGCTAGTCTTGGAAGCACACTTCCACCAGAAGTATATCATATTTTGGTACAAGAGAGGAAAGAATATACTTGAACTTACATACTTTAAGTATTATGTTAGAAGAAGCGTCAGTAATAAAAATTGGTGAGGATACTGCACATACTGTTAGATAAACTAGTATCTCCACTCACAAAGTCTGTGCGGTTTTTTAATATATATTTTTAATATCCTGTATTAGATTATTATCTGAACAAAACTGCCCTTTTTATGGACGTGATGAGAATGTCTTTTAGTCAGAAAAAGGAAATCATTAAAAATACACTGAGATTATTATAACAATGATTTTCCATTACTTGGAATGCTGTATTCAGTTCTTGTCATCCTCCTTAACTATATATAGTAAGAAAGAACAGATTTCAAGGCTGATAATAAGAAAGATTTAAAGTGTGGAAAGATATCTCTATGAAAACAATCTAAAAATGTTAATCTAAAAATTATAAAGAGAAAGGTTATAATAAATATATTGAAATAATGTTGAACAGTGCGATTTAAAGGACCAAACATTCTGTTTATACCTACAATAACACAAACCACAAGGTATTTAATGAACTTAATAGCTAAACTTTAGAACTAGTTGTTTCAAGATATATCTGAGATCAGGAACTTAAGATGGCTCAAAAAAGCACAATTTAAATATATATAATTTTTTTTTTTTGTAGTAGTAGTACAGATAGAAATGACTAAATATAACTTGGGTCATATACACTGCAATGATTATATATTATGGAGTGCATAGTGTTACAGAATAATTCAGACCAAAAGTAGAATGGAGAGGAAATTTTATTCCTTGCCCGATGATACATTTCATTTTTTTTAAATATTGCTGTGCTCTAACCAGGCAAAAGTTGTAAATACTTTCTTTTAAAGACTGCTTGAAGTGTTTCTTTTGTTTTTGTTTTGCTTGAGAGGGAAGTGACAGATGAATCAGAAACAATCATCAGTACACTCAGTAGCTGAGGTACTCTTTTAATGTGGGAGATGGATCCAGATTGTATTTCCCTGAAAAAAGCGGAACAGATTAGGCTAGCGAGGCAGAGGAAGGCAGACTCCAGCAGCTTTCAGCATGGTGACAGAGGTAGATGGCATTAAGATCAGTTCTCGTCACTCAGCTCTTCCTTTGTTTTGGCTTTGCCACAAATGCCAGTCTAAGGAACATTTCAGAAACATTGCACTAGGCTTATGTAACTTTGCAATAGTTCAAATTTTCCCATAAAAACCAACTTCATAAAAATAATTACAAAATAGTTCTGTGTCCAGAGAAGCCTTGCATGTTTTCAACAGTCCGTTCAGGCACAAGACATACAGCTCAGACAACCAGGTTATTTATTTATATCTTGAAACAAAGAACTCTTGTTGTTGTTGTTGTTGTTGTTGTAGAGAAGCTGAGAAAATACTTGTTTCAATAGAAAATGATTGGACTTGCTTGTCTGTGGTTGTGTAGCTTCTTTCTTCCAAGTGAATCTTGTTCATGATAAGAGTCAAGATACTGGGATATGTGTAGCATTATTTTGCCTTTCTGTCGTAACCTTGTGATGCTACAACACTTGCATTCTAAGTCAGACACTACTGGCAGTTGTACAAGATACGAAAATTGGGGTTTTTGCATTTAGAAATGCCATCAGCAGAAAAAAATTAGACAGTGCTGCTGTGCACAAATATAAATTACATTGAGTTCAATTCCAACAAGAGGACCAAAACATCACGACTATGCTTCGGAGTTTTTCCTTTTAAATACCTGTCTTGTGGGAGCAAGTAACTATCATTTCTGGGTTAATCTTCTTCAAGAAACAAAGAAGGGTAAACTTTATCCACTTACTATTTAGTTACAAGGGAATTCATTTTGTTTCAAAACTTTTGACATGCCTCCAAAAATCAATCTCAATAAATGTCAAGGAACATGGAGATAGAGGTTGGTTGTCTGTGATCAATTTTTATGTGACAAAATAGTGAAATAGTGAGAAATGAATTTCTTTAGTAACACAAGTCATTCTGAGAGAGAGATAGATGTTCCAGATATTCTGGATCTGTATGAAATTACATTATTTGTTTAGTGAAAAACAGAGTAGTGGCAATTATTACTTTTGTATGGTAGTCTTAGAATGTATTTGTTAGGTTTTTCATTGTCCTCTTTTATGCACAGTCTTTTCCCAAAAGTTTGTCCGATTTTTCAGCTGATTTGCAGTACTCAAACCATCACAGTGTGTGTCTGAATTATTTTAATATGTAAAACGGAAGGGTTGGAGAGATAGTATTGCTTTTGCCTTGGTGTTGTTTTTCTTTCTGTATACTTCTCCATGTTTGACACTTCACCACTTTTGGATCAGAACCGATATAAACTTATAAAACATAGAGCAAGAAGGATTTTCACAATATAATTTATTGATATTCAATAAATATTATGAGAAAGAGGAAAAGTAAATAAAATGAGTTGATAAATTTATTTGATAAATTTTGTCATCTTACTTTAGTTCTTGAAAGTTGTTAATATGAAATACCTGCTAGACATCTCTTTTCATCTATAATTTCCCTGAAATGGAAGCTTCAATATTCTTCTTCTTAAATTGCAGTAATTTTTATTATCATTGATGAGTTTTCTATTATTGCCATTATTTGTTATTTCTGTAATGAATTTGCCAGGAATTTGGAATCAGAAAAGGCTTCCCATTTTTTTCATACATGGTGTTTTGCAATGAGGAAAATTTTGGGGTGTCTGGTACTCTTCATCTTGTTGAAACTATACAATGAGAAAATAAGAAAAGGTAGGTCTTATCCTAACAAGATGTCTAATATAAGTCAAATGAATTGTGTCCTGGGATGCAATCTGTTTTTCTTCATTAAATAACTCAGATTTAGTTAGTTTAAAGTCAGGCTAGCTGAATCCCACCATTCTGAAGTGGGGAGAGGTAAATATTTTTAGCCCAGTTCATTGAAAAAGAAAAAAATAAATAATGAAATCAGCTACTAGAAGCAGTTTTTCAAGGATTATGCATTTCAAATAACATTCTTCCTTTATGAATCCACTAGTTCTGCCTCCTTACAGAGAAATCTTGAGAAAAATTAATACCAATTGTAGACCGTAATGTCAGATTAAATTCTGGGATTTTTTTTCATTTAGAAAAGTTATCAAAAGCCTTTAGTCTAGAAAAAAACACCAAGGATAAAAGGAAAAACAACTAGCAGTTTCCGACAACACATCTCTAACACCTTTAAATCATTTCAAGAAAATATTAAATGCAGTCCCTTAACAGTTCTCCATCTCATGCTGGATGTGGAAATATCAATTGTATCATCATGTAGCAGATTCAATACCAGACTGTGAATCACTGTTTTTTTCAGGTTGTTGTACTCTCTTCTTCTCTTATGATACAACTGGTGGTTCTGGGAGCAGCATCTTACTTCAGAAAGATTTATACTTTGCCACTTGCCTCGCAGGGAGTGGAATACGTACATCTTTCCAGATGTTCCCTGGATCTAAATATTTGGATTTTCATTGGCTCCATAGTTACATGAAATGGCTTGAGGGGATCTTTGTTTCATGAATGTGTCATCCCTCAATGCTAATGTAGGAGACTGTGTTAATTCTTTTCCAGCTTTGTGGCTACACTAATATTGTAGCGTGAACGGATTTTCAGAGTATCTTTAAAGGGAATGTTTTTTCGCTCTCCCATTCTTGTATCATGTTGTGATTTGGTTTAGCTGCAGGGAATAATACCAGTGGAAATTCTGCTTTCCTTTACCATGTAAAAATCTAGCTTTGGAAACATTATCTTTGAAAGGATACATTTAAAATGCTTTGATCAGTGTTTCTTATTTTCCTAGATTTAATTAAGTTGCTTAAACAATGCTAGAAAACACTACATTTCTCAGGGAATATAAATAATTGAATATTCAAATGACTTTTTAGGTTAACAGAAAGTTATAGCATGGCCCTTTAGTTCATCTAACAGTAATTTTAAGTAAAAACATCACAAGTTTGGACTAGAAACAAGAAATGAGGGCATGCCTTGCTCATCAAGGAGCTGCTCAGGTTGGGTGTTTGGCATTAACCAAGCAATTTCCATTATTACAATGCTATTAAAAATGTTCCTTAGTGAAGTCTTGAAGGAGCACTGCTTTAAAACAGAAATAGCCCTTTAAGCCTCTGGGGAAGGAAATGTTTGTGAAGGAACATAACGCTTTCTTTCTCCCAGTCATCTCCAAACCTCTAGAAGGCTGTATTAAATAATTAAAGCTAAAGTTTACAGAATCCCAGAGTCGTAGAACAGCTGAGGTTGGAAACGATCCTTTAAGATCATCAAAACAGAGGAGGGACCTCGTGACACAGTAGATGGAAAATGCCAAGGTACTCAATGCCTTCTTCACCTCGGTCTTTTCTGGTAAGATTTGCCTTCATGAATCCCAGGTGCCTGAGATCAGGGGAAAAGTCAGGAGAAAGAGAGACTTGCCCTCAGTGGAGGAGGATCTGATTTGGGAACATTTAAACAAACTGAACACGCACAAGTCCATGAGGCCTGATGGGATGCACCAACAAGTGCTCACAGAGCTGGCTGATGTCATTGTAGGGCCACTCTCCGTTATCTTCAAAATATCATGGTGACTGAGTAAAGCTCCCAAAGACTGGAAGAAAGCAAATACCAGCCTTACCTTCAAGAAGGGGAAGAAAGAGGATCTAAGGAACCACAGACCTCACCTCAATCCCTGGGAAGGTGATGCAGCAACTAATCCTGGAAACTGTTTCCAGACACATCGAAGGCAAGAAGGTAATTGGGAGCAGTCAGCCTGGATTTATCAAGGGGAAATAATGCTTGACCAACCTGATAGGCTTTGTGGATGAGGGTGAATGAAAGCAGTGGTTATCTTGATATTAGTATGGCTTTCAACACTGTCTCCCACAACAGCTTCATAGACAAACTAATAAAATACAGCCTAGATAAATGGACAAGGAGGTGGATTGAAAACTGGCTGAACAACCAGGCCAAGAGGATTGTAATCAGTGACACAAAGTCCAGCTGGATGCCAGTCACTGGTGGAACAGTACCCCAGGGGTCGAGATTGCGGTCAACACTGTTTAACACCTTCATTAATGGCCTGGACTCTGGCACAAGAGTGTATCCTCAACAAGTTTTCAGTCAATACAAAACTGGGAAAAGTGACTGATACACTAAATGGTTGTTCTGCCATTCAGAGCAACCTTGACAAGCAGGAGAAATGGTCAATGGGAACCTCTCAAAGTTCAACAGAGGGCAATGCAACTCCTGCACCTGAGGGGAAATAGCCTTAAGCACAAGTATGTACTGGGTGCTGACTGGCTGGGAAGCAGCTTTACTGAAAATGCCCTGAGGGACCCAGTGAACAACAAGTTGAACATGAGTGAGCACTGTGCCTTTGAAGAAAAGGCCAACAGGCTCCTGAACCGCATTACGAAGAGAAGCCTCAGTGGGGATCTTCTCATGGTATACCTAGTAAAGTGAAGTAAAGAAACGAAGAGGATGCAGCCAGACTCATTGTGGTGGTATCCAGTGAAAATACAGGATGCAATGAGTGCAAATCGATATACAGGAATTTCTATTTAACCCATCTACTGTGAGCGTGGTCAGACACTGGAATAGGTTGCCCTCTGGTTCAGGTTATCCATCCTTAAACAGATTCAAAACCTGACTGGACAGTGTCCTGACCAATCTGCTCTAGCTGATCTGCTTTAAACAGGGTATTGAAGCAGATGATTTCCACAGGTCACTTCCAACCTCAGCTATTCTGTGCCACTTTTGTCTTATCTTCTTCATTCTTTTGCAATACTTCCATTTTCCTTTCTCTTCCCTTTTATTCCTCCACATTCTTTTAAAACATTTCTGATTGCCCAGGATTTGTCTCCCACATTTTGTACATCTTTTACAAAGCTCAGATTTGCCCACTATTTGCATGTGAGGTCTTGTCATTGTATATGCCTTCAAATGAAGCATGAAGTAAGCTTTCTGGCAGAACACAGCTCCATAATGTGCTGCCTGTGCCCAACGATGTAGTGCACCATCAAACTGTGAATAGCCAATGAAGCCTACAGCAGCATCAGTGCCCCAGTTAATTGTTTGTTCAAGTTCCAAAACAGAGCTGACACCTGTGAAAACTTGGCTTGTGTTTCTTTGTCAACACATATGCATCATCCATAAATGTCTTGTTGGTGCCTAATAGAAGAGATTCATCCATGGAATATCTGTTACATACTTGCCTCTATTAGATGTTTTAAAAATAAAGAGAGATTGCAGCACAAGAGGGTGCCATTCCTTATGAATTGCAGTATGTCCGTTTTATGACAAAAAGCCATAAAATTGGTATTGGTGATTGATCAGTGTTATTTCAGCTGCCTAAGACAAACTACACAGCTTGAACAGCAAGAGAGAGAATTGTCTGACTGGCCTGGGCTGTAAAATCATCTTCCATAGTGTTAGCTCACAGTGCATTCTAATAGTTTAGTAAACTTGTTTACCTAGGACCTTTTCATTACTTAGCTCATTTATTACTGCGTCAATAATTACTTCATTATTCTGAGCTCCACAAGTATTTGTTTATTTTAGATATATTAAGGTTAAGGAAAACAATTTAAAACTGAAAATTCTAAGATGCAGAAAAGATAAGAGAATAAATATTTTTCTCAGCAAACACAATGACAACTCAAAAAAACTTTTTTCTCTAACTGTCTATCAGAAGAAATAGAGTGAGCCTGTGATTCCTTGCTGAATAAAGAGAAGGAGGAGATTCTGAGTATGGTTGAAAGCCAAGAATTTTTGGGTTATAGTTATGCCACTAATGAAATTATTAATGTTTTTCTATTGGCATGTACAGTGCTTATAAACGTTGGATGAAACCGACGAGATCTTATAGGTTGTCTGCTAGAGATGGAGCACAGCAGTGAAAATCTTCAAAAATAAACTGCCAGGTAGGCCTAGGATAGGTTTCAGCCAAAACGAATGTGAAGAGGACTTGGGAGAAGAGAAGGCAAAGCTTGAAAGGTCCAATTCATTGCCTTTCTGGAGTAGCTTTGCCCAAAAAGTACAACTCAAAATTTGGTTTCAATTGAGAGAACCTGCAGCTCTCTGGAACAACTCCATGCTGTGGTTGCACTATTATGCAAGTTCTTACTTAAAGACAACCCTCTTTTATTTTCAGTATGGTTCTTAAAGTGAATTAAACTACATTAGTTAGTCCCTACACTTCTGTACAGATAACAGCAGTTGCCTTTCTGAATACAGGTATATGTGCTCTATGAGTTCTTCATTTCTAAATCTTTTTTTTTTTTTTCATGTTACTCATTTTAAATATGGTAAAAATTAGGATCTGATAAAAAGATTAATTTATCGTATTTAACAGATATCACAGAATGGATTCATCTCAAAGCCAGGATTTGATGCAAACTCTAGGTCACTGTTTAATTCATAGAATCATCATAGAATCATCATAGAATCATAGAATGGTTTAGGTTGGAAGGGACCTTAAAGATCATTTAGTTCCAACCCCCCTGTCATGGGCAAGGATGCCTCCCACTAGACCTGGTTGCTCAAATTCATATATAATGATATTATTTAGACTCATCATTTTTCCTCTTAATTTTTTTATTTACAACTTTCATATTATTTGTATTAAAATGAAAGGAGTAGATCAGTTGCTCTTGTCTTTATCCATTTTATATTTCCACTGAAGTAGTATTGCTCTTAACATTCCATAACAATCCCTCAAGACCAGACTAGCATATGTTTTAACGGTTATAACACAATTCTTTTTTTCTTTTTCTTATTTTATTTTTTCTTCATCTTCTTTTCAGTGTTTCAAACTCTTCTACTTCTAAGAAAACTTAGAATTGTGAAATGAAATGTAAACCAATGCAATGAGGCAGTCTGAGACCAAAAATAGTCTGAAACAAAATTCTGTCTAGCTGTCAATCACTCCATTCATCTCAGTCAGGGATGTGGAATTAGGCGTTTTTCCGTGATGGAACATCATGGAATTTTCTACTATGACTTTTGTGATTTTCTTTAGCCCAACATTCAACTTGAATTAGTTACAGTAGTTCTACGGGGAACAATATGATCCTGTCCTCCCTCTTTGTCTTTTGTTTTCTGTGTAGCTGCAGCAAGCAACTCAGATTTCCTGTTTGGCAGATGGCAAAAATGTATTTTTGAAATTCAAAATTCAGATGATGGAAGTGACTGTACATTCTCAGATGAAACTTTTAATAACTACTAATAACTGTAAGCTTTTTAGTGATCCAATGAAAGAAGGAAGCATTGAATCATGTGGAGTCTAAGAATCCATGTTCCACACATTTTCACATAGGAAAGGTTGAAAGTCAGTGTATTAATTGTAGTCTTTCTTTATGTAATATGTAGAACTGAATGATTTGGGATTTTTCCTCCAGTCTAATTGGTGGAGAAGCAGTTGAAAGTGGAGTGCTTTGCTAAGTGAATGAACAGTGCAGTGTCTATAGAAAATGTGATGCTGCTTAAGTGGCTGTTGACAAGAATAAGAGTGTCTATAGCTACAAATCCCTAAGGAACGTATGAAATGGGAAAGTGCCAAAAAAATGCAACATGAATAGACTGACAGGAAAATATAAAAAGATTCTGCAGAGCTGTAATGTGAACTAGAATGCATCTGCTGTTTGAATAGGGCAATTATTTAGCAAATTAAACATAAAATCATTCAGTTTCTGCAGTTTGACATGATTCTCAACTATGGATGACAGTTAGATAGGAACATATTTTACCTCATGGTAATGTTTGCTCCATGTATTATTTAGCATTTAATTTAACTTATTATTGATCTTCTGCTTTTCTTCCCAGTAGCTTCCAGTCTTTTCTTGTCACCTCACATTTTGTCTAATGGCTACGCCATGGTAGTACTGTGCTAGCATGGTGTGTGCAATGCCACACCAACGGTGACTTGAATGTAGAGTGGCAGCGTCAAATCAGATGTAAAAAACATAGGAATAGCAAGCAATGGTAAATAATCTGGAAATATCATTTCCCTTTAAGAACAACAACAGAAAAAAGCTCCAGATAATAGTTTAGAAAAGATTAAAAGCAAGGGTGGGAGACAGTAATTGTTTTTAAAACAATACAATTAGCACATTCGAGCGTTGAACTAAACATGGTGCTTGTAAACAAATGGAATTTCACACTATGTCATTTTAAATAGCTCTTCTGAACATGTTGCATTGGTATAACTTCAGATATTACATACTTTACTCACTTTTTATCCCATTTTACTCCATTGCTTTTCAGATTGATCTAACACTGCCTCCTCTGTTCTTTTCTGTCTTCGTTTGCAGCTTTGTCAATTTGCTTCACATAGACCAGGCTTCCTTTGTCACTGATTCTACATTGTTTTCCTTAGTTCAATCTAAGAGAAAAACTTCTTCCTGCTTCCTTTTCTTTGTGTGATTGCAGTCATGTGTGTTTGTAAGTTCGTTTAACTTCAGAGAGTTTTGATATGCAACATTGCATTCCCAGCTTATGTTTACTGATTCTTAAGTAAAGCCATGTGGATTCATACTAACTCAGGTTCTCCTGGTCTGTGTTTTTTACAAAAGGCACATTATCTATTTTTGTCTTCTCAGTCAGGCTACTGTTACCTAATATTGACTTGGTCAATAGTGACTCACTGTCTACTCTGCTCAGGAGATGACTTTTATTCAATGTAAAATAAATACAAGTAAGATATTTTGTGATAGATTATGATATAACACAAATTTAGACCTGGTCATTTTATACAGATCATTTTACTTTTATTTTTATTTTTAAGATACTTATATTAACAATACTAAAAAATTTTATAAGGCAGGTCTTTTTTTACCATATGAAACAAAATAGTACTATATGGAGAATCTCTAGAAAAAAAAAATTTCTCCAAATACTAATGACCGCAAAATTTTGTTTTGAAGGTCTAGCACCAAAATTTGGGATGAGAGAGGGTAATATCAGAGAAAGTTTGGAATCTGGTCTGTAGTTAGTAAAAGCAGAACTTAAAAAAAGTACCAGTTGCCTGATTACAAGATCTTCTCCTACTGCAGACAGGATGACTGTGTTCCAAGGAGTGGAAAATAAGCATATTTCTGTCCTCATCTAAGATTTCATGCTGCTTCCGTGGAATAGGAAAAATTGTCATTTTCTGGGAAACTTCTTTTCCCCTGCCTTCCTCTTGGAATAGTGCAATCTAAGAAAGAATTATCTCGAAAGCAGACAATGGTGATAGGGACCATTTAATCAGGAAAGTCAGTGAGAATAAAAAGGTTGAAAAAGTTCTTTGAATCCTGTAGGGAGATACTCTTCAGAGTGGGGGAGATGAAGAGGAAGGAAATTTTATAGTTTCTTGGACAGTTTGGAAAGAATGCTTTTAGAGAGAAGGTTACTATGAATCTTTACAAAGACTCAAAACTGTAGGATCAAATCAGAACTGGTTTATGAATTTCTATAAAACTCAAGATATACTGTATAACATATACATGTATCAATACTTGATTCTAGCACATTTAGATTTCATTTAATTATTAAATTACACTATTTGCAGCAGACACACAACTAGTACATACATGCTAGAAAAAACAAAATACTGCAAACCTTACAAAAATATAACATCTAACTATATACTGCAGAAAACTTGATATTTGTATGTTACACATATTTTACTCTTCAAAACAAGTAAAAGTAAATTTTACTTCAGCTGATGAAGTGCATACCCTTGGGTTATTCACTGTTTTTCTTGAATTGTTTGAAGTTCAGAAATTACATGAAGGTGTACCTTCACTTAAATTTAACTAATAGTCAAGCACTTTCTGTGGAGATGAGCCAGTTTAACTATAACTGGGTGAATTCAAACACTGGAAAGTTTGCTGAACCATGCACTGAATAGGTTACCATTTACGTAGCATACTGATTATGAACATTTTAGTAGAAAACTATAGTCTAAAAACAATGACCTATTATTTAAAGAATTCAATCCAGTAATGAGTAATTCCAAGTCTTTCAGAATATTATAATTTTGAGATAATTGCATATGAAACAAGGCAGTATGTTCTACAAAATATAAGGGAAAAAAAGTCCTTAAAAATTAACTATGAGTTTTCTCTGATTCCCACCTCTGTCTCATAAATATAAGGTCTACCCTATGGATATGAAGGCAGAGCCATACATATGAACCTCCTGAAGTCATCTCAGGTACAGTATTCTGAGATGTTACTTGTGGCAAATTCTGATTCACAATATATAGGTAGAAAAACAGGCTAACTAGCAGAAAAGAAGAAGAACTTTATGAGGAAAAAAAAGATATTCTTGTCTGGAAGTTCTTGGAACTTCTTCCCTGTTTCTGCCAGGTTATCAGCATAAACTGATGCTAATGACCAGGTCAAACAACAAAGTCCCAGTCTCTTAATGAACCACTCTTCCATCGTCCATTGCCCAGGAAGAACAGGTAAGATACATACAGCACAGAACATGTATTAACAGTTGATTTCCTTCACCTCTGAGATTTCCAAAGTGTCTCACAGATTTTAGAATCTTATGGATTCTGCTCAGTCTTTCCTACTGCACTACCTTCTCTCTCAATACTTTAGGTTTTTTTGTTTCATAATTTAAAAATTCTCAGTTAATTTCTTTCTTTATTCATGCTGGGAAGCCTAGAAGAGCAGACCTATCTCTAGGTCCTTGTTCCTTAACTGCATCAGATGGCCTGAGGAACTTCCATACGCACCTTTTGTTACCATGCATTACCATTATACATAGATACACAGCCTGATGACTGCAAATACTTCAGCTCATCTAACTTTTCATCAAAATTTGGTTTCAAATCAAACTTTGGAACTGCTACCTGTCAATGGTAAATTGAGGCCAAAATTATCAGATTTTACAACCAATTATGCTCAAATAGAGATATTCAGAGTTTCTACAATCATAGGAAGCATATGATAGTAAACACAAGAGTTAAGATATTATATTTCAGTGTATTTATCCATAATTAAATCAATTTTAATTCTGGTTCTGAGCAAGATTTCACAATTTTAGTAGGCTTTTCAAAATTTCTGATACCACTTATTTGTCCTTTCCTTCAGAATTCCATACTATATCACAAAATTGCAGAACAGTTGGAAAGGACCTCTGGAGGTCATCTGGTCTGACCTCCCTGTTCAAGCAGGGCCACCTAGAGCAGGTTGCCCAGGATTGTGTCCAGATGGCTTTTGAGTATCTGCATGGATGGAGACTCCACAGCCTCCCCGGGCAACCTGTGCCAGTGCTTGGTTACCCTTACAGTGGAAAAGTATTTTCTTGATGTTCAGATGGCACTTGTTGTGCTTCAGTTTGTGACCACGGCCTCTGATCCTGTCACTGAACACCACTGAAAAGAGCCACCTTCATCTTCTTTACGTGATTCCTTCAGATATTTGAATGCATTGATGAGATCCCCCTGAGCCTTTTCTAGGTTAAGCAGTCATGGCTCTCTCTGTATATGAAATTATATACACAGCTGGTCCAACAGATGAACACAGACATAAAACCGCCTCACTCACATAAACACAAGGTGCATCAACAGCCTCGTTCTGTTTCCCTTTTGGGCTAATAGGGGTGAAAACCTTTTAGTGGAAAATAAATATTCAGTGTGGACTGACCCAGCAGCTGTGCTTGGACACTCATTCTGCTCAGTGGCTGCCCCTGGATTCCAGTCTGCCCAGTTGCTGGAACTTGGGCATACAAGCCCTGAGGCTACAGCCCCTTTCCAGTTGCTGATACATAGACCTACACAGAGGGATACAGACACACGAGTGATGCTCACTGTAACTGGCCTTAGACAACCGGTCTATCCAGTTGCTGGCCCCTGGATCCCCAGGTCTCCCAGGTGTTTGATGCAGACACACATGCAGACAGGTCTCCCCAAGTTGCTGGTCCAGACATATGACTTTACCAGTGGGGCTGAGGTTCCCCTGGGACAGGCTTATGGAAGCAGACCTTTAATCACATAACCTAACACTGGTTACTGCCTTATGGAGAAAATATTACGATGCTGATATAAGGAGGGAAGAATTTTTCGTGAAACAGATTTTTAAGCATATTATTTAGTAAAGCAATATAATGTTGTCATTTTAAGATAATAAAAACTCACTTTACCAAATATGAAGTGAAATGTTGTAAGTGAACTTATTTAAATTATCTTACTTCTTTGTTCAAAACAAATCACGTGGGGACAAATACAAAGGGGGTAAATATATTAAAAGATTATTACGTTATCTGGAGAAAAAAGATACCAAATTCAACTCTATTCTGCATGCACCAAAATTTTTGCTATTTAAATCCCCTTGAAAATAAAAGACCTGAAGAAAATACTAGTTTTCTATCTGACTTTTTTTCTTCTTCCGTGCAAGAAGTACTCAATTGAATCAGAAGCCCTTTCTTTCCAAAAAACTGATAATCAATTTACCCTGGTAAAGGATTAATATGAGATACATCAAAGTATCTATACAATACTGCCATGGTGACAGATGATGCAGAGAAGGCAGAATTCCTGAATGCCTTCTTTGCTTCAGTCTTTACTGTTTAGGCCAGCCCTCAGGAGTCCCAGACTTCAAAGGTAACAGAGAAAGTCTGGAGGAAGGAGGACTTTCCCTTGGTTGAGGAGGATCAAGTCAGAAACCAGTTAGGACAACTGGACATCCACAAGTCCATGGGTCCTGATGGGATGCACCCGCGAGTGCTGAGGGAGCTGGCAGAATTCATTGCCGGGCTGCTCTCCATCATCTTTGAAAGGTCCTGGAGAACAGGCAAGGTGCCTGAAGACTGGAGGAAAGCCAATGTCACTCCAGTCTTCAAAAAGGGCAAGAAGGAAGACCTGGGAAACTACAGGCCAGTCAGCCTCACCTCCACCCCTGGAAAGATGATGGAACAGCTCATTCTGGGTGTCATCTCAAAGCATCTGGAGGAAAAGAAGGTTATCAGAAGTAGCCAACATGCATTCACCAAGGGGAAGTCATGCCTGACTAATCTGATAGCCTTCTAGGATGGCGTGACTGGACAGATAAATGAGGGGAGGGCAGTGGATGTTGTCTGCCTTGACTTCAGCAAGGCTTTTGACACTGTCTCCCACAGCATCCTCACAGGCAAGCTTAGGAAGTGTGGGTTAGGTGAATGGACAGTGGGTTGGATTGGAAACTGGCTGGCAGATAGAGCTCAGAGGGTTGTGATTCATGGCACAGAGTCTAGTTGGAGGTCTGTAACAAGTGGTGTTCCCCAGGGGTCAGTACTGGGTCCAGTCCTGTTCAACATATTCATCAATGACCTGGATGAAGGGATAGAGGGTACCCTCAGCAAGTTTTCTGATGACACAAAACTGGGAGGGGTGGCTGACACACCACAAGGCTGTGCTGCCATTCAGCGTGACCTGGACAGGCTGAAGAGTTGGACAGAGAGAAACCTCATGAAGTTCAACAAGGGCAAGTGTAAGGTACTGCCCCTGGGGAGGAATAACCCCATGCACCAGTACAGGTTAGGGGCTGACTTGCTGGAAAGCAGCTTGGTGGAAAGAGACCTGGGAGTCCTGGTGGACAACAGGATGACCATGAGCCAGCAATGTGCCCTTGTGGCCAAGAAGGCCAATGGCATCCTGGGGTGCATCAAGAGGAGTGTGGCAAGCAGGTCGCGGGAGGTTATCCTCCCCCTCTACTCTGCCCTGGTGAGGCCACACCTGGAGTCCTGTGTCCAGTTCTGGGCTCCCCAGTTCAAGAAGGACAGGGAACTGCTGGAGAGGGTACAGCAGAGGGGTAGAAAGATGATTAGGGGACTGGAACATCTTTCTTATGAGGAAAGGCTGAGGGACTTGGGTCCTTTTAGTCTGGAGAAGAGAAGGCTGAGGGGGGATCTCATCAATGCTTAAAGGGAGGGTACCAGGGGGATGGCACCAGTGTTTTTTCAGTGGTGCCCAGTGATAAGATAAGAGGTAATGCGCACAAACTTGAACATAAGAAGTTCCATCTAAACATGAGGAGGACCTTCTTTCCCTTAAGGGTGGTAGAGCACTGGAACAGGCTGCCCAGAGAGGTGGTGGAGTCTCTGACTCTGGAGACGTTCCAAACCCACCTGGACGCCGTCCTGTGCAACCTGCTGTAGGTGTCCCTGCTCTGGCAGGGTGGTTGGACTAGATGATCTCCAGAGGTCCCTTCCAACCCCTGTGATTCTGTAATAATCATTATCTTTTTATAACTTCTGAACTTTCCGAAGACATGGTAGAGGGGAATTCTCATTTCAAATTTAAAGACTGTATACTGTTCTTCTCTTGATCTTATGCCTATTAAAGTTGCAGTTGACTTTTTAAAGTATCAAAGAGCAAGCGTATACATTTAAATCCATTTCAGGAAAATCCACTTATATCTTGTGTGAGCTCATTTGATGATATGAAGATTTCACGACACAAGGATCTAAATGAGAAAGATCAGCAATATTGCTGTTCAGTTTTTAACATACTCTTGCTATGCCAGTGTTATGTCTCATAACAAAATAGGTTTGGTTTCATTGTGTAAGACATTATAACTCTGATAAGTTTACTCAGTAACCAAATAATGCAATTTATCAGAACCTGTCTGTTTTGCTTAAATGAGCATAAAATTACTTAGCTCCTGTCAAGAGTATGTGTTTAGTGTATTATCAGTTTATGTCAGTCAACGCTGCCTGTATCTCATTTATTGGAATATGTCTTAAGTGTGGAGTTTAACTACAATAAATTAATGCTTTTTCTATATTCCGTAAAGCACCGTTTGATCACCTTAGTGACTTAGCTTAGCTATCTAAAAGGCTTTTATATCTAAGTCCAAGCCGGTAAGTCTTTGCTGGCTGCACAAACAATGGATAGTCACGTCATTCTGAAGTATGTGGCTAAGACAGGTAAGATGAATTGCCGTCTTGAGGTACTTGTATGTTTCTGGAGGTATTTATGTTTTTCTCTCATTCAGTTGACAATGAAAAGAGCCTATAGTGATTAGCTTATTCTCAGTGTTTTAAATAGCTTAGCTATTTAAATTGGTATAATGAATACCATATATTAAATTGTAACCACATCACTCAGAATGAGTTTTGGAAAACTGTAAATCGTTTAAAATACATTTTTATACTCTTATTTTATGAAACATGTTTTTTTCTAAGTAAGAATGTCTTGTCTGAACTGAAACATTTTTAAAATAAATATATGTAGAAATATTATCTTTATATGAAAAGTCATTTTGTACAATATACACAGCACTATTTCTCTACATTAAAGTTGTATTAATCTTCTTACTCTAGTACCCACAGAAAGCATCCTCAACTCCCTTTTTTTCAACCAATGGAGGTGATGATGTAAAGCTTCTTATATTTAGTGGCTCAATACACTGGCATTTCATATTCTTTTGGAACTCCTTGGTGGGAATAATTTTCCTCACACAGGTACTGCAAAATGGCTGTGTCTTTACAGCAGGGTCAATCTACAATATTATTCTGTTGCATTTTTGTATTTTGTGTCTGTTTTCTTTAAGGGTAATGTGGCCAACACAGAAGCATCTGAAAAAAAAGGTCAGTCTCAAAAGTCAGCTGTTGCACACCTTGTTCTTACTATTTGGGGATAAAGAAGGCCAAATATCCAGACTATTTTCATCTGCCTTCACTGGGAGTTTCTAAACTAGCAGAATTTTCATTCTTCTTTTTCTATTGCATTTCTGGCTGCTAATTGTCTTGATGTACTCTGTGACATTAAGCAAGTAACTTAAGATGATCTTCCCCTCTTTTAGCTATATAGTGATATCCAGTTTCTAAGAGCATGAAGAAATTGATTTAATTGACCATCTGTGTGACTCCAGGTCCTGTTAATGGAATAGTTCCAGAACAATGACAAGAGTACACCATCTAAATCTAATATGATCTAAATTGTGATAGGTGTTTACATTTTTTATACACTCAGATGCTACCATGAAAATCAAAGAGATTTGTAAATAGGATTGTTTTGATTAATACAGATTTTTTTTTTACCACTTAACCATTGTGACTTCTCCAAGGAGGAATAAGTAAATAATAAATAAGTAATATTTAATAATAAATAAGTAAAATTTAAAAAATCATAGAATTACAGAAATATGACATTTATACGTATCTTAAGTGAGAATTCTTGAGGAACAAAAGTGTAAAAATATGTGTCATGGTTTGGCCTCAGCTGGCAACAAAAACCAGGCGGCCACTTGTTCAACCCCCCACAGCAGCGGGGGAGAATCAGAAGAAAAAGGCAAAGCTCGTGGGTTGAGATAAAGGCAGTTTAACACAACAGTAAAGAAAAGAGGAAAACAACACCAATAACACTGATGGAGGAATGTACAAACACAGTTTCTGTACCAGTGCTCACCCACCACACCCTGGGCAGCCCCAGCCCGATCCCAAGCCTTGACTTCCTCCCCCTTCCCCGGCCAGCTCTCCCCTATACACCGGGCATGGCGTCACATGGTATAGAATGCCTGTGCCCCGTGCCAGAAAATCCCTGGAAAATATGGAAATACTCTAGCTTCCCTCAAAAACACTTCTCAGGTCAGATTCTGAATTACAATTTTAGTTGCAGTGGGAAATCTCCATTTGTTATAAATTTATAAGGAGATTACCATTAATAAATGAGTGATGCTGTCAACTTAGATGATGTTTACTGATTCATCGTCTTCATTATTTCTTTGATATCTACAGAAATCGGACATCTTTTCCAGCAAAATAAAGATGTTCTTATGAGACAAAGTATGAAAGTCTATACTCTATTCTGTATCATAATCCAGAAATGCAAGAAAGTGTGTTCTTTTCAACTCCCATTTCTACTTATGACTATAGTGATAAATTAGGATATGAGAAGCAATTTTCGTTTTTCTATTTAATTGAGGACTGACAGGAATAAAATACTTCAATAATTACAATATTAAAAATAGTGCTTTGAATTTAATTCTGAAGATTAGATTTTCAATGGTCTCAAACCCACCAGTTCCTATCTAAGTACTGATCTAATTAGCTGTATTTCCACTTCATTCTATTTTTTTCTTTTTTCTTTATTTTTCTGTAATAAATTTAGTCCATTTGCTACCACTCTTTTATCACTTCTGACAGTCACACGATGCAAGCATATAGTAAGAAGTTCTGATAAATTTGTATGTCAGTGTAGATGGATGCTCATATATAATGTATTTATTTAGCATAGGGGAGTGTCCGCTACACTAAACACCAAGAGTTTTATTATAGATGTCACTATATTTTTGTTATTGTAGCTATTATATCAAACTTTGCAAGAGGTATGTTTCATCTTACATTGTCAAACTGATGTGAAAATGTTTGAAAAAAAGGAATCTACAGCCTGAAGGTAAATAAGTGCATGAAGGCAATTAAAAAAACCCAAACATCTCTTTTCAGGGTTCCCAGCAACTGAAATTAAATCGTCACTTTTATTACATTAACCTAAGGCTGACATTAACTTTGTCTTCTGAATGCATAGCATACAAAAAATATACTATGCAGAAAAAAGAGCTCCTACAGTTTTGTTTGTTTTGCAGCACTGTGGGACAAATGTGTCAGACAGGAGAGAAACATTGCTCCAGCTGGGTAGACCCACAAAGAGAAATTCAGAAATCATTACATGTCCCTAGGTTGAGCCTAAATTAATAAAAGGATTGGTACACAAACAAAGACAATATTGGAGTGACAGGAGCTGAGGTAAGGTTAATATTGAGAGGCCAGTGATATGCATACATATCTGTGTGCTGAGCCTGCAGGTTACAGATATATTTGCTTATGTACTCCTTAAAAGATTGAACAAACAAGATATTTTACTGCCAGGAACTCTGGCTGATAACC
Organism: Burhinus oedicnemus; assembly: GCA_008921705.1. Taxonomy (NCBI): domain Eukaryota; kingdom Metazoa; phylum Chordata; class Aves; order Charadriiformes; family Burhinidae; genus Burhinus; species Burhinus oedicnemus. Next base: position 515,547 of record VFFE01007706.1, read on the forward strand.
GCTCATTCATCTCTGATGCACAAAAAATACGTATGATCAGAAGTATCAAACTTATTTTCCTTAGCATAGTTTAGGATAAGGTAATTTAGGTACTAAAAGGCAATTTACGTACTAAAAGAAAAGCTGAGATTTCCTAGGTTCCTTCTGACTTTTGTGGAGGTAGCGAACTACTTTCTAGACTCACATACGTTATTTACACAAAATCTACTTAATCACATGTACGTTGATGGACCATCAAGATCCCACTCGTTTTCCCAATTAGGGGGGGAGGGGGGGAAGGGCATGTTGCAAGAATTTGATGACATACATAGGAGTTTAGTTTGCAGGAAAGATAAAATTATGTAGCAACCAGATTAGTTACGAAAGTTTCCAAATGTGCAACATCACCACTGTTCATAGTCTATGGACTCCTGAGAAATTTCAGAGTACCTAGCTGCCTTGGTACTTCATCTTATAGTACTTCATCTGAGTCTAGACTGCTTTCACATAAACAGCTCTACAAGAGGTCATGAAACGCAGCAGGGCTTTTGCAACAAAATCATTAATTGTCTTGATGAACACTTAGAAAATTATACAAAGTGTTCCTTATGGAAAGCATGAGTAAAAAAAAAAAAATCATCCAGTCCATTAGAAACACAGAAATCTATTTATGGAACTATTACTTTTATTTGACTGATTGTAAAATGGCTTTAAAAAGTATGTTTGCAAATATGTGCGCTGGAACATTCTTTTTGCAGAACTGTAATAATAAAATATAGCTTGACATAGATATCTATTGTTATGTCTAAAAAGTCACCTTGAATAAATTACATTAAATAGTAATAACATAGGAATAGCATTGACTGTATGGTAATGGTAAACAAAACGGGATATCATAGATTTTTACTTATAGGCCTATATCTTTCCCAGGGAGTAGACACAGAAGATACATCTTGTGGCTCGTCACTAGCCTCGGTCCACAGAAAGCTACAGGAAAGTAAATGCTGTACTTGAACAACTTTATATCAGCAGACATTTTGTACAATTTGAATATGCCCTGCCTTTCCTACTGTTAAGGGTTTTCTCCATCACTACGGTCATGTCAGGAAATTTTAAAAAATCATGGTCTCTTTTGTGGTCCCAAGGGCAAGCAGAACAAATATGTATAACTTGCAACCATACAAATAAACTCTCTGCCTTCATTTTTCTATCCAAAACCAGGAAATCTCCATCCATTACAGCGTGCTGGGAGCGGTGTCTGGCTCATGCCCAGCCATTGCCTGGGACAGGCATGGGCTCAAAAAATTGTAGAATCACTTTCCTCAGAGAGGACCCCTGAGGTTGCCTCGCCCACCCCACTGCTCAGAGCAGGGCCAATTTAGTTAGTGCGGTCTAAGAACAGGTGAGTGAGCATGTAAACTACTTAGTTCAAACTGCTGCAGCACAGCATTTGTGCACATCCGCTCACCATGCTTATTGGATTTATAACTCATAGTCCCTTAGGAAATGTTTTGGCAGGACTTCACACATACCTGTAAAACTTCAGATGTTGATACCAATGTCATCCATATTATAGAGTAGAAGATCTCCGTTTCCAGAGAAACCGGCCAGCAGTTTTAAAGAGCACTAATTTCAGAAGCACTATATATCCACTCTGTCTCTCTATTCACTCACTCTAATAGGCACTCTATCTTCTGATAGAAAAAGTGCAGAGCTGGGCTCTTATCCCTTAGCTGGGGTAGTGAGAACTTACAGCAACAGGGGCAGATATGATCTCTAGAACTTTATTAACAATTATTTCTGGTCTGGAATCATTATTTGATAATGGTTTCAATTAAAACTTGTAAAATGAGAACTGAGTAATACTATCAAGATGTTTTGTAGACTCTAAGGCATTCCTATTATTTTGTAGCCAGCACAGAGTTTAAAATCGCTATACTCTGATTTATTGCAGGATGACATATAGAGCTGAAATAGCTTAATAATATGTCAGTACCATCAACTGTCCCAATTACATCTCAGATGTGCATGAAGGATAAATAAACCAGCAATCTCACTCCATTTTGCAAAGATAAATAAAATGTCTGATTTATTAAAGGTATGTCAAAATTAAAGTATTATTCTGTGGCCTGAACGTAGGCAACAGGCTTTTAATCAAGGTCAGATAATGGATCTGTGAAAATGCCACAATAATCTATGCAGAAAATAACAAACATAACACCTAGTGGTTACTTGGGGTCCCTTTGAGAATCACTTGGTATATGTCAAAGACCAAATCCTAGTGTAAGTAACATGGTAACTGCATGGTACTTGGAGGCTAAGGTTCTTAGGAGCTTTGAAGATGGAAAAAAGTCATTTTACTTGTAGCTGAACTGTGGAATTTTAAAAGGGTTATTCTGTCCTCCCTTCCTCCTGCTATGGGAGGGTTTGCTTAGCACATTTGTGTGCTTCCATACAACGTTCTCAGCACTAGCCATTGAAAATATACTCCTGTGACAGACACTCTGTTTGCTTTTCACACTCTTCCTTCCACATAGCACAGACATTTACCAGTTCAGTTCTGATTAATCTGCAATTTTGTCAGTGATAACATTCACAGAAGTGAATAGAAACTGTATCTACACCGCATGCTGAATAAGAATGTCCTCCGTTTTCATAATTGGAGCCACCCCAAATAATATGTGCGTTCACCATATCCCTCCTATAACTTCAGAACAATTATTCACTCCTTAGTAAAATTCAGACTTTATTATTAGATTATATGTCTTTTGGTGATTAAAATTGATGCTTCTTTATATCAATGTTTAGTTAGACAACTTTGAACTTATCAAAATATTGTATTTTTTCCACAAATGATTTATTTAGTAAAGTAACAAAAATAAATCCATCCATTCTGACTTTTAGACCTTAGCTGACAGCACTAAGCTCAGCCTCCTTCAGCCACATAGTCCAACATGAGATACTGAGAGGATAAATGGCAGATAAAGTTATTGTATCAAATGAATCAATAGGGCATTATTATTTGACTTCATTTCAGCTTGTTTCTTAGCTGCAGAATAAAGTCTAGATAATATTTAAAGATTTCAACACATATTTACCATTTACTATTTATTGTCAAGTCTGAGAATATTTAGTTTCAAAATCATTTATTGTAAAGTGAAATTAATTATTCTTCGGAGAGTTATAATTTATGTATCAAGTTTATCCTTCTCAAACATTTTCACCAACAAAGCATAAATATGTGAAATTCACAAACATTGATAAATGTTAGCTTTCTTCTATTATTCTTAAAGTCAAAGATTTATTATAAAAGAATGTGTTTACTTCAAGTTACCATATTCAGCATATTTTTACTATGTTTGCAATTATTCTTATGTGGTAGATGCTATCAGTGGATCTAAAGTGTAGTCATGCAAGAAAATGAAAATGCATCATGAAAGAGCAGATAGCTAATAGTATTAGAACTTTTAGAAGCAATATTAGTGTGTAAATATATTTACATAACTAAAGAACCTGACTGCATTACCAAATTCTATTCATTTAACCAATAAATTTGATTTAAAACTTCAAAAGCAGTCCCAGGAATCTAGAGTCCACTGTTTTCCTAATCATCTGTTCATTCTACTGATTTACAAAATTATGCTCCCTGATATTGAATTTTGTCTAGCTACATGACTATATTACTTACTGTCCTTGTCTAACATCTAACTTAATGTTTAGGGTCTTTGCCTGACATGAACTAGCTATGGCAAAATTATGTTTCCTGAAGTTGAGCTGATTTTAGAACCCTTGTTCTAATTCCTTGGCAATGCTCAACAGTGAAAATGGAAAGGCATTAGCATTGTAACGGATAGGAATCCCATAATGGATTTAAATGGGATTTAAATGTCTTCTTGACTATTTCTGAACTGCTCAAACTTCTAAGCTCCAGCTCAAACAGAACCACAAACTTCTAAGTTCAAACACCATTTTCTGTGGTTGTGCAAGAGCCTGTCCATAGGTACAGTGGTGACTTTGCTGTCCAAAATGAAGCTAGGCATCTCAAGGTTTAGCATCTCTGGGCAGCACATAGTCTGAATGGCTATCTTGAGCTTAAGCATCTGCTTTCCAACTGATGACATTTTATAAGCTACAGCCACAGGCCTAAATAAGTCCCTGAGGATTTTTTTTTTTGACCTAATGAATATATTAGATAGTCACAGAAGATAAAAAAATCTTCAGCATTAAACACTTACTCAAAATAGTAAAAAGTAATAGATGAGAATGTCAAGAGGAAAGAACCTGTATACAAATTTCTGCTATGGTTCGCATAAAAGGCAGATTTAAAAACAGGTCTACGCAGTTTCAGGTGACAGCCATAATCCTGAGTTAATGCCATAGGGACAGCAACTGAAAACAATGCATTTGGACAATATCTAATCTTCTTTGTTGCTGAATTCCCATCTCTCTCCTCAACACTTCTGATTTGTTAAGTTAGTATTTGGGTATTTATTTCCGTAGCTCCTATATTTGTCTAATTTCCCAACATGTTGTACTGATGGTCTAACTACAACCTAGCACTGTGTATTCTACTATCAGAAGACACCTGAAAGTGAGAGCTTGCACCATTCAAATTATAACTCTTAAGTCATTTTATGACCTAGCTCTTAATCTCTCTTAAGTTTGCCATCTGTAAAACAGATAACTCTATTTGCCTACCTCATACGGAGGGTGTAAGGACAAGTATGTAAAAGATGCAAAGGTACAGTGGTTAAGTACCAGACACAGACAGCTATGGAAGGTGAAGAAATTCCAAAGGCAAAGGTCCTACATTGGTAAGGAAAATGGATCATGGACAGTCAGATTTAAGAAACTGCACTGAAGTATATTTCAAAGCTGGAACTTAAGACAGTAATGGTAACAGTTTTATGTGAGAACTTATCTATAAAATAGTCTCAGTGCTTGCTTACATTTTCTTACAATGCTGCAATACGTGCTCAAATTAATATAGTAAGAAAATATTGCACATCATTTGAAAAATAGTGCAGGACCAGAAAGAAGAAAAGGAAGACAAAAGCACCCGTCCCTTTCACCTAAGCAACAATTCTTTTTTCTTGTGACAGGTCAAACAGTAGAAGAAGAAAATGCAATTTTTAGGACAAGCTAGGATGTTGTGGATATAAAGCTTTTACTATAAATATCAATTCAAGTTGTTTAAAAAACAAATCTTTGGAATCTTTTGAAATTAATAATTTCTACATTTCTTCTCCAAGTAAGCAAACTGCTAGAAAAAGTCAAATTCACATTCAAATGAAAACACGTTTTTCCCGAATCTCACTAATCAGTATGTCCCATCTTTTAGCATTCTACTGTCAGAAAAATTGATATCCCGTTTCCCATTACTCTGGATCATGTTACAGAATGACTCTACTGCAGTCAGGGTGGGAGGAAAAATATGTATTTCAGTCTCCCCTGGTGATATCTTTCCCAGTTATATAAAACATTTCCATATTAATTGAAAGAAATTACATATCACAAAATGGTTGTCCCTAGTCTTAAGAATTTACTTCACAAAGGTAGGACAAGAAAACACATTAGTTTGTCCATCTTTTTGTTCAATAACAACTCCAGCAGAGCTGTGTTTCAAATGAAGTGACAATGCTGCTTACTGGGGATAGATTTTTTATTGTCATATTTTGAAATATCCCATGTCACATCTGAGACATCTTCTCAAAAAAACGATCAGCAGCTATTGCCTCATGACCAAACTGTTATATCTGTCACTAAGCAACACAGCCAGCTTTAAATTCCCTTTTCTTATTAAATTGAGCTATTATGTATATGGCCCATAAAAATCTCAATTTTTGTGTGAAAATGAATTAATAAGAATTTTGGAAATCAGTGTTGCTAATAGCACTTCCAGATAATAACCAAAATGGATTAACCAATGAAGTGGAAAAACATCATGTAGATAAAGTAACACCATACACAGGAGAGCTGACATTGTACTTAGATCTATGAGCCTTAAACAAGACAATTAAGCAAAAAATTTAACAGATGCCGAAATTTGTGATGTAACAAATGATTAACTGATGTCAGCATTTTAAGCACTCTGAATCTCACTAAAGGGTACTGCCCGAAGAAATGTCAGTGTTAAAGTACATTTATTACCTCACTGGGGAGATATAGATTCACTCAGTTACCCTTTGATTTTTGTGCTCAATAGCTTTTACAGAAGCACAGACATTATATAAATTATATATCTTAAATGGTTTCACCTTGATGGGATTAAATAACTCTTGTCAAGATGTGCATTTTAGCAGTTTGACCTACCGCTGAATTTCAAAACAGGAAATCACTTTAATATTCAAGAAGAATAAGAAATGGATTATAAGGAAAACATCAGAAGCTTGAATTTAGTTTGAGTTTTTCTGGTGATTATATTTGTCTGACTATTATATTTATAGTGACTAGAAGGAAACCCAGTAATCAATTATTTTAATATGATTTTTTTTTTGTGCCATAAACTGTTGGCACAAAAAACTGTCGGCACAATTTACTGTCGCACAATTTACTGTCAGTTGTTCCACTGACATAACACCCCACCACATTGTTTTATTTGAAAGTTCTGTCTAATAAATTTTTAAGTAATTTGGGGGGAAATAAAATGATAGACTTATTTCCTGGCACATGCAGAACACTCTCAACACTTTCAAAGTGCTAATTTAATTAGGACATTTTTCTAAAAATGGCTCCACCTAGAACGTTTAAGAAAAGCACTAAAAGATGAAATTGCCAAAATTTGACTATTACAGTTAATAAAATGTAAAGTATTAAAGCAAGACATCTTGCTTTTCAGGTCAGAAAATCACTTGAATGAAGACTGGTAATAAATGTGTAAGCCTGATTACTTTAAAATGAATGAGTAAAACTGAAGGAAATTACTTGATCAAACTCTTAATTGGAAGAACTTTCATATTTCAAAAATACAACTCTTGTCACAGAGCAAAACAAAACGGTCACTAGCCCAGTACTGGAATACGTGCCAGTGATTTGAAAGATGCAGATTCAAGATGATGTAAGTCATGGATCAAGGTAAAAACATAGAGATCACTTAACAATTACTGTCAGGGAAAAAAGAGACCTGACATGGGGAAAACTAATGTAATTTATTGCCAATTAAAATACATTTGAATGATGAGAAACAGAGATTGAAAATAAAACAACAGCTTACTCCTACCCTTACCCCTTTCCCAGGCTCAAATTCACTTCTTCATTCCTAACTCCTCTACTCCCTTACCCCAAGCAATGCAGCAGGAGTGGGGAATGGGGTCCATAACAGCTCCTCTTTGCCACTCCTACCTTTTCACACTTTTCCCCTGCTCCAACACAGGTCCTTCACTTGGGCTGCAGTCCTTCAGGATAAACCTACTCCAGCATGAGCTCACTATGGGCTGAAGTACAGATATCTGCTCCACCATGGTCCTCTTCACAGGCTGTAGGGAAATCTCTGGTCTGGCACCTGAAGCACCTCCTCCCCCTCCTTCTTCTCTCACCTTGGTGTTTGCACTGTTGATTCTCACATGTTTGGATAGGAGGCTGGGGTTTTTTTTCCTTACTCATCTCTGCTCATTGGGCATTTTTTTTCCCCTTTCTTAAATATGTTCTTACAAAGGTGCCACCAGCTTGGCTGCTGGGCTCAGCTGTGCCCTGTGGTGGGTTTGATGGAGCCAGCTGGAACCAGTTGTGTCCAACATAGGGGCAGCCCCTGGTCTCTTCTCACAGAGGCCACCCTTCCAGCCCACCTTGCCACCTATACCCAGTACAACAACTGCTTTCAATAAGAACATATTTAATCAACTGCAGAATTATAGATTATAGATTATTGACATCCATAATCAAATCTACATCTGTTTCCTATGGACAAACATTGTTAGGAGTTCTTAGTACTGATTTTTTTAATGTTTTTTTGGTGATTTAGCTAACCTAATGTTGAGATTAATTTATTGGTTCCAAGATTTAATCTCTATTTGTTGTTGTTTGATTCGTGTAGGAATATTAATCAGAAGTAAGAATATTATATCATCTGTATTTTGGCATTGCTGTAGATCTACTGAAATACACTGTTCAGACTCAAGAAGAATAGATTAGAGTTCCCAGGAAGATCCATGAAAATGTACAGCAAGTAAAGATATAAAAAGATCCACTAGAAGTTGAAGTTATGAATAAAGTGTACTTATTTAACTTTTTGGATAGGGAGCCATTGGAACAACTTATCAAGGAAGAAATCTCCCTTCTTGTAAATCTGTAAATTGAAATTCATATATGTGTCCCAGTGAGTGATAGCAGGGATACCCAATCATTATTTCGATGCAAATCTATACATTAAAGAGATATCTCCTTTTATGCCATTTCTCCTCCAAAATGAATCAACTAATCTCTAGTTCAGGTATTGTGAAATACAGTAGGCTAAATAAAGAGGTGACAATTTAAGTGGATGAACTTCAATTTGAGAAAGGAAATCTGGGCTTTCTGCTTCTAGGCCTTTTACATGCATGGAAATAAACTATCCCTTGCTCAAAAGGTATATGCTTCACTGCCACAGTACCAGCAGTGCTACAAATAGTTGTAATTCCTGAAGAAATATGAATTATGTTCAAAACTACAGACTGTGAGAACACACACCAGATGTGATAGCATAAGCTTTTGGCAGGACAAGCCAATGGAGAAACCATTTCTAGTGCAAGCTAATTTAGTTATATCCAAATTCAATTGGAACAAAAAAAGTGTTTATGCTACTTATGGACTTATCCGGTGATGAAGACTTCCTGTGCTAAAGCAAAACAATCCTGTTTACTACACATGTTACAAACTGAAAGTTTAAGAGGTATTTAGAGTTCACAGACATGCTCTTTCAGCAGGCATATCTGGAAAATCAGAATTTCAAATTATTATACTTAAAGGATTAAGCCAACAAATGAAATTATATCAGTCAGCATGGACAGATAGAAGGAAAAGTATTAATATAAGACAAAACAGAGTACAGGTAGTCAAGGAAGTGGCTGAAAAGACTATGCCTAAATGTATAGGGAAGTAGGTACAGCTAGTGGGAAAAAAAATAAATTAATGTCTACTAATAATATAAATTACTACTTAACAGAGAATTACTACTTAACAGAGTACCATGAGTGAGACAAAGGTATTCAGGCATTCACAAAAGATTCTCAAAAATATTCACAGGGGAAAAGAGGCTAGATAACAAAATAAATTTAATAACAGGAAAAACTGTAATGAAAGAATAAGGAGCAATAATATATTTGCACTGAATACTCTTGCAGAACATGGCAAAAAAGTTAATGTTAGTTTTAGTGCTGAGATTATGCTGAAGACACAGGATGAGATTGAAATGGTCACAGATACCTCTACAGAACTTTTATAAAAATATTTTCTTGCGCCAAAATATAATAAACTGTACTTTTGTACTAACAACATAGCATACATTCTTGGTACAATGATAGATGTATAAATTTTCGTATGTATCAGATGTATTGTCAAAGAATCACCTGACATACAAGAGATTATTTTTAATGATGGGTTTAGTGTTAAGGTGCTAGATATTTACGCTAGATCAACTGATAACAAGCTTATTCAACTTAAATTATATTACATAAAGTTTATAGTTCTCTAACACAGATTACTTAATTTCCAGGTCTGTCTTTAAAAATATTTGGTAACATTTAATAGCTCTAGTCAATGAAATTAAATTATGTGGGCTAAATTTTGATTTTGTAAGACAATTAAGAATTGTTTAGTTCAAAGGTGCAAGGCCTACCTTCAGAGTATTTCTTTCTGCATGAATAATAATCAGAAAACATAGTGAAACAGAGTGAAAATAAAATGACAGCTTAAAAAAATGGAAAAAGATCAACAAAGAAATTGAAAATGGAAAAGGTTCTTTGGTTACACAGGTAAAAAGGACTGCATAGATGGAATAAATTTAAAGTAATTTATATTACTTTAAACAGTCTCCAAGATTTAAATGAAAATTTAGCCTTATTACATTTTACATCTATATAAACAGTCAGTAATAAGGTGTCTTCCTCCTTACTGTGTTTTGCCAATAATAATAAGGTTAGTGATTACGTCCTTGTAATGTGTGGGTAAAGTTGGTGTATAGCTTTTTTTTTTCTTCTTATCCCAAAACTGGAAGCAAGCACAGTAACATACTGGATCTATTAAGGTGCTATAGTAGGAAATCAGGAAAGGAAACAGCATTGGCAAAAGATGAAGCAGTGAAACTTTTTCCAAAGAAGCAGAAGTCAGTGACAACAGTGGTCTTTAAGGGAAACTTAAGAGATAGCCTGATATTATAAGATTTGTGTTTCATTGCTTATCAGGGAAAGTAGAATGTATAAAAATCATGTTTTCTAGGGAATTTCAGAGTCATAAAATTAAGGGTGATAGTAGAATTGGCCAAAAATAAATTAGGGCAAATGAAAGAAAAGAAGATTTGAGCATGGCCCTGAAAATATGGAACAGATGGAAATGAAACAATAAGATTTAGACTGTTTGCTTACTTTTCTTTTGACTCTTTGCTGGTCTTAATAACACTTGGAAAAATCCCATAGGAACATTACATTGCAAAATATCCAGAGGAAAACAAAAAGCAACAGATCTTTAAGCTCAACCTCAATTAAAGAGTATGATTCCTGAATAAATATGAAGGACTTAGATAAGAGTGGCTGGAGACTAGTAAAAATTTATAAAAGAGGACATGAATAGTAAATGAGTGATTAACATAAGGAAATAAGAATGAGATATTCAGGATTATATCAGTATAGCATAAGTATTCGATAAAAGGTTTTAACAGAGTCTCTGCCAATATATAAGAACAGAAGAAAGGCTTTGTGTCTCTCTCATGTCCTCTTTCCAGCAGCAGCTAAGTGAGTACTTAGACAAGAGTAAGAAAACTGAAAACATACTTCAGCTTAATGTCCTGTTTTCAGGTCAGGGGCTTGTTGTTTAGGCAAGGTTTCTATATATTTAGTAACCTAAATTCATTTCTACAGATATGTCTCATTTCCTTCTGCAGGCGTGCAACTGTTTATTTCCACTGTGCCCTTTGATGAAGAATTCCATCATTTGGAAGAACAATCTTATTTTCTTTGTTTTGATCTGGCTTCATTTATTAGTCTGGTCTCTGACCTGCAAGAAATGCGAAATCCTCAAGCCCTATCCACACACATCCGTGACACTCATACCACTCTGTCATATCCTTCCTCTCTTTTCCAGACTTACAAATTTAGTTCTTCTTTGCACTGGAACTGGTCCATACTTTTGGTCATCCTTATCTTCCTCCAGTTTTCAGTTCTGCATTATCAATTTAGATATTGAGGAGACTATAACTGTAGGCAGTATTCAACATCTAGATGAACAGTCTTATATTTTTTCACTCTCTCTTCTTTTCTAATAATTGTGAACATTTATTTCTCACTGTGACTGAGAACTGAGTTGACATTTTATGCAGCAATCTGCAGTAAAACAAGATCTGCTCCAAAATAGTATTGGTGAGTTCACAGTCTATCATTTTGTATGTAACTTTTCCAGCTGCATTTTTTCATATTTATCTAGACTGAATTTTATCTGCCATTTAACTTCCCAGTTACTCAGTCTCATAACTCTTCATATCTTCAGTTGACCCTTTTCCTTATTACTCTACATAATCTAGTATTTTCCGCAAACTTTCGTGCCTTTCTACTCTCTGCTTTACATCATTTATGAATATTTTGAGCAACACAGATTGCAGCACATACCCCTGATGAGTTCCACTGCTGATGTAACTCTGCTCTCCTGAAATAATTTACTCCTGTTGTGTTTCTATTTTAACCAGTTCCTTACCCATATGAGGACCTTCCTCTTGTGCCCTGCCAGCTTAAATTCTTTTTCTGAGATCTACCCTGGCAGCTTAAATTCTTTCACTGAGAGTATTTGCCAACAGCCTTTTGGAAACCCAAATAGACTTAGTACATCCAAGTTTACACTGGCCCACTGTTGTAAAATCAATCACTTCTGCTGTTTGGGAAGGTTTGAGGAGAAACATACACATTACTCCTTAAAGCGTTAGCCTACTTATCACATATAGTATAGGATAACACTTTATATGTGATTGCTGAGTTGCAGAAGTAAAATGTGGTGAATTGCACCACTCCTTTTTTCACTGAGGGTGTGGGGACCTGTTGTAGGTTACTGCGATGTACATGCAGCGCACTTAACCAGGAGAGGCACTGCTAGAGCAATCCCCCTCGCTGCTCTTCCTTTTCTCTTCTCAGAGGAGCTCTGACATCATCCTGTGCTTATACTCTCTGCTACAGACTGTATCAAATAAGTTTCCCTTATCAACATGATTATGGACCATCTTGGAATATTTGTGAGGCCATGTTGACTCTTCCCAAGTATAACATATTCACTTGTGTCCACTAGTTCTAGCTCTTGCAGGATTCTTATTCCATAAAGGATTAGCAAGAACAATCTAGGATTCAGTCGTGACAAATGAAACTCAACACTATGCTCAGCACTTCTCTCACAAAACTAAACCGAAAATGGTAAAGCAGTTTTGTGGTTAAAATCATGTAAATTGGTGTTCTGTTTATCTTTGATAATCAGCCAGAAGGGATTTCTAACGAAAGAATATAAATAACAGGAAAAGAATTTGTAGTTTGCATCTATTATCAGCTAGTGACCATAGAATCATAGAATGGTTTGAGTTGGAAGGGACCTTAAAGATCATCTAGTTCCAAACCCCCCCCACCCTGGCCAGGGACACCTTCCACTAGACCAGGTTACTCAAAGCCTTATCCAACTTGACCTTGAACATTTCCAGGGATGGGGCATCCACAACTTCCCTGGGCAACCTGTTCCAGTGTCTCACCACCCTCACACTACAGAATTTCTCCCTAATATCTATATCTACCCTCTTTCAGTTTAAAACCATCATCCGTAGTCCTATCACTACACTCCCCGATAAAGACTCCCTCTCCAGCTTTCCTGTAGGCCCCCTTTAAGTACTGGAAAGTTTCTATGAGGTCTCCCCAGAGCCTTCTCTTCTCCAGACTAAACAATCCCAACTCTCTCAGCCTGTCCTCATAGAAGAGGTGCTCCACCCCTCTGATCATCTTTGTAGTTTTCCTCTGGATCCGCTCGAACAGGTCCATGTCCTTCTTATGTTGGGGATGCAGTATTCCAGGTGGGGTCTCACGAAAGTTGAGTAGAGGGGCAAAGTCACCTCCCTTGACCTGCTGGCCACGCTTCTTTTGATGCAGCCCAGGATATGGTTAGCCATCTGGGCTGCAAGCACACATTGCCAGTTCATATTGAGATTCTCATCCACCAACACCCCCAAGTCCTTCTCCTCAGGGCTGCTCTCGATCTATTCTCCACCCAGACTGTATTTGTGCTTGGGATTTCCCCAACCTACGTGTAGAACCTTGCACTTGGCCTTGTTGAACTTCATGACGGTTCTGTGCCAGTTCATTTATCCAGTTCTAAAGAACTCATTTATTTATAATTTCTGGCCTCTGCTTAATTTCTAAAAAAAAGTATTTCCTTTTGCTAGTTTTATCTTACTGCCTTATGATTTTGTTATTTCCACCATGTCTTGTGTCCATTCTTCCCCATTCATTGCCCTTTGTCTTTTAGTTTTTTATAGATCTCTATGGTATTTTAGTCAAAGGACAAATACTTGAAAACCCACTTGAACTTTTTGATCATCTTTGAGCTTGATATTCAGCTGGATTTCTTTAAAAGTAATTACATGTGTGTGACAAGAATCTTGACTGCAATTCTGAAAATATATGATATATATCTTGTATTTGTGAGAACTACTTTCTCCACTGAGTCTTTGGCTAAATATATCTAAATGTTAATATTGGTTCATTGGCTTTAATATGCCTGCTGCTGATATACGTCTCTCCCATCAGAAACTGCAGACTCAACATAACAAATCCATGTCTCTCATCGTGTTTAAAAGTTCCCTGTATTTGTTTACATTTCATAAACATTACTTGTCTAAGGGTTTGGGATTTTTTTCTGAAAAAAAGTAGTATTATTTGGATGTGTGATGAATAACTGTCATTCAGCAGACTGTAAAGTAAAAATTAATATGAATTTACGAGCAGCCTACATATTTCAGCACAGCTACTATTCTACAGAGAAAAGGGATTTCTAAATCTTTACAGGCTTGATTCACTCTTGCTTGGATGACGTTTGCTCTTTGCAGACTTAACATGGATATGAATAACATATTAGCAGGATAGCCTGAGGGGTTTTGGCTAAAAACAGTTGGTCCCTGTTAACTTAGGACTTAGTTCTGGCACTAAGATTAAGCCCCAACTGACAGCATTTATACTGACACAACATCCTTTTAAAGCTCTGAAACATTTATATAGGGTGTCTATGTTGCACAATGATCTACTTAGCCGCCATGACCATTTTTGCTGTGGGTATTTATTTTATGAACGTCACACCCTGAGTTAGGCATGTATTTTTTAGAGAGAACAGGTAAGAGACCTCTAGAAATTCCCACACACATCAACACCCTCTGCCACAGCTTTGTGAGTCCCATGTCCCAATCCTGCCACAAGATTGTGAGTGTATTCTGCACCTACTACATCGTTCTCCTTTCCCAGCAACCTGACAAGGCTTTCCTGATTAACTATAATGTTTGTGCAAAGGCTGTTCTCAGCATATTGCATATCTCTATCAATATCTCAGGAATTCCATTCTATATTAAGTGTTCTCTTTCTCAAAGACTGTATCCAGTCCCGTAACTCCCAGAGACAGAGTTGGAATAAATTCCTAGACTTCAATACAAAAGCCCTTTTTTATGTCTGAGAATTTGACAAATATGCAAATCATCAAAGGAAAGAAAGAGGAAAAATACATAGGTAACAACCAGGAATATGGGGGTCAACTTGATTGGGTTTTGCTTGGTTTTGACTCAATACTAACGCAAGTAGTAGTAAATAAAATGAAATGTAAAAAGGTTAATTTATCATGCTTTTGTTCTAGGAAAAACATTATGACAATAATTATCTGTGAATATGGATTATAATGCTAGAAAAAGCATGCAAACTGCAGCCAACAAAACAGTTGTAAGAAAGCACCTCCCTAGCTTGAGCTATCCCCTGGGGGTTTATCAAGACTGAGTCAATGAGAAAACATTACAATATTTTCTGAGTCAAATTGCCTGTACTAACAGAGATTCATGGTATAGCTGACCAGTCACCAGTCTAGTAAACCATTAGCTATGCTCATATATAAACACTCTGTGTGTGTGAGAGCAATGAAGACTTTTAGTGTGAAGATGCCTATTAAATCTGTCATAAGTAGAAGTTTTAAAGACATTAAATTGAACTTCAGGATGAGCTTTGTGAATAAGGCTATTTTTATAATCTAGATCTTAAATGATTCATAGAATAGTGTCTCTGGGAAAGCTGTTGAAATGTACAATGTACACTTTTTACTGAATTATTTAAGTTCATTGGGAGGACTTCTAAGGGACCCAAGGCTTTTTCAGGTTAAGGGGGTATTTTGCATATTAGCATCGCAAATGTTTTGAGAATAGTGCTCTAAAGGATTAATTGTATAGTGTGCAGTAACCAAAACACTGAGCAAGGCATAAAGAGGAAAGAGGAAGACAAGAATGTATTTGAAGAGTTTTCACAAAAAGTTTCTGTTGCTAGGGAAACCACTTCCTTCATCCGTACTTCTTCCAAATGCATCTATCTCAAGGTCCCTCAGACAGTGCAGGTCACAATCTGGTATCTTGTGAAATAGAAAAAAAAATCATGTATGTATATGTATGTATATGTATGTATATGTATGTATATATGTTAGAGTAATAACTGGGGGTTTTTTAATAATTTGCAGAAACTGTAGAAGATTCATATTTGTAACATCAAAGTTCAAAAAGAAACCTATACACAACAGCCATTGTATTTTCATTTTGTTTGGAAGTATTTTTACCTTAGTCAAGTATTTTTCTTTGTTGTGTGCCTAACTTCCACTGTGTCACTGTTACACCTACACTTAACATTTTTGAATAATAAATACGTAAGACATCCTACTTTTATTAATCACTCACTAAATCCTGCAGCTTGCTACATATTCTCTTCCAATGAAGAAGGAATAAATCTGGCTATGCATGTAGCTGCCTGGCTTGAACTCAGGGTTTGACCCAGAGACCAAGTAGATCTACCACAGTTGTGCCTACTGGCACGCTGACAGCACCAAGCTTCAGCAAGCACTGCCTGCCATCACTCTGCCTCCTTTAATCTCCTGGTTCAGCGGAGTAGAGAAGTTCACAGAACTAGGCATCATTTCTGGTTGAGAAATGGTAGTTTATCTGTCATCTTTTACATAGGACTGAAGTCTGTCCCTGTGAGTTCTTCTTCCACTCCATTATGCTCCACCTTTGGCTAGTTTATACTAGCACTGGAAGGGTAGATCAAAGAAACAATGACAGAATGATTTAAGATGAAGAGCAGAAATTAACGGCATCATTCTCCCTTTCAGACTTGAGCCGACCGCCTCCACAAAGCAAGTGTAGCTCTGTCTTTCAAATGAGGGGAGAACTGCAAGCGTAAGTGTGCCAAGAAGGAGACAACTAGGCTCACTCCATGCTTAAAATATTGTCTTCTGTCTCCAAAGAAGAGAGAGGAAGAACAGCTTTCAGAGCTGAACTCCGGTTTCAGCTTGAAAATAAAGGTTGGAATTCGAGAGAGAAGCATTTATCACTGTGGCAAGATGTGATGTAGGACATAAACACAGGTTCTAATCTGCGTTTAATGTGTAGTGTCAACATGTGTGATCACTATAAATTATGACTCTAGGACATGTCAAAATTCAGGAGTTTGCTGTTGTTCCATTTCTGTAGCATATCTGCCAGAGAAATAGCATACATTGTCTTTTTTAGCACTATGTTTATGCATATTCTTCAAACAAAACCATAATAAAATACTCCTGTCCTTAAATTCAAGCATGGAGTGCTTTGCCAAACTAGAGTCAGAGAGAAACCTGATTTTTTGAAATTTTTTCTCAAAGGTGAAAAATGGGAGGAAACAAGAATAGATCCTGAATCAAAATTAAATAAAAGAAACTTTTAATTTCTACTCTCTATTTCTACTTTTTGGTTTTGATTGCCATTGATGACATGTTGATTGTACAGGAATAATGGAAGACATAGCCACAGTTGAAGGACATCACAGTTTGTATCAGAAAAAAAACGTTGCTGTTTAGGTCAAATGTTTCAGTTAGAAAACAAATTTGATTGAAATCTGAAGTTTTGGATAACAAAACTGAATTGTTTCTTGGTGGGGAGTCAGCACACAAAGGATAAGTGTTTGGATAGTGACAGGTACTAAGGTGTTTGTAACAAAAAGGAGTTGTAAGAAAAAGGAAATTTTTCCCAACATCTATATACCTTCACAGTTGGTAGCCCTTGATCAGGCTGACTCCCCGTTATTCACTCCGCAATGTCTGTTTCTAGTTTTTAAAGTAAACACATACAAGACATTTAGGGATATCCAGTGCCTGGGATTATGCAGGAAAGCGTAGTTCGTGTTTTGCCTTCTTTGTGAAATTTCTTCTGATGCTTGGTAAGACCGAGTTTACTAGGTGGACTCATGGCAGGAGCTAAACTGCCAACTGGTACCAGAGCTGCCACAACTGTCACTAAGCCCCATGGTTAGCTAAACTAATCTGTTTCTTGAAGTTCTCTATCCAGCACTAATGACCACAGTAACTAGTAAAGTTGTTGTTATGTAATTTTAAACCTGTCTGTGCTGGCCACAGACTGAAATGCAGGCAGCCAGGCAGCACATGGAAGGGACAAGCCTGTCCGTCTGCTTGGAGCAGCCCTTCTCCAATCTCACCCTATTTATTGCAGTTGGAATTGGCATGCCGGATGCAGGCCAGGCAAGGGATCTTATTTTTAATCAAGCTCACTGTACAGCCATCCCTGAATTTGAAATTCGTGTTGTATGTTGTTTCAGCAAACTGATAGATGCTGAGATGATAAACTAGTTATACTCTATCACTACTAGCTGTGCCATCAACAACAAACTAGAGTTTCTAAACAACGCAAAACATAAGCTCAAGAAGTGAAGAAGGTACCTCTTAAAAATGATGATCAATGACTATTTTAAGGTGGGATGTGACCAGGTATACATTAACAGCATATCACAATAAATGTTTTAAACATCAGCATTGGTAAAACATGGTTGTGTGTTTTCACCCATCTGAAATAGAGTTTTGATGCCACACTGTTTAGTAGTTCACATGTTTTGGTAGCTGGTAGCATTTGCTGCTGCTTCATCATTATTTTGGGGGTTTTTATTTCATGTGTCTGCTATAACTTAATAACTTGATTTCTGAGTAGTAGAAAAGCCATTGTCCAGAAGCTGGCCAAAGAAAGTCTTCTGGGTAATGCACGAAAAGAAGAGGAGGATGACTCTGCTCTATGGCTCTATGACACGTATCTATAAAACATGAGTAACAGAAGAAATTAATTTACACGTTGACAATTCCAAGTCACATCCTTGGATGGACAGAACCAAGATAGAACCAAGAAGAGAGAACCTTCACAACCCTAGAAGGAAAAAGCAGTAGACACAGTCCCTCCATCTTGAAAATAGCTACAGGAAGGGTGGTGATGCAACACCCAACATGTCCACATAGCTCTGCGCTTCCCCTTTTAGGAACATCACCAACATTGCAGGGCCCACCTCAAGGAGGTCCAGATGCAATGACATGACACGGACTGCTCCTGAGAGAGATCAACCTAGGATCATCACCAGGACAGCAGCAGCAGGTCTGCACAATGTTCAACTGCTGTGCTACAGCTGCATAAGTCTGGCACAGAGGAGGAAAGTACAAGGCCAAGGTCAAGCTTGGTCTCCAAAACAGTTCTGCTGCACCACACCGTACTGCTGAACCAGTACTAGCTCCCATCCAGTCTATGAATCCTTGTATCCATAAATCAGTGGTATCATTCTCCATCTGGAGAACAATGTGAACTCAAAACTCAGAGGAGCTGATTTTAGCAGCCTCCAGAAACCTGTCAGAGATAAGTCAGTGTGGCATTTGTCACTGGGACAGCTGGCTTTGTGGAGACTTGTGACACTGCTCATGGCAGCAGGTTAATGTCTTTTCCTGGACTGTAAAATCATTTGGGTTTTCCTGAAAACACTTTAAGGGTATGAGGCAGCCTTTTGCATCACACTCTTCATATTACCAACCCTAAACTGTGAATGAATCTGTCTTTCCAAAGTATGTGATTGGCACACACAGTATACCAATACCAATACACAGCATACACAATTATACACAGTATGCCAATCGGTGTTCAGTACATAGTCTGAACCTTAAAATGTCAGGAAATATAATATCTAAAAAGAGACTAACTTAATAAAAAGAAACTACAGAACGACACCGTATCTTAGGAAAAAGTATTTCTGATATTGGTTCACTATAGGCTTTAATAAAAACACGATGTGTAACACAGTGTGTGTGAAACTTAACATACATATCCCTATAATACCAGCTTTATTTAATTAGATACAAACATTATCTGCATTTTAAAAGCTGTACTTCTTTTCCTTATGCACTGTTACTGCAATATTTCATTTTGATTGCCACAGATTGTCTCTGAGTTCAAGGTAAGCTTTCTGTCTGCTTCTGGTGGACCGACACTTCTTTTTGTAATGGTCTTTTGTGATGACTGAAAAGGATGATTGATGGTGTTTTTTCCCAAGACATTTTTAATTGAATGTTTGACAGTTTTCTATTCCTCTAAACACTTCACATCTACTATTTCTGTGCTTAGTCTCTGTCTTCATTTCATCTGTCTTGTCAGTCAAGGTTGCAGGGAAGAAATAGGTATTTTATCATCTACTTTTTTAAGAGAGAAGATGTAAAGAGTGCTTTTCTGTTTCTTTCTACAAAGATTTCACTGGGTAAAAAGCACAACAAAACGATTCATAAATTAAATATTAGCTTTAGGTATGAGCCTGATTTTTATTCATATAAATAATAAATTTTAAAATTATAGTCAGACTTGTTCCTCACATACAATCCTCATGAACAAGCCTCTACCAATGTTAAGCAAATTTAAGACAAGCATGCCTTGGCATTTTAATTCTGCTAAAATTCTATTGCACCAAGGTGTTTGTTTGCCTTTTTCTCCCCCAGCAAATGTGTATGTATATTCACAGTATTACAAATTAACTACTGCAAATACCCAAACTGCAAGTACTACTTCAGCACAAAACCGTGGATAGTTTACAACTCAACTTCTGAATGAGAAATATCTTAAAATATTCTTTCAAAAGTTTTAAAAGTAAGAAAAGAATTTCTCAGTGCTGGACAGAAACATATATTAATTCTACTTTCCCTTCTAAAGTTTAAGTGGAAGATGAAAAGCCTGAGACTTTTGTTTTAAAAATATGTTTGAAATATTATTTGCATAGCCTGAAATTTTATAAGGAAGATCCATTTCCACAATCTGTTGACTTTAAAATAAATGCAGTAAAATTGTCAAAATAATTCCCACATTTGAAAATGCTTTGTTTTCTTTCAATAAAATGCGTAAATTTTCCTTGCTGAGTTTGAATTTTTATATTAATATTTATAACTGCAAATAATTTTTAAAAAATTGAAGGTAAAACAAAACTATCAAGAATTATCACGACAAAGCATATCCAGTCAAAGACATTCATGGATTAAAGAGTTCACAGGTGCATCAAGCAGAAGAAAAAATCACGTCATACCTAGCTGAAGCAATGGAGTTTATTTCTTTTACAAACTACAGGCTGCAGGGTTCTTTCCATTTCTTTGGTCTGTGGTCTGGAAGAACAGTTGTGTGCCCTCAGTGTTTATACAACTCTTTGTCTGCTTACAATGACCCCATTCCAAAGGGGAAATGTAAAAACCTGCTCCCTGTATCTCACAGTGAGGGTGAAAGCTTCTTTCAGCTGCTAGGCGAATCTCCCCAGCTCCTTTCCAAATAGCTTCCAAGACCTCTGAAAAATTTTACCCTTAAAGTAATAAGAATGCTTTGTCTTCCCACTGTGTTTGAAGTCCATCAGAAAATAGGTTCCCTGTTTTAGGGGAATATTTACAGTGCATTTCGTGGTGTATACTTTCCTTAAGACAGCTCTGAGTATCTCACCTTGAAACTGGAAGCAGAAGTGGCACATGAAGAGGACCCCAAACAGCACTCCCAGCTAATCAGCCCAGCACAGCGTCCTCCTGGCACCCCAATCCTGAACTTCTCTTGCTGCCTTGTGGGCAATTCTCACTTGCAGCTGGCTTGAAGAGCTCTGCCCCATGTTGTATTGCACCCCGTAAACACACCTCAGGTCTTGATTCGGGGTCTGGCAAGTGGCTTCTCTTGCACACCTCCTTAGCATTTAGCAATCATTCTTCTCTATTTTTACCAATTGGAGGCAAATTACTGTGAAGATTCCGTTTGGAAAACTGAATAGTAACATACTTCAGTAGTGAATTCCTATTAGCTCTGAAGTTATAAAATTATGATGCATTTCTCCCTTTTATATCACACTATGAGTATTAACATCCAAAGATGGCTAATATCCTTGCTTAAAAAAAACCCCAAAACTACTGTGTTTTTGTTGTAGGTTTTCAACCTAAGACAGGCATTGTCTCCTGTAGTGGAGTACCATTAAAAGCAGACACTGCTATAAAATTATTTGGAATTTCATAACCTTATAATGGCAGTTTTGGGTTTGGAATATTTTTGCATTTAGTGGATGAGTACGTAAGAAAAAAATCTAAATACAGATATTTTAACAAGGGAAGGGAAGGGGAGGGGAGGGAAAAGGAAAAAGGAAAAAGATGACAGTCTTCTGTTATTATTGTTGTTATTCTCTTTTTACTATAGCAGTGAGCTGACCTGTAAAAAGAGAAATCGCTGATATAAAGACCACAGGGGAAATTCTTCTCTCAGTTAACTGATGCAAGCCTCATTGATTTCAAAGGGAGCTTCAGACATGTAACTGAGGACAAAACTGACCTCAGGAATTTAAGTCAAGGTCTCATTTCACGTATGCATCTAAATCAGGTCATGAAATTTCTGAATTTCTGCCATGGTGTCAGTCAGGTATTTTTCAACAAAGAAGTTATTTTTTTTTCTGGGAGACATAGTATATTCCAGAAAAAAATTAATTCTCTAATCTTCAGGCGATTTCTGATGATGATGCATAAGCCATAAGAAGGCTCCTTTGATCAGTATTCAATTTTTGTTGTTCTATGTCTGTCTTACAAAATCATTTGCCTTTCTCACATATCTTGTTTCTTTCTGGACTATTTACTTAGGAATTATACTCCAGGATATACTCTTCCATCCATGCACCTATATTCTGCTCAACCATAATGGGATTTAGCACATGCAGTCTGCAAAATGCTGATGCTTATTATTTCATGCAGATGAACGCTTCTTTGAGTAGCATTTGCCCTTCTCAAAACAAAAAAAAATCCATATATTGCTACTGTAGCTGGTTTTATAATCATTCCTCCTACATATACAATTGCAATAGCATTTTACAGCAAACTGATTCTAGGCTAGGACCAGCACCTCCCGTGCTACCTTCCGCAACTGTCTTTCCACAATAGGAGGATCCCACAGATTACTGGTTGAAGATATATAAATACATAACTTGACCAAGTATTCTGCAACAGAACAATCACAGCTATGCTACATGATATGGGAACACCTTCTGAATTGGCTGATACTAACTGGAGAGAGCAGGATGCAGTAAAGCTCGACCTTTAAGTCTTCCTTTTATCATTGCCTGTGGAGCACTCTGTAGATTATCTGCAGAGTACACCGCAAAATTTACAAATCTGTCAACTCACTGTCATCAGAGAGGAAGTTTAAAAGTGGAAGGGGTCCTTTGTTCAAAACAATTGGGAAATGTAGCAAAGTCTCAACTCAAGGATGGATTTGATAAACTTTGCAAAATCTATGTATTAAAAAATGCAAAGTATTTTGGAGTAGGAAGGCAGAAGAATTATGTTCAGATATTTATAAATTCATTTCTGTCTGATTCATAATTTGCAGGACTTGATGGGTAAATGAGGATAAAGTTATCTTCTTCTTGAAATAAAATTAATCAAAGATGCCTAAGTTTTAGATCCAAAAAGTACATTATGGTCATCTATCCTGACCTTCTGAAAAATTATAGGCCATGCCGCTTCTGTCAGAAATGATTGCACTACAATTTTGTTTGACCTGTTATATGTAGCTGGATTTTACTGATATACCAGCAGAGGTCTGCATTATAGACACCTGTATCCGATCGAATCACGTCGTCTACCTTTAATGTGAGGGGAGAGAAATAGGTACTTTCTAGGGTGTGGCTGACCTGATCGATTTTGAGTGTCAACATTAGGATGGAAAAAACTGCATCTTTAAAATGCCACATGTAGGCATATGCAATGTAGACATATATCTTTCCTCAGAACACTGTTATCAAAAATTACTAGGTAAATTGTTCAAAAATTAATTATCCATATTAAAATTGAGCATTTGAATTGTTCACCATCAACTTCGGATCACTGGGAATTGTTATACTTCCTTCTCCTAGTTTAGAGAGGTGTCAGTTACCTGCTGTTCCTCTTAGTTCAGAAGTTTTTCTCCAGGCCGTCCATTTTCAGAAGGGTACAAGGGTTTGAGGGAGTTCTCTTTTATTTGTTTTTATGGCTTTTCTTTCCCTACATTATCCTTTTTAAATCTACTCTTGTGTTTCGTTTCAGAAAATCACTAGATACTGAAATGACCTAAACACAGGGCAGTTCATCTTCTTGCTCCCACTACTGTAAATATGGACTAACTCTAGTAAAATAATGAAATCACATTAGATTTAAAATTAAGTCAGAGGTCTGTCACTGGTAAGTAAACAGATTTAAAGTTTGTGCTTATTGCTTTACCTTGAACATTTGCTTTGGAGGAAATGCTCCAACTTACACACTTATACATTGCTCTTAAGAGCCAATCCTGAAAAAATTACCAGATGAACACAAAATTTCTTCTTATTATTCCTCTTAACACATTGTGAGTGATTAGTGACAGAAATCTCTGGTAGCCAAAGTTCTGTTAGTGCTTCCATCCACAGGGATTTATACTGCTGTTAAAAATTAGTGGTAAATCTTTCAGTTCACAGCTATCATATCTCTATTAATTCATACATGTCAATTTACATGTAAGCCAGAAGAGAGGTACTTTTATTTAATTTTCTTTCATATAAATTGGTTTGGATACTTTTGATTTAAAGATATTTAAAGTCATACTACCAGGCATGTCAACCACTTCGATGGAAGTGGGCAGCTTTAATCTCTACCTCACTGGGGCTCACAGATAATTTCCCATAGGAGAATACAATGAATCACTTCATCTCAGCTAGCTTAGATGAAATTCTGAGGTGGATAACACTGTATCTCACATCACTGAAATCCCTCCAGGTAGATTTACTAGGCACCCCCAGCATTTTCCTGACATTTTTTACTAGTATAAAATTAATATTGCCAGAAAGTAACCTACTGTTTCAAAAAGTAGCAATATGTTAATTTCTAATCACATCTTTATTCCTTGCTTTTCAGAAATATGTGCAGCAGAGATATGAAAGAGGGTATACAAAAAGTACAGCACCGCAAATTATAGAAACACATAAGCACATAAAAGCTGTCAAAGACAGGAAAAGCAGTGCAAGGATTTAAAGACACATCCCAGAATAGTAACTGATTTTAAGGAAAGAAAGAAATTGTAGTAAAAGATGCAGTTATGGTATGCAGCATATTTTTAACTTCTTTTCTCAGGGATTCCTTTCCAGCCCCTATTAACACTTTGTTTAACCTCTGTTATAATTAGTCAGTAATACACCTGAATTTTTCCCGATGAGCTTAGGGGTTTGAGTTTAACTTTTTGCCAGATCTTTTTTTTTTTAACTTATATGTCACTTTTGGTAGATTTTTTTTTTTATCATTGCAATCCACACAATAGCTCCACTAATTTGTTCTGTTACTGAGAATCTTCAAAAAAGTGCAAACACTGTGTTATAAAAAGCCTTTTGTTAATTTTGTTGTTATTATTATTTTCATAGGCCACATTTAGGGTAAAAAAGCAGCCTGAAACAAAAGTATATGACACAGTCCAGTCAGGGAAGGAAATTTGTAATCTAGTATTAAGGTGCTTTAGCCTGCTAATCAACAAATACTGTGGAAGAGATATAGAAAAGCAATGAGCTACAGAAGAACAGTTTGTCCGCTGTGCCTCTGTAGGGAGATTTTTTACTTAGCAAAGATGTCGCCATTGATTTTATCAGTAGGACAAATGCAAGCAACTGATCAGGGAATAATACAGTCTTCTGAGGGAGAAGAAGACAAAAAGAAGACAGTGTTACCTTAGCCTTTATTTTAGCCCTTGGTTAAAGAGAAGGAAACAATTAGGAATAAAAACAATCTATACTGAATGGGAAAAAATTATGTGGGAAGATATCAGTATAAATCAGATCCTACTAAGTGCAGAAAACTAGTAAGAGCAATGAAGTAATCAAAGGGGAAACTCCAGTTGGCAGAAAAGAGGAATATGAAAGAAAACTCCAGTTATTTAGTTAAAAAAAGCTGAGGACTGAACAAACCTTGGGAATAGCATAGGCCCATTATTGAATGAAGACGATGCTATTAACAATACATAGAAAAGGCAACCTTATTCAATTACACAACTTCTTTTCCTTTCTTTTTTTATGGAAGATAATATACACATATGCACACACACACACACATATATATATATATCTCAGCAGGAATATGAGTCCCTTTTCTGTTCATTAGCAAGTAACAATTGTCTCCTACAGGTAAATATTTAAAAAACAGCAGATCCATTCAATCTGTATTAAACAGTCTGTCTTCCAAAGTGTTAATGGACATCTCTCGCTTGAGCCTGCGATGTGTTCTTGCAGCAAAGAAGGTAAATGGTACTCTGGGCTGCATTAGGCGTAGTATTGCCAGCAGGCTGAGGAAGGTGATGCTTCCTCTCTACTGAGCACTGGTGAGGCCACACCTGGAGTGCTGTGTCCAGTTCCAGGCTCCACAGTACAAGAGAGACATGGACATGCTGGAGAGAATCCAGTGAAGGGCCACAAAGATGATAAAGGGACTGGAGAGGAGCATCTCTCCTATGAGGAAAGCCTGAAAGATCTGGGACTGTTCAGTCAAGGGAAGAGAAGGCTCAGGGGGGATCTCATCAATGTCTATAAAGACCTGAAGGGAGAGCATAAAGACGGAGCAAGGCTCTTTTTAGTGGTGCCCAGTGAAAGGTCCAGAGGCAATGGGCACAAACTGAAGCACAGCAGGTGCCATCTGCACATCAGGAAACACTTTTTTACTGTGACCGAGCACTGGCACAGGTTGCCCAGGGAGGCTGTGGTGTCTCCATCCTTCAAGATACTGAAAAGCTGGGGACTGGACCGGCTGACCTCCAGAGGTCCCTTCCAACCTCAAACAGTCTGTGATTCTGTGATTGACATAAGAATTTTTTTTTCCTTTATTTTCTAAGACGTGAAGCATATTCTATCATCACTATCCTTAAATTATACATTCAGCTGTCTTCCTTGCATTTATTAGATCATTTTCTTAGGTATCATGTAAATTTTGAAGGGCTAGTCCCTAGCAAAATATGAACCTGATGCAAAAGCCATTGAAGACAGCAGGGTCCTAAGTGAGCACATAATCTCATTTCCACACTTTTGTTATACTCACTGAACACAATAACATAAGAACGGTAAAAGAACAGAATGAAGACAAGGACAAAAAGATTATGTGGGCACTTGGGAGGTTAATGCATGTGATTCTGCTTTTTTCATAAGCTAATACATAATTATTTTCTTCAATTAGATGAAATCAGTTAAAAAGCTTAACTAATCAATTACTGAAGAAAACTTAAACAAAAAAAAAAAAGGCCCCAAGGACCTTAATTTCACATTATTTAACAAGATAACAAAGACAGATGAATGCTAGTCATGTACTATGTGCTGTAGGAAAAACTTTCCTCTTTCAAAATTTGTCTGGGTAAGCTAGACTTTTCTAGCATCACGACTTAATTACTTAATGGACCTTTAGAACATTGTTTCTGGTACTCAAGCATCAAGATGCCATTTCCCATAGTTTGCCAACTTTCACTTGTTGTATAATCTTCCAAATAAGGACTACTAGTAGGGTGTCTGCATAATCTTACAAGACTTGGAACCAGAACTTTTGAGTATTTTCATCATTGGCAAGGCACTCTGAAGAACAGCTGGTTTTTCTTTGTGGATCATTGGGAATGGTATTTCCAAATTGGCTGCAAAAGAATTTTCTAAAATTCATCAGAAGTTCTTCTGGCTGACTCCCTTGGGCCTCTGCTTTCACTTGCTCTGCAGCAAGTAGAACATAAGGAAATCAGGAAGAGCTATCAGATAGAAAAAAAAAAGACAAACCAGATCTCCTGAGTTTATTTGTATGTATGTTAATTAAGGCCAGAAGAAATCAACGGAAGATCTTACCTCATCCCCTACTAGATTATATCCACTTACTTCTGTGTAGTGTCCCGTAACATTATCTGATTTTGCAGAAGTATGTTTCACTTGGAAAATATCTGTTTTCACATAAGGGTCTTTACTGATAGAGTCTCTGTCTTCATTAGTCTTCTGTTATAACTGCTGACCTTTTCTTTCTTAAAAAACCTGTCCTATTTATTGCAATTTGTGCACTTTCCCGTTGCAGTCATTACATCCTGCTATAACTTTCTCCACAAGATCTGAGAGTAGCAGGAACTCAATTTGTTTTCTCCAGGAAGATGCTATACATTGAGACAATTCTCAGCCTTCTTTTCATGAAGCAAGCAGAGGAATCTTTAAGACTTACATAACAGGTTATAGCTACAAACATTGTACAAATATAGATTCTCTCCAGAGCTACTTTTCCAAAACTTCAGTGATCTTTTCTGTGTTTATTTCTTTATAAATGCCTGTGCATTTTCCTTTCTTAAAGATGCACCTCTATCTTATCCTCATCACTGTTTAACACTGCAGAAATTCTAGATGTGGTATCTAGAGAATTTTTTCAGTAGTAATTTTGTATTTACTTCCAGATAATTGATTAAAATGATGAATAGCATTAGGTTTAATTCTGGTCCCTCTGGAACCCCATAGAAATAACTCCATTCATGGTATTTCCATTTGTCAACTGCTATCAGGTATTTGCCAGGTAGTCGGGTCCATTTAAAATGCTGCTTACTGTAATGTGTAGCACCAAATATTCTTCATGAAATGTAGTGAGGTGCTAAGTAATATCCTATGTAGTAATTCTATCAAACAAACTTTCTTATCTTCAGGGGATGAACACATCATATGTATAATGTCTGTTCTTTCTTCCTATGTGTTTAGCATATATTTTGTCTTAAACCCTCTATTATTAACCCCTATGTTAAAAAGCAATCTAGAGTGTCTGTCCTCATTTATAAGCATCTTGCCATGAGGTTTTAACCTATCATTGTGGACAGCAGAACTGATTTGTCTGCAATGTCACATTATTTTGACGTTACAACCTAACCCTCTTTTAGTCTATTTAATACAAACCACAGTGATTTAATATACATTGTTCTTTTTCCCCCAGAATGTTGTACCAAACTGCATAAAATGCTATATGCGCTATATATCGAAAGAGTAGTCTGTATCAGCGAAACTAGTGACTGAAGAAAATATTGAAATTGGGTTCATTTCACTAAACCTAGTTTCTATAAAGCTGTACTGGTCTGTAATTAATTACATTCTAGTACTTCATTTTTATTATCAGCTGAATTCTATGTCATCTTTTGTCTGATTTTGCTAGGGATTGATGCTAGACTAAGTTATCTGTAATTACTGTTCATTCCCCTTGTCTTACTAGCACAATATCAGCACTTTTGCAGTCTTTGCCTGTATCTCTGCCTGTATCAGCGATCACAGAATTACAGAAAAGCTTTAGTTGGAAGGAAACTCTGGAGGTCCTCTGGTCCAACCCCCCTGCTCAAGCAGGGCCACCTAGAGCCGCTTGCCCAGGACCATGTGCAGACAGCTTTTCAGTATCTTGAAGGATGGAGACACCACAACCTCCCTGGGCAACCTGTGCCAGTGCTCGATCACAGTAAAAAAGTGTTTCCTGATGTGCAGATGGCACCTGCTGTGCTTCAGTTTGTGCCCATTGCCTCTGGACCTTTCACTGAGCACCACTAAAAAGAGCCTTGCTCCGTCTTTATGCTCTCCCTTCAGGTCTTTATAGACATTGATGAGATCCCCCCTGAGCCTTCTCTTCCCTTGACTGAACAGTCCCAGATCTTTCAGGCTTTCCTCATAGGAGAGATGCTCCTCTCCAGCCCCTTTATCATCTTTGTGGCCCTTCACTGGATTCTCTCCAGCATGTCCATGCCTCTCTTGTACTGTGGAGCCTGGAACTGGACACAGCACTCCAGGTGTGGCCTCACCAGTGCTCAGTAGAGAGGAAGCATCACCTTCCTCAGCCTGCTGGCAATACTATGCCTAATGCAGCCCAGAGTACCATTTACCTTCTTTGCTGCAAGAACACGCTGCTGGCTCATGTTTAACTTGGTTTCCAACAGTACCCCTAGGTCCTTTTCTGCAAAGCTACTTTCTGGCCAGTTGGCCCTCAAGATATATTGGGTGCAGGGGGTTGTTCCTCCCCAGATGCAGGAGTTTGCATTTCCCTTTGTTGAACTACATAAGGTTCCTGTCTAGCCATTTCTCAAGCCTGCCAAGACCACTCTGGATGGCAGCACAATGCTCTGGCATATCAGCCACGCCTCCCAGTTCTGTATCATGAGCAAACTTACTGAGCATACAGTCTGTCTCATCATCTGGATCATTAATATTCAACCAAACAGGACTCAGCATTGACTCTTGGGGTACACTAGTGGCCTGCACCTAGACTTCATTCCACTCATCTCTGCCCTCTGGGCATAGCCATTCAGCCAGTTTTCAATCCACTTCACTGTCTGCTCATGTAGCCCGCACTGACACAGCATGTCTATGAGAATCTTATGGATGACAGTGTCAAAAGCCTTAATGTTAGAAATAATTATAGGACCTCCTCTATTGATTATATTTAACTAACCACCTAATCCTAGATGACACAATCTGTTGCAGTTTGGAACACTTACGTACAATAACTTTAATTTACAAAGTGCAACCTTCCCTCTCCTTCCATATTGAGTTTCTAGATAACGTAATTCATTTTGTATTTACTTCATGCGTGGCTAATTTCATGGCTCATGATGTTTTCACTTTTCTTCTCTCTTGCCTCATTTATATGAATACACTATAGCTCAGGATGCTGAAAGTACACATCTGTTCTTACTAAACTTAAGTACTCAAAAATGATGTGTTGGACTTCATAAAATCTAAAGATTACTTCAAAAAATAAATTCTGAGTCTCGTTCTACAGCTGGGCTCTCACAATGCTTTTCCTTTCTATTTTGCTAGGTCTCATTTACAGCTATCTACACACAATAAACACAATGTTAATTACATGGTTTGGGAAAGCTTAAGGTTTGGATGAAGACCAGCAAGTTGAGTCCCTACCTTCCCTCATGTACTTTGAACTGGCTGAGAAAAGCACTTCAAAAGGCAGGGGATATCTGTAACAGAAACAGATACATTAGTCCATAGTTTATTTTAAGGAGTTTGAAATCTACAGGTCTTCCAAATTACCTCAGCTGTTTCTAGATGATCATGTAAGTGTTACAGACAGAATGACTGTTTGTATTTATAGACTGCTTGAAGCTTAGGCTTATTTCTTTCACATGGTGGCCCTGCAGTTTCATCCATGCCTTAGTCATTTCAAGACTAAAGTTCTATTGGCACAGTTAAAAAGTGCTACGCCTTTTTGGTACTAGATGTAGTGCATCATTTGCTAAGCGCTGCTTTTTCTTTATGAAAGCATATTATGTGTGTGCAGTATGAGCTGTATTAGCTGTTGTTGGAGCTGTCGGATTGATATTACGATTTGGGTTTAGATCTATGACGGCTGGAGACCCACACATATAAGAGACTTACCTGTCTTTCACCCTCTGCTGCATCCCTATAATTCTGAGACAAAGCTGACCTGAACTTCAGTATAAATAAGAAAAAGTAGCTGGCATGTTTTTATTACCGTTTCACTATCTCTGGTACTGTTTCCTGTCTTGGTTCATAACATCTGGAATTTGTTATTTTTTTTCAGGGCATACTATAAAATCAATCATATTTTTCTATGCTCACAAAAACACAGCAGTTAGTTAAGGCTTGACAGCAATACTCTATAGACATTGTGGGAAGAATAATTATTTTTGCTACGTTTCTTTGTTGTTAGGATACTCGCTGTGTCTGAGGCTAGCTGAAATGTATTAATTTGCTTTTAATATGACTGTACGCAGAATGCTAGATACATGTTTTTCATTGTAGGGCTGAAAAATTCAGATAAACAAATAAACGGATAAAGAAATCAGCATGGAGACATTTTCTATGGACTGTGAAAAATAGTAAACTACCAATTTAACATTTATAGAACAATCTGATCTTTTATTTCTGGCTTCATAATGACTAATTGCTTAATTCAATTCTTTTTGCTGCTCCAATAATTTCTCCAATTTTATTGTAAATTCCACATTAACATACCATATCTATAATAACTTTACAGTTTTATTTAAGGTCTTTTCTTCTAAATTTACCATATCTGATACATTGGTTAGAATGAGTAGAAATGGATTGCCATTTGTGTTACTTTTTTTGGTGAAGCATTTTGCAGAAACAAAATATGCATTTTTTTACTACAGAGTTTAGTTCGGCTATTTAAATTATCAGCTGTAAAATTAGTGCTTTTTATTAATCTACTATCTCGATTAACTTTTCTTTCAGAGCCAATAAAACCCCACTTAAAGCAACTCATTTAAGCTATGTATCAAAATATGTTTCTGTAATTAAAGTGAAGGAAAAAAAAATGTCCTCATGGGTACCTTCAGTTCACTTTAACTTGGATCAAATGAACACTGTTTCGGAGAATAAGCTGCAGCTCAAGGACAGAATAGGTATGTTCTCTGCATTATGAAATATTTCCATTGTGGTGGTATCTTGGATCTTTAGGCAGAATCAGAGTGCAGTTGACTTAAATACTGTAAAAATTCTTAATAAAAAAAAGGGTTTAGGAAGCTTTCATATTTTAGAAATCAAAAAAATGTATGAGACTGGCAATCTCATAATACAGCACTTTTTATTTTTCGGCTTAGAATTTGCAGGCTGTAATCATATAAAACTCTGCCATCACTTTCAAATAGGGACTTTGCTGAGTTAAAACCATCATCATTTTAATCCTTCAGGCTGAATCAAGTTGTTGCTTTTTACTTCTACAGAGTACTCAGTCTCAAAGAGAATTTTCTTGTAGAAATCCATTAGACTCTAAGTATGCTATGATTTTACAGTAGTAGAAGAATATCAGGAAAAGTGTGAGTACCTTGAATAGTTTGTCTGCAGGTCATGAGAAGGGAAATTTCATTCTTTTCCTATGTCTCACATCACACAGACACACCTCACAATTGCATTAGGAGACTGTCCCCTTTCAGAATACTTGCAATGAAAGAGTTGCTAAAGGAACTACAAACTTTAATGAATACAAGTAGTCAAGAAGTTTTGACATTTTTCAAATAATGACTCCAGCAGAAATATTTTTCTTCAGGGTTCAGCTCACAGCAAAACATCACCATTATGTGTCACCAAACAATTGCAAGGAGAGGCTATAATTGTTGAAGATAAGAGGTGAAGTCTGGCTAAGGGTTTATTTGAAATGCCTCAAGGCAATTGCTGGTATTTTTCAGGGACAAGTGCAAGGTAAAGATGGCCGATAAATTATAAATTTAAGAGATATTTTTAAGAAGTCCCTAGTAACATTCTGGACCTAACGGAGTCAATGGGATTTGATTTTATAATTTTTTGTGAGCTTTTTTTTGCTCAGGTTTTTCTGCTACAGACAAAAAAAAAAAATCTGAAAATGGTATCTTCAGGTAATTTCAGCCAACCCCAGGTTGGCCTCTTTTAGAGACGTTTTAGGAAAAGATTAAACAATCAAGCTCATAATGAGAAGCTAAACTTTATCTTTATCAGTGGAGATACACCCTTCATAATACATATCACCCAATAATCATGATCATGAAGCATTAGCTTTTTCTGCTGCTTGAGGGCTGACTACATAAACTCAGTGACTCCAGAAGAGAAAGGCTCACACATGCATCCCTCCCTCCATTGTTTGTGCACTCTGCATTCTTCAATCATAACAAAAAGATCAATATGTATTTCACATTTTAGTTTCTGCCTGCTATCCACATTTTCTCCAAGGCCCTGTATTGTATATTCCCCTATTGTTTTATTGGCTTTATAACATTGTTTTTATTTGTTTTCTATTACAGCACAGGTAATAAAAACGCATAGCATGATACTGGGCATATATAAAGAGCACAAACACTGAGTGGGAATACAAAGTCTTGCTTTTTTTGCCTCACAAAAGGAAATGGATGGTAGAAAATATGACCTATAAGCACTCATGAGACAGTGAATAAACAGGAATTGCCATTAGGGTTCAATGCTGGATATTAGTAGGTGATCGTTTTTCTTTAAAAAGTGAGCACATTGTGTTGCATGAAGGATGTAGTAACATCATTGTACTAAATAAGCTCTGAAAATGGCTGTCACAATGAGTTTATTAGGTCTTTGAAAAACACCATATCTCCTAATTCCTAGGCTCACTCTGTATTTAATGCTACACTTGGCTCTTGTAAAACTCATGAACAGTCCCAGAAGAAGAAAACAGGTTTCCTCCATTCTGGCATGTCCCATTTCTTCTCTTTGCCATTTTATACCTTGACACTTAGGAAAGAGAAAATAGATTTAAATCCTGTCAACTGTAAGAGGAAATCAAATATGGATCATCCACTTCTTGGCCAAATGCCCCAAATGTGAAGCTGTTACTGGAAATGGCGGTTGAAACAACCATCACCATTTCCCTTCTGACAGAGCAAACTTCTTTTCCATAGTATCCCACGTTTTTAAGCTGTTATGGCTGAAAAAGAGTCTATTAAACTCAAATTGTTGCATTTGAAAATAGGAGACACAGAATTTCTAGGGATGGAGCAGTTTGGACCCGTCTCTTCTAGAGTGCAGCTAATTTCTTTTTCAGGCTGCAGATGTTTAAAACTACGTATCTATCAGCTGTCACGCAGAGGCCGGGGAGAGCTTAGGCAGGGCATGACTGTGGGTTTAAATTAGTTTTGGAGGTTTCTCTTATTTAGTAGACCAAAGTCTAAGGAATGATTGCACTTGTGTACCACTAAAACTTGTTGGCACATTTTTTTAGGTTTGGACTTAAAACTTCCACTTAAATCCTGTTCCAGGTCTTTGTTTCAACATAGTGTATCAGGGTCTGATCCCACCACTGCTGATATCTATTTAATTACTCCTCCTGATGTCAATAAGCCATAAGTTAGACCCTTAATATGGTTTGTAAATCATTATCCAATATTTTGGTAAAATCATGAGAATTATTATTTCAGTTATGATATGATTTGACAAAAATTTGGTAAAAATTGATAAAAAGTCATTACACTTATTTTCATCACTAGTATGTATCTTGAGCTATTGGCCTTACTGTCCTAAAGATCAGTAAAACTTACTGCATGCAATTTCTTGGACAGATAAGAGCAAACTGCAAATGTCTCATATGAATGCTCTCTATAGTGCCTTCTACCAAGAAAGATGTTAGAAGTTTTTGCTTGTTTGTTTTAAAATTTTATCATAGAACAAGCCCACTGTACTCAAGAATTACTCTATGTTATTTTGAGAAATGAAGGAAAGCAATACAAATTTTAGGTCATTGTCCTGCAGAACACTCTTGAGGCCACTTATGCTGATGATTTGCAAGTGGCAGGAACTCAGTGCCTCTCTAGAAATAGCTGCGCATTGCCCAAAGGAGGTGCCTAGAAAATAACTTAATACGTTTGCCTCCTGGTTTAGAAAACATTGCAGGCTTTGGTCCTTCTCACTGGAATGGTCAGATCTTTGATTTATGTGCATTATGTTTGTTATTTTTATGACAGTTCTTGATAAAATTCAAAACACCAGAATCACCCATGCAGAAACCTTGCTTTGAGAAGAGAGATGCCGAACTGTCCCCTCTAGATAGCAATCTTCCAGAAATGGCATCAGAATGAGTTTGTATTTATATGGAAAGCTGCAAAGACAAAACTGAATGCACTATCAGGCAAAAAAAAGTATAGAAAATCTTTAGGAGATGGAAACAAGCATGCACTGGAGAGTCCTGAAATATAAATAATCCTTCATGGCTGGCAGGTCTGTATCTGACAATGAGATGCTTTGCTGAAGATCCTAGCTCATGAAGGGTTTAAAATAACCATATTTGCCTGTTACTGCCTGAAATACAGTCTGAGGAAGAAGGTAGTGAGAGAAATACAAAGATTAAAGCTATACCTCAGGATAACTGAGGAATGGAGTGTTTTATTTTATTATCCTGCTTCTGCTTTACTACTTTCAGTTTTTATTCTCTTGTTGTCCTTGTCATTTAAAAAAGATTTTATATGGTACCCTTTCTCAGGGTACTTAATTTTACAAGTCCCACCATCTTCAGCACACCTTCCCACCAAACTAAAACTGTCTGACATATCACTTGGCATAGCTTTGCCTGTCAGAACTAGCTAAAAATTATCTGTGAGCCCCTTAGTATTTATCCTGCATCTGTATGAAATCTTTATTCTCTAGCAATGATAGGGAATTAGTCTTGCATTATTAAGCAAATACAAGTTTTTACGTCATTGTGAATAGAAGATCAGTATTTCTGTGACTGCGTTCTAGTATTAGACCTTTCTAAAATATCAGCCTTTTGTATATATTGTTATGGGATAAACAGCATTTCTGACATATACAAGCTATTCAAGTCATTTCTAAACAGAAATCACAGAACCTCAGAATACGTCTTGTCCAACCTCCTGCTTAAAGCACGGTCAGTTATGGGGTCAGACCAAGCTGCTCAGGGCTTTACTCAGATCTTGAAACTCTCTAGCTATGGAGACTGTACAAGCTCTCTGGGCTGTCTCTCCCTGCTCCACGAGTTGGCTGTCCTTACGGTGAAAAAGGCTTTCCTTATATCCAGCACTGCTAACTGATATTGAGTTTATTGTCCATCACAAGCTTGAGGCCTTGTTCCGCATTCAGCCAGTCATGCCCCAGCTGGTATCAATTCAAGGGCCTCTTCCTTCCCGGGCAAAGGACTTTGCACTTGTCATTACTGAATTTCAAGAGGTTCCTGCTAGCCCATTCCTCCAGCCTGGCTAGGTCCCTTTGGATGGTAACCCTGCCATTGAGCGGAGCCTGTTCCCCTTAATTTGTCATCATCAGCATATTTGACAAGAGAGAACTCCATTGCCTCTTTGAAGCTATTGAGGAAGATATTAAACAGGACAGGTCCCAGGACAAACCTCTCTAGCACTTCACTTGTTACCAGCCTCCAAACAGAGTACAACTAATTAATCATGACCCTCTGAGGGTCATTCTGATCATTCATTTAGTAGTCCACACTTCCAGACAGTAACATACTGTTAAAGATTTTCACCAGGCTGTGGGTACCTCTAGGTTTGCTTTATTTACAAGTCAGAGTTGGGCCATCACCTCAGTGAGTGGCAAGTGACTAACAAAATACATCTATATATACGATTACACACAACATTACATAATAGATATTACTATGTGAAAGTTCTTAATGTTTCTTTAAAGTCTCCCAGTTCTTCATTCCTCAGTAGCTCCAAAAGTTCATTAATTTTCCCAAGTCCCAGCTGTTTCTCATCGTTCTGTTTCAGTTCCTCTTCTGAAGTTGTAGCTCATATATAAACGATCTCCATCAAAGTCCTCCTATAGACTTCTCAGAAAATTCAAGATGTTACATTAACTTATGCTTACTCTATGTTTCTTCTTAATATCTAAACTTTTATAAATTGCTTACTGTGGATTAATCACATTCTACATTCACTATACTGTTGATTCAGCTTGTCTGGGTTTTAGGCCAGTTTTGGTCAGAAGTGTAGAGAAGATAAATGAGCAGCACTTACATAAGTCTCAAAACATTGTTTTAAGCACCTGCATTCTATTAATCAACCTTATACAATTTCATTTATTCTTTAACCATTCTATAATTATTCTCAAAGTATATTAAAAGTCTAACAAGGCCTAAGTTACTTGAATCACTCATAAGCGTATTCCTTTTACACGTACTAACTCAGGTACAAGAACATCTTTGATACTGGTGGAAGCCTTACTCAACTTGAAGTAAATGACATCCACTGCTTTCCCCAAGCCAGTCTCTCGGGTCTCTCCCACAAAGCCAGTCTTAGAAGGCAATCTGGTTTGTCAGGCATGATTTCCCCTTGGTAAATCCATTTTTGCTCTTTCCAGTAACCTTCTTCTCCTTCATTTGCCCAGAATTGTGTGCCAAGAGGCCTTGTACCATGATTTGTCCAGGACTCTCCTGATCTCCATGAACTTTTTAAAGGAAATGAAGTGGTGAATATAAGAAGGATGTAGGAAAACTATGAGTACTTAAACACAAAAATTTCTTGAAAAAATATTTTCATAAGATCTCCATCTGATCCAGGTTGGAATAACCAACGACAAGCAGACTGTGGCTCTACACGTCTACACGAAACTCAACTTAAAATACTTGTGGTATCTGATATGGACTTGCAGCTTCATTTTTTGCCATTAGAAGATACTGTGGAAAGGATCTTTCTCTTTCTCCTTACAGTAGGTGACAGTCTGGTCTGTTTATTCTGACTATATGTTGCCTTACTTTAGAAGGGTAAGTGGGTCAAATGTTCCTCTCTGGAACAAGAGGAGGTTATTTCTGCCTTGGAGAGCTTGCTCAGAGTGAGGGGCTTTCAGAGACACCAGGGCAC
This sequence comes from Burhinus oedicnemus, assembly GCA_008921705.1. Taxonomy (NCBI): domain Eukaryota; kingdom Metazoa; phylum Chordata; class Aves; order Charadriiformes; family Burhinidae; genus Burhinus; species Burhinus oedicnemus. Next base: position 553,594 of record VFFE01007706.1, read on the forward strand.
AGCAAGAAAGAGAGAGTCACAGCAGACAATTGGTCAGCCTGAGGGACTGCTGAGAGCAGCAGGCACCAGATATACTAGCCAGGAGCTAAATGGGGCAGAAAGGAAATTTTCTGGGCACAAAAGAAGATTGTGAGCAGACTGAAGGATCTCTGATTGTATGCTGAATTTAAAGTAGTGATCTAGGCTCTGACTAGAGCCAACAGAGAAAGAAACAATTCTGGAGGACAATGTCTCATTTATTTTAAGCACCTACTGGGAGGTGTGCTGAATTACCTACTAGATGCCTTTCTCCACCACCCTTCCATGGAAATGGCCTAGCCACTGGCCAAGACCATGTGCCTCACATTTAGACAGCACAGGCAGGTTGAATACATCTCGGAGAATCTGTTCATTTTGCGCTGGTGTGTAGCTGTAAAACTTTCACTGTTATTATGAAGTAACAAGAATGTGTGAAAGTCACCAACATAGTTTTTAATTTTCAGATCAAAAAGAACTTATCTCCAAAGCAGTGGTATATAAACAATTAGATTAAAATGGTGTGCTGTGATTTTTATGCTTAATTAAAGGCTTATAAGTATTCATTATTAAGTTAGACAAGTGGTTATTTTTTCCCCAAAAGTCAGTCACATTTGAGTCAATTCAGAAGATAAACTGAAAGTTGTAGTCTGTATGCCAACCCACTTTTTCTTGTAGTTTTTGAAAACATGAAGAAGGAATCTACCATTCTTTGGAAATAAAGGCCTATTTTTGTTTTTCATTAAGCAAATCATGAAATGTAGTGCACCAAAGTGAAGCACAAAATTAGTCATGAAATATTCTTGACCTCTAGCTTTGTTAAATAAATTATTTGAATTGTCAAGAGAGTTTATGTTACATTTGTTATTTAGATAACATATTATATGAAGCGTTTATTATCAAAGTCAGTGACTTCCCTTAACGTATTTACCAGTAAATCCCTATGTTTACAGAGCTTCTTCACTGGCTGCTTAACAGAAGTCACAAAGATATGTGTACCTTTTTTTGAAATCTTTACTAAGAAGGACCAGAGAAACAAAAGCTTTCCACTGAAGTAGAGGATAATGTGCCTTTCATCTGAATGGTGATTTCTTGGTGGTTTTAAATGTTTTTTTGTTTTGTTTTTTTTTATGTTGTCAGAAAACAGCTTAGTGGCATCAGGATTATCCCATGAAGGGATACACAGTGTGAAGAAAGTATGTGGCTTCCTGCCAAATTGGAGGTTTTGTCACTTAATGCTACATAGGGACAGTGTTTGTTCCCCTCTAACCATCACCTCTTTCTTCCACTATTGCCATCTCCACGAACTTTGGATCATTCCCTGTGCTGTTACTACTGCTGATAGGAACACAGGGATAAAGGTTATAAACCTGAAAAAGTTTCAGAAATTTTGGTAATATATTTGGACTATTAAAAATAGAATAATGCCTTGGGTTTATAGCTATCAACAACATAACAAACGTGACAATAAAAATATGTATCTGCAAATGGTTCTAAATATCCAGCTCTACAAAAATCGTAGTGTGAATCTACCAAAAGGTGTTATGAATATGCACCAGAGAGTCAAAGAAGGGCAAAGAAAGAACATATAGGTTTGGCTTCCCAAGCATCTTGAATGACTGCATACTAAGACAAGGTTTTTAAAAGATGTAAAGAGAGGATCCTGACATCTTTCTCTGTAATCAGATCAAGAATCTAATTATTAGAAGTTTGATTATGGCAAGTGCCAAGACTATTTACATGAATAGGACTTCACTGAAAAACCGTACAATACAATAAACATGCACAAACAAAAGGAATAGGAAAAGCAACATTTCCTTGCATATTATAGACTACTCTGGGAACCAGAATACAGAAATAGGTAAAACACTGAAATGTTCTTCAGTGGTGTTTAAAAACATAACAGTGTAGTTTCCATCTAGCAAGAGAGTCTGCTATAGGTTTATATTAAACCCAGAAAAACAGAGTGAGGCTTTTTTTAAGGAATTGGCAGAGCTGTCCTTGTATCTCTGCTAACCTGACACCCAGCTGGCAAAAGAAGAGATATGCCCAACAAGTTGTGGAACGTACTTGTGACCACTGTTGGTGAAGATAAACACCAGAGAGGAGGACCTTCCAGGTTTCCTTTCCCTTTCAAGCTGAAGAATGTTGAGATGGAAGGAATCATAAGGCAGCGAGATTTTTTAGGATAGAACTGCAAAGTAAAAACAATGGATTTCAGGAAGACTTCAATAAACTCAGAGAATTGGTGGACTGCGTATCCTGAGAGGTTAGTCTGAGAAGAGAAGATACTTAAAAAATCTGGTAGTTCTTTAAAGAGAGACTTAAAAGGCTCAAGCACAAACTATCCCCCTGCAAGAGGAAAGGCAGAAAATATCGTAAGAGACTTACTTGTCTAAATGAAGAACACTTCATGGATTTAAAAAAGAGCAAAAAGGAAGTGGAAACTAGGCCAGGCTAATAAGGATGAAGATGAAAGTATAGCATGAGCATATAGGGACAAAATAGAACCACAGAGAAAAAAAAAAAAAAAGAGCTGCAATTAGCAAAGGACAAGGAGAATTTCAAGTACATTAGTGACAAGGGACAAACCAAAGGAAAGGGACAGTCTACTGTCCAGCAGAGTGGTACAGCTAACCACAACTAATGACAAGAAGGCTAATATCTTTACTGCTTTTCTGCACCAATTTTCAAAACATAGCTCTACTGCAATTAGGAGCTATAACAACCACCAGTGGCAGATATAAGAAAATAAGGAAGTGAGTGAGAAGTTATATGGGTTTGTCATGAATGGATTGTGTCAATCAAAACATAATTTCTCTCTAGTAGAGAGTAGCAGGCCTTGTGAATAGAGAAGAAAAAGCAGATTACATATATCCTGACCTGAGTACGGCTTTGACAGACATTCTCATAAGCAGTCTTGGGAGACATAATCTAGATGAAAATACTGTGGACTAGAGACAATATTAATGTTTGTCTGTCAGAATGAAGGCTGTATCAAGTAGGGATTTCCAGGGTTCTGTCCTAGATCTAGTATTATTCAATATTTTCATATCCTTCTTAAATTTGTTGTTCAGTGGGGACAAATAAAGGATACTAAAATTATGCAAAGATACACTGCTACACAAATACAAGTCATAGTTCTGATGCAAAAAGAAGAAATTCTATACTACAAGTTGAACACTGAATTACAAAGTCATGCTGTTTTGAAAGGAAGAAAAAAATCATACTTACATGAACAAAGAGGAATATAGCACACACCAAGCTGAGTGGTGTTGATGACACACCTGAGGGATGGGATGCCATCCAGAGGGACCTCGGCAAGGTCAAGAAGTGGGCCCATGTGAACTTTATGAGGTTCAACAAGCCCAAGTGCAGGGTCTTGCACCTGAGTCGGGGCAGCCCCCGGTATCAGTACAGGCTGGGGGATGAAGGGATTGAGAGCAGCCCTGCCAAGAAGGACTTGGGAGTACTGGTGGATGAAAAGCTCAACATGAGCCAACAATGTGTGCTTGAAGCCCAGAAGGCCAACTGTGTCCTGCGTTGTATCGAAAGTGTGGCCAGCAGGTCGAGGGAGGTGATTCTGCCCCTCTACTCCACTCTGGTGAGACCCCACCTGGAGTACTGTGTCCAAGTATGGAGCCCTCAGCACAGGAGAGACATGGACCTGTTGGAGCAGGTCCAGAGGAGGGACACAAAAATGATCAGAGACATGGAACACCTTTCCTACGAGGAAAGGCTGAGGGAGTTGGGGTTTTTCCGCCTGGAGAAGAGAAGGCTCTGCGGAGACCTTATTATGGCCTTTCAGTACTTAAAGGAGGCCTACAGAAAAGATGGGGAAAAACTTCTTAGCAGGGGCCTGTTGCAATAGGACAAGAGGTAATGGTTTTAAACTAAAAGAGAGAAGATTTAGACTAGATATAAGGAAGAAATTTTTTACAATGAGGGTGGTGAAACACTGGCACAGGTTGCCCAGAGAGATGGTAGATGCTCCATACCTGGCAACATTTCAGGTCAGGTTGGATGGGGCTCTGAGCAACCTGATCTAGTTGAAGATTTCCCTGCTCATTGTAGGGGGGTTGGACTAGATGACCGCTAAAGATCTCTTCCAACCCAAACTATCCTATAAATCCATGATTCTATAAAACACGTGAAGCAGTCTGATCTTCTATGTACTGGTAACCCTCAGCTGAACTAGTGCATTGTTTTGGGCACTGTATTTCCAGAAATTTGGGATGTAACATAATATTTTTCAGACACAAAACAAGATCCAGTAAATGAGGGATATATCCTGTCTCTGTGTCCATATCAAACAGCAGAAAAAATAAAGCAGCATGGAGAACTGCATGGAAGCAGCATGGAGAGATTTTCTAATGACAAAAACTGAAGCTGAAATTGACTGAAGTTGGCTAAAGCTGGCAGCGCAGACTGAGTTACCTTCATCACTGGAGTTCTTACAAACCTAAGTGACCATGTATGCCTATATATGTGGCTGTGTATATGCACAGACACACATACTCACACATATATGTATATTCCTGCCTAGAAGCAAGGATAAGGACCTCTGACAGTACCTTCCAGACATGATTCTGTAGCTATGTTGGTGGAAGTTTTGCCTTTAAGGTCAAAATAAAGAATCCTAGGGGTAAGTCGTTCCTGGTTAGTAATTGTATGAAAACATACTAAGTAGCCTGAAGTCATTAAAAAAACCCAAACTATAATAATTTGTTTATTGCCAAGAATCTCATACTACTGTTTTTTTCTCTTGCTTGGATAGCTACCACATTCATTCAGAAATAAAATCTTTTATCTTCTATGATGTGAAAGTTTGGCAAAATCCTGAATACTTGGATTTCATAGCACTGGAGATTTCTAAATGCATTTTCAACAAAACTGGTAACTAAGTGCGTATAGCTACATTCTGTTTTTTCATAAAGGGCATCCTCCTTTCCTGAGCTTTTCATGTACACATGTGATTATTCAAATTATAAAGTATTGAGTTTATTTAAAAAATCTACTGAATTATATGTATAGATGACATATATTAAAAGAACATTGTTTGATAAATAAAAAAAGAAAGTTAAGTGAGTAAAAAGACAAAGTAATCAACACAGTTTAAACCAGTCCAAACTAATTTGTAAAACAATATCTAGTATCTTTTCTGCCAACCAGAAGACGTTCAAATGTGCAAAAAGACAGATAGAAATATGAATACATAGACAACAGCTAAACCACAAATGAAATAGCCATCAAGGACAAATTCAGAAAACTAACATCACACACTTTAGTCAGAATCCTGTAATCCTATAATTATAGTCAAATATTGCAGAAATGTACTGTTAACTTAAAAAGACAGGGAATTCTGGTTTTTTTATTTGATGGCATTTTAACCTCTTTGATTCTCTTTACAAAACGTTTTTATGAGGCAATATTTGTTCTAAAAATATCATAGAAAGAGAAGGTATTATGAATATTCATGGAGTGCAGTTTGTATCAGTGCAAATGTTCAAAACAGAATTGTTCTTTTTTTGCCATTTTAAATGTCCTATAAGCTTGAAAAACATCCAGCTATAGAATAAAAACAGTCTTGTGTCTCAGCATTAGTAACAAATTTGGAATGCAGATTATGCAAAACGGTTATTGAAAATTGTTCCCAAGTACTCTATATGCTGAAAGAGATTTGTATTTCAGTAATTATTCAAGTTGTCACTGAGTAATTTAGAGCGCTGAAATTGTTCATGAAAACAACTGGACTTGAACACACAGCCATTTTGCAGATATGGTGGTCTAAGGATTTAGCATTACTCTTTTGCTTGCTGTTATCCTTTGGAGGCTACTGCCCACTGCAGCTGAAAACAGTGAATAAGAACATGAGAGCGTGTCCTGGCATCAATCACAGACGAAGATAATTTGAATTAATACGGTTGATCTAAATTCTGTCAAAATCTGACTCTGCCAAAATAAATAAAGAGAAAAGGAAGACATAATAAATGTGAAAGTAATTAGTAGATACATGTTTAATTTTTTTGAGGTCCTTCATAATGAATAAATTGCTTTTGATTAAGAGCAATTAATATGTTCTTTTGAAAATGGTATTTGAAAGAAAGAGCTTAAGTCTAGCTCAAGTCTGACTGTTTCTGTAAGGAGAGAAACTAAACAAGCAAATAACACAGAAGGAAGGATTTTGAGTGAAGAGCGTTCACATACCTACCTACCTACCATGCTGCATGCTAGAACAGCAAAAGTATCTTTTCTATCACTGATGTGCCTTTAAGAGCAATATATCCTTCCCGAAGCACTCACAGTACTGACACAGCGTAAGTTTATAAGCTAAATCGTTATTACTGGGAACAGTGACTTCCAAAAACTACTAATGAATGATGCAGAAAGCAAATGAAAGAGATAAAAAGTATCAAACACCAAAATGTCAATTTTATCAACAAGTAGGAAAGTCAATAATAGACATCCCTCTACTAAAACATAATCAAATATTGCTTCAAAATCAACAAGCAATATGAAAATGAGTACCATAATTACAAATCAGAAAAATGACAACTTAATTAGCCATATTCAATTGATAAATCAAAAGAGATTTTTTTTCCTTTTAATCTGATTTAATTCAGAAATATTTAAGAGCTTAAATACTCTCTACTACTTCAGCAGGCCAAAATGAAAATGTGTTTCACTTCTTGTTTGACATACAAATTACCACTGAAGCAAGTATTCATCTCACCTGATTTCAGCTGTCTGAAAATGAGTCACCCACATTTAAGTTAAACTCTTAACTCTATCAGTGGTAGAAAAGGAGGATCATCCAGAAAGACATTGAATATGCCTTTCTTAGACATCTATTTCCAGATGGGATGAGTATTTAATATCACTTAAAACTTTCTACACTGTTCACCATGACTTTCTGAGTGTCTATGAATACACTCAGGATTCTGCACTTGGGATGATGTAATACCAGATGTACATACATACTGGGGGACAAGAGGCTGGAATGCAGCCCTGGAGAAAGGGATCTGCAGGTTTTGGTTGATGGTAAGCTCAACATGAGTCAACAGTGTGCCCTGGCAGTCAAAAGGGCCTACCGTATCCTGGGGTGCATTGAGCACAGTATAGCTAACCAGTCAAAAGAAGTGATTGCCCCACTATACTCAGCACTGGTGCAGCCTCACCTCCAGCACTGTGTGCAGTTTTGGGTTCCACAATATAAGAACAATACAAAAATATTAGAATGTGTCCAAAGGAGGCTAACAAAGATAGTGAAAGGACTTACGGAATCACATAATCACGGAATTTTCAGAGTTGGAAGGGACCTCTAGAGATCATCTAGTCCAACTCCCCTGCTGATGCAGGAATGCCTACAGCACATTACTCAGGACTGCATCCAGGCGGGTCTTGAAAATCTCCAGAGAAGGGGACTCCACAACCTCCCTAGGCAGCCTGGTCCAGTGCTCTGTCACCCTCACCGAAATGAAGTTTTTTCTTAGGTTTGAATGGAACTTCCTATGTTCCAACTTGTGCCCGTTGCCCCTTGTCCTGTCACTGGGAACCACTGAAAAGAGTCTGCCTCCATCCTCCTTCAACCCACCCTTTTGATACTTAGAAGCCTTCTCTTCTCCAGGCTAAAGAGTCCCAGCTCTCTCAGCCTTTCCTCATAAGGGAGGTGCTCCAATCCCCCAGTCATTTTTGTTGCCCTACGCTGGACTCTCTCTAGTAGTTCCCTGTCCCGCTTGAGCTGGGGAGCCCAGAACTGGACACAGTATTCCAGTTGTGGCCTCACCACTGCCGAGTAGAGGGGGAGAATGACCTCCCTTGACCTACTGGCCACACTCTTCCCTAGGCAGCCCAGGATTCCATTGGCCTTCCTGGCGACAAGGGCACATTGCTGGCTCAAGGATAATTTACTCTCTACCAGGACCCCCAGATCCTTCTCCTCAGAACTGCTTTCCAGCAGGTCCACCCCTAGCCTACAGTGGTGCCCAGCATTCTTCCTCCCCAGGTGCAGGACCCTACACTTGCTCTTGTTGAACCTCATTAGGTTCTCCTCTGCCCAGCACTCCAGCCTGTCCAGGTCACACTGGATGGCAGCGCAGCCCTCTGGAGTGTCAGCCACCCCTCCCAGTTTGGTACCATCAGCGAACTTGCTAAGGATACACTCTGTCCCCTCATCCAGGTCATTGATGAAAATATTGAACAAGATTGGACCAAGTGTTGACCCCTGGGGGACACCACTGGTTACAGGCCTCCAACTTGACACTGCTCCATTAATCACAACCCTCTGAGTTCTGTCACACAGCCAGCTCTCAATCCACCTCACTGTGGAGCGAGGAGCAGCCGAAGACACTAGGTTTGTTCATCTTAGAGAAGAGGAGACTGAAGGGTGACCTCATTGCTGTCTACAATTTTCTCATGAGGAAGAACAAAGAGGGAAGTGCTTGTCTCTTCTCTCTTGTGTCTAGTGATACGACATGAGGGAATGACTGGGAAAGCTGCTTCAGGGGCAGTTCAAGTTGGATATTAGAAAGTGCTTCACTGAGAGGATTGGTCAAGCACTGGAACAGGATCCTCAGGGGAGCGGTCATGGCCCCAAGCCTGCTGGTGTTCAAGAAGCATTTGGACAATGCCCTTAGATATATGGTTTAACTTTTAGGTTGCTCTGTGTGGAATCAGGAGTTTGACTTGATGAGCCTCATGGGTCCTTTCCAGATCAGGATGTTCTATGATTCTATGTGTATTACAGAATAATTTTTTTAAAGAAAAGCATACACAGAAGTCACATTTGATACTCTTTTCTTAAGCCCAGTATTATACAGAATAAAACTACGTAATTACCACCACAGAACAGTAGCACTGAGTGTTAAGAGTATAATATCTGTCCCCATATATACGTATATAGAACAGTACATAAATATTGTTAGACAGTATCCAACTCAGTATAGGCCTGTCAAACACAGATGACGTCAATAAGATTCCTGAGACTCTAATCACTTAAAGTTGAGAAGGAATGTTTCTACATGTCTTGTTTGGCCCATAGATACAAACAGGACAACATTCCCTGTTGACGTAAGTGGACCAAAAAAAAAAAAGAAGGGTGAGATTTTATTAGGAGTGAATTTGGGTGGCTGCGTGTTCTCTGTACACTGGTATTGAATTCGTACTGCCAGATTCAGATATGCAAAAACTATTATCAGGTGAAAGAATATTTCATAATTAACTTCATATAAAATTTACCTTCTGTTTTCTACACTGGTAAAATGTTTCTAAGCTTCTCTTTGCAGCAAGACTAGTGGGCTTTTCTGTTGTTTTCTTTTGTTTTTTTCATGAAGGATGACATTGTAAGAGAATTCAGAATTTCTTGATTTCAGAAACTACATTAGAAAAATACATCCATGTACATTTTTTTTTTCCAAGTAGTAATACCATTACAACACGAACACAAGTCATGGCATAATAGGAAACAACTCAATCGGCAAGTGATTTAACAGGAAGAAAGGTAGTTTGCTGAAAGATTTTGTTAGTTTGTAAGAACTAAGATTCTTCTTGCCTTTCTTGGTCAATATACAGAAATAAGGTTCACTTTAGGAATGTTAAATGAATCTTCAAATAATACTACTGGACTATGAATGCTGCAATACATGGATTGAGTAAATGTAGAAAATAGTGTAAATAGATTTTGTTTATTTACAAATGAAGTTTAATTCTGAGAAGATTTATATTGTTCATATTATATTAGAATTGGTTATTATTCACAAATCCCTTTATACATTAATGAAACTTATGACTGTCATAAAGCATATCTACAAAATGGGTGGCACACTCAGACACCCACCTAATGCTAGTACTACGTGCTTTGCATATGAGACATATATAGCGAAAGAGAGTATGTGTTTGTGTGTCTATTTACATGTGGATGTATCCACACAATATTTATCCACACAAACATATCCCTTGATTTTTGCTGATCTAAGTATAGCAACCAGGACTAAAGAGAACATCCAAAAGCAAAGACCTCATAGGCTAGAAATTGCAAGTAACTGCAGTAATGAAATCAAGGTGTGTGCTGTTGCTTTATGGTTAAACTTTAAACTCCAGGCACAAAATACTAGTTTTACTTTTTTGCAAATCAGAAAGCTAGCTGTTAGGTCTTTCAAAAGATGCACGATTTTTGCAATAGGCTTCTTAAATAATTATTTTAAATAAAAGGCTTTTAATTGTCTGGCAATTGAAGATGGGAAATTGATTTATAAATACAGTCTTTAATAAGTGTCTTCATGCTATCCTGTAAAGTCTACTCCTCTCTGAAAAGGTATTAAGTTTCAATTTCATCAATAAGAAATACTTTGAGAGGGATACTTTAAAATACTTAAAAATAGAATCCTAATTCCACTTTAGGTGTCCAGGTGCCAGCAGAAAGAGAATGCCTTTCAGGTTTCTGCAAAACCTGGAAGTTCTCTAACTGCAGCAGCTGAAGTCCAGATGGGATAACAAATAATTTAGCTAAAACCATCCAATTTCTTACTGCATTTTGCCTTTGGGTGGCTTTTTAACACTGTATATTGTAACAGGGGGGCACTGATCCACTGTTGTGACAGATGCAAACTTTTGTCCAGCCAGACTTTCATTGCAGGTGTAATAATCTTGCTCAGTTCAGGCAAGCACACAGAGAGATAACCACTAACTTGAGACTTCATTTGAATGTACATTTCACTGCAGCTTTCAGCAGACCTGGTATAATGCTGCTGCAGATCAGACACTCTATTTCTAAGCTGATGTGTGCACAAACTTTCCATAGCACGTTTATAGCCGCAGTGAGACAATTTAAATTAAATTTCTTTCATTTAAATAACATGGATGGAGAGAAATAATAAAGAAAATACTACATTTGTTACTCCACATTATTTTGGTTAGCTAGAGCAGCAATATTCTCTCCACATCAGTGTATATAATTCTTGTACTTCATAACCTGCAAAAATCTTATCTTGGCTACTACCATTGCTGCTAAAGGACACAGATAAAAGAACAATATACTAGCTGTATAAAATTCAGACAAATTCAAGAACAGTAACGCTTCATTAACATCTCCCATCACAAATATGGAATTAATAAGCAATAACTGTAACAGACTGCAAAATCTTACTGTGTTGTGATTTCTTGTAGCAGACTATTATGTGACACGTATCAAGCAATGCAATATGACATGACAGCTAAAATATGAAGCATTGATTTTGCATTTCAGGCTGAAGACATCCACCAAAAGCTACATAATCAAGCAGAGAGAGTGTTTAGATGGCTAACCTGTACATTATGGAGGTCCTCTCAGATCAGTGACTTTCTGCATTGCATTTTGAAATCTTGATACTTCAATGTGAATAAAAAAACAGTTTGAGATTAAGCAATGGAAATACTGTAGAGTTCCAATCTCCTTGAGATCTCTACAATCCATGACAAAAGCAATAATTGTAAAGAAATCAGATATAGATTTCAAATAAATTAAAGAAAAAAGGTTTAGAATAAAGTAAGAACAATTGCATATTGTGGGGTGGAGACCAAGGTCCAAGTCTTGGTCCTTATTGAATCTCATCCATACTGAAGCACAGTGATGGCAAGGGGCAATACCTGTCCTAAATCCACAACAGTGGGTAGTGAGCTGGCTGTGGACCGATGTAAACAGTTTGATAGTCCCCTGCTTGACACCCCTACCTGTTATTCATCTATGTAAAAGTGTTCTTCTTTTTGAGTCAGTGCTAGGCAACAGCTTAAGAATATGCGCTCCACAGTAAAATAATTCAGAGCTCACAGCAAAGGTGTGGGAGGGAGTGCTGTGCATAGGCTCCAGCTTGTTGGGATAGCTCGCTCAAGCTAGGAAAGCACTGGACGGAAGTACCACTGTAAGCAAAAGCAGCACTCCCCTCGATATTCCTTGTGATATCCCACCCTAGCTGTTAAGCAGTTGTAATAAAGGCTCCTCCATGACATGGAAAGGAAAGCAGCAAGATTAGCTCCTTCCTACCAGAGCTGAAAGAATTTGCTCTCCTGGAAAGACTGGTAATCCAAAAAGAAAGATTGTGCAAACAGGAGCATCATGGAAAAAAAGAGAATTTGCAATTAAAATAACACCATGAGAAAAATCAATGGAGAACTCCCACTTCAAAATCTTGCACACCAATTTTTCTCATCTCCATGAATAACTTAACACCTTGTCACAACAGTCTCCTGCTGTCTTCCCCCATGCCACTTATGCCCTCCATACCTTTCCACCTCACACAGGACAGTAGAATTCTTTAGGAACTTTTGACTATCCTCCACCAACAAGACCCCTGTACTTGGTCCTCATACCTTAGGATTGGGCTGGATCCAGTTTCCTTGTTAAGATTGAGGCATCTTCCTATGAAAAATCCTGCTGTGTTAGTGTATGTGCACACATTTGAAAAGCAACAACTGCAGCTGCTGCGTGGAAAGTGAGTCTGTGAATTTGCAGGATGTTAGCTAGCCTGTAATAGTTGTCCATGTGCAGATTTTTTCCCAGTTTCGTGTTACCTGCAAAGAAGCTTTTTCTTTTTCATCCTGAGAGGCAAACTTTCTAGGGCATGACTCAGCCTATTTTAGGCATGCACTTTAGCAGGAGATAAACTGCCTTCTCAAGGTGTCTATTTTTCTTTATTGACAGTAATGGGAGCCTCAGGGGTAATTACTGTAGATGAGTTGTAGTCACTGTAGTTTAGTTAAATGAATCCTATCTGAAATGAACCCACACCTTTTTCATGCAGAAGATAACTCAGTTTCATGCACATACCCAAGGACAATAATAGCCAATGTTAATTTGATTCTCATACTGCATTTAGTATGTTACTCATTCAATAGCAGGTTTTTTTTGCTACAGGTAAACAAATGAAACTACAGGTTCTTAATTAAATTATGTCATATCCAAGGACATTTTGTCCTTTGATCCAAGGCAGTTCAAAACACTTCATGGCTCAGTTATCAGGAAGGAAAGACCAAGCATACAGCAATCCCTGTCTGTAGCAGTAAGGTTAAATGTCTATCTGTTTATTCTAGGTAAAAGCTTACCTATGAAAGATCTCTCAAAGTTTTCCACCTACCTGCTACTCACTGTAGCTCCTCCTGCAACTGGCAAGACATGCAGAGGATGAGATATTGCTGTTCAGCTCCACAGAATTTACAATGCACATTAGATCATCTATTTTGCTGCTCCTTGACAGGTGACAGAGACATGCAACCTAGTAAAGGGAATTTAAACTATATTTTCCATATGTTTCGCATTTGCACTTCACTGATGGAATTCCAAATCAACTTGATGGCTGTTGGTATAGTTTGTAGTAGTCTTAATTAAAAGTATAAAGCAGAATTTACATTTAATTCATACTATATTTGCTTTGTTGAAGATAATTTTTTCAGTTGATTACTACATTGAAAAACAAATATCTTTGCATAAAATTTAAGAATTAAGTGCATCAAAATACAGCAGAATGGGGGCATTTAGTTCTTAAAATGTGGGAGTACTTATGTGCAAGCCAGGCATGTTGTTTAGGGTATCTGACTGTCAATTGGGACATTCAGTTCACTGTGCCCTGTGAACTTCAGCAAGTCCTGCAGATGAAAAGCTGGGAAGGGCATCTTCCTTTGTCTCCAACGAGGCCGGATAAAAGCCTGAGTAATTCTGAAACCGTGTCTGTAGTCCTATAAATAGGAAATTTTCTCATTGCTAGTTAAAGGACACAGTCTTTGTATTACCTGACAGGCCACGGTCTCAGGACTTGCTTGGCCTTGTCCTGGAATACGTTAATTTTGCCTTGGTTTAGCTGTGATAACAATTATCTAATCAATCAAGTTTGGTTTAGGATAGTTGTAGCTTGCAGTGTAGCTAGTTGTTATTCTGTGTAGAATGACTTACCTGTGTGGTTTGCAAGAGTGTAAACACAGAATTGTACAAGAGATCCCAGACTGTAAACACAAATCTCAGTGGCCCATCAGTGGTCACTGTAGGAGTAACATCTTGTTAAAGCAGTTTAGATAGAACAGAGAACAGAAAACTGAATAATTGAGGACCAAGGGAGAGAAAGCTCACATGTACAGACTGTGTTAAGAAAAAGTATAAAAATAAGCACAAGGAGATAACAAAAATCAAAGAGGAAGAGACCAACAGCATCAAAGTTTTCCTGCTGAGGAACTGAGGGCACTGATGACTCACTGACACCCACACAACCTCCAATTAAACAGTGGGAATAAAGCTGAGGCAGTGCTGGACACATAACCTCATCCTATTTAAGTGTGCTAGCATAGGTGCAGCCATACATATCTGAAAAGAAGTTGAAATACATGTGATTTAAAGCCTTTCGCCCTATAAGTAATTTCTACAAGTTCAACCCAGATGGCTGGTGATTGAAAACTGTGACCATCTGATAGCGATTTTGCAGCTCAGATGTAGTAAGCTGGCAGTTTGTCCAGTTCCTAGTAGATAGATGCCCGCATTACGACAAACCACCATCATAATTGACACTAATTGACACCCTTGTATAAGACCAAGCAGTGAGGCCAAGGGTGAAATAGGCACAGAGACCGAACTTCCCAAAGGTAGTTCTTCCTGGTCACAGCTGAAAGATATTGTCTAGGCAATTTGAGACAATGTGCATTACTTCTGCTTGAGATGCATCTTTTCTGCAGCTGAATAGAACAGTCATATGAGCTCTGAATTCACTTGCAAAAATTAATTATAACAAAAAAATTTCCAAAATATTACAGTCCCTCATCCCGCTCTATTGGGAAGATTACTTTGTATTAGAGCCATGAAACTGACAATAATACAAGCTAATATTCATTTTTCATAAATTATTTCTTAATTCATGTCCAGAAAAGACCATTTCAGCAAGGAGCTTAATCTGTAATTAATACACACATTCATTTGTTGGTCAGCAAAATAGCACAGGCATAGCTGAGAATTTAGGCTTAAATTAGATGTTGCTACATTCATTGTTATAACTTTCTTGTTAATTTAGAAAACAAGGTCTCATTTTCAAAGGTGATTTCCTCTCACGTACATCTTGAAGACTCTTTAAGTGTCCAGATCCAACAGCTAAACAAAATGAAACCCTCAGAACTGCTGCTGAACTCCTCCCTAAGTCTATACACACTTGTGCCCCTGGCCCTAGATTTCTACTAGTTGACATTTGCATGGTCATCTCATCTTGAAGCTATTCTCACATTAAGTTTTATAGTAACTCTCTTGGCTTCCACGGAGCCAGTCTTTACTTTTTCCCAGTCCTCTGTGCTGAACTTCACAGTTCAAATCATTATACTAGTGTAAACAGGATGGGATCCTTTCCGTTTCAATAAATGCTCTGTATTCATCCAAAGATTCAAATAGCCACCTATTGAGATTTTCAAAATACACACAGCTACACCCAATTTATATTTCAGTTTGAGTTCAAAGTAGGCAACTAGGAAACTTTGAGAACCCTTCTAAGTCTCAGACTACATATTCGGAACGTAAGTACCACAGGAAACTTCTCCATTGCCCCCTCACCAAAAAGAAGAGCTTCTGTAAATGTAACTACTTTCTGACACTGCTTCAATCTATGTTGTCCATTATCTATGTGTTTCTTCTGCTGCCAATTCCAACAAAAGTTAGAGGAGAAGGATGAGGAGAATGTAACAAAGAACATAAGATACAATACGGAAACTAATCTGAACCAAGTTATTTTCAGGTACCTAGCTATCCACTGGTTTTAAGATTCACACTACAAATTTTACCTCTGACCTTTTTATAGATTGAGGCTTTACAGTCTAATAATGCCCAGCGTGAAAGACAAACAGAAAAATGATTTGTCACAGTCCATTATTCTGACCATCCTTTAGATATTCCATCCATGGAGGGTGTAATGTTTAATATCAAATTTGCTTATTTGAAGATAATTGATGTTACATGGGATTTCTGATTTAGTGGAATAATACAAAATATACTGCATAACACAGTACAAACGTAAGTTATACGTCACGAAATATAGCAATTGCAGTACACAGTTCAGGCACAATACCCATGTGATTCCTATTACCAGTCTCTATAATATCTCACTGTCATGATGCTGGGTATCACCAGTCACCAAGAAGAAATATGTGGGTTGATGCCAGCTCAAGCCCATTGCTCTCTTCGAAACACTTTTGCTAATTGTCTAGTTTTTATACTCTATGCTGGGCATAGAGTCTAGAGTACACTCTATACATACTCTTTTCCTTCCCATGCTGGTCTCTTTAACTCGGGGAGACTGTCACACTTTTTTAATTAATTCAGGGAGAAACGTTTACATGACCAGTTGATCCACTCAGCTGTTGACAGCTGTTTATCTAAAACAAAGAGCAGCCTCCTTTGGAAGTGGGCCATGTTGCAAAGAAGTTGGCTGTGGTCAGTCGCACTCTGCCTTATTCCCTGAGCTTCACAGGCACATCGCCCTTGCCCATCTCCTCTGAGCCTTCTTCTATTTTAGGGCTTTATTGGTCAGTCACATGACTTTAGACATCACTGTGTGCTAGATAGTATGGCAATTTTCATTGTAGGAAATCCTACAATTGATTATAGATAACTGGGTCTAATAGGACACAATTTTATTTCTTTTTTATTTATTTTTTAATATTTCTTAAAACATCCCAGAATTGATGTTTCTGCCATTCCTCTTAGCAGTATTCCCCAGTCTTCTTCTGTTATATGATACATTTTCCCTCAGTGACAGATTACCAAAAGTATATGTGTAATCTAAATGTGTCAGTGGAAAACCATTTTTTTCCTATTAGAAAATTCACCGAATGGTCTTTCTTCATTCACCTTCCAATATCCTTTAGAATATTACATGCAAAAGGTAGTTTAGACAAAATCATAAGTACGTTAAGTAATCATAATGTTTTCATCTTAATTTGGAAAGTCTAATAAAAAGAATATTTTTCCATGCCATGAATAACATCACACTTGATTACGTTGATTGCAGTGTTGCTATATCAGCATTATTGGTCTGACAGAGAACACTGAAAGTTTGTAACATGAAATGAAATTTTTAGTTGTGTAAACAAAACCCGTTGTATCATGATTGAAGAGAGTAGAGACCACACTGAAACTGGAAAATCACTCTTTTTGAATCTAACAGTTAATGAGATGAAAGCATTGATCTTCTTATACCACACACTAGTACTGTTGGGGACCGAAACTGTGGTTTAGCTCTCATTATGACTTACAGATTGGGAGTAGATCTTGTGCATTTGCACATTGGCATAGAAAATATGAAGCAAAATTCCTCTTGCATATTCTGAAATGTCTTAAGCTTGTTCATTCATAATGTCAGTTATTTCTTTCTTTATGGGTTTTCTTCTGACAGAATCCACAGTAGAGAAGTATGAAATCAGAAGACAGCACCATCCAGGAACTAGCAGTCTAAGCATCAGAAAAAACAGATGAAGACATTTAGTAAGGAAAAGGTTACAACATATATGAAGACAGGCTATATGGTAAGTGATCAAGGGATGAAAATACTATATTATTGTTATACAATATATTATTATATGTCACAGGCATCATTCTCCTAAACTGTTCACTAACACCTGGAAACTCAAGAAGCTGATACATCCCATCTGTTTTAAATACCCATTAAAGGATGACATGACTGATGTTCTCCTAGTTCCTTTCTCTTATGTTTATAGAGGAAGCCTAGTAAAGACCAATTAGACATGTAAGATCAGACCAATTCCATCTTCAGTATCACAGGGCAAATGTCAGCTGCCTGGTCAACAGACATGTTGAAACTTCCAAGTGTAACTTGATACAAACCTTTAGGGTATCATATGTAGACACAGTATATAAATACATTGGTAAGGTGTTAGTCTGGGACCAATAGGAAATGTCAGGATCCAATTTGTAGATGAAGAAAGGATTTCACCCCTTTGTTATACACAAAAGAAAATAACGCGTCCCTGTTAAAACTGCAACTTTCTGCTTCTGGACTTTCATGCAGTTCATGAAAATTTTGTTTTTTCAACTGTTCCGTTTAAAACTAGTTAGAAACTTTGGGATGGCCAAACATTTCCATGCAAACAGAACAGTTCTTACAGTATATTCTTTCTTATTAATTATTTCAATAATAATGTACATTCCATTCACTTTGCCTACATAATTCTACATAATTATCTTATTCACAGATCTATATGTAAGGAAAAAACCCTGTAAGTAAACTCAACAGTTATTAGTAAGCAAATTTAATGCTTAGATATGGTAAAGAAAAGCTCATCTCAACACTTCAGTAACTCTTACGTGAATGGTCAAACAACAGAGCTACTTAAACCAATCACAACCATTTTTCTACATGTGAAAACAACAGTTTCATTCTGAAGCTTTTGTGGTGCCTTGGTATGGAGGATGGATATAATTTAAATTAATAAAGTGCAATTCAAAGGTATGGTTGTTATATGGGGTATTACAATGTAGAGTTTACATTGTGTGTCTTAACTCTGCATTACCATATCTTATTATATTTTGATGTCTTTGTGTAACAGTAAAATTACTTTTCCTGACTTTGTGTCTCATTTTGATGTTGCTATGCTCAAATGGTGATGTGTTTACTCAATTCTGTTCTTACAGAGCTCTCTAAGTTTGTTTTGTCTTGAGATACACACACGGTATTTGTATTCTTGTCAGCAGCTGTGGAGAGAGAATATAATGGGGACATAAACAGAGTCAAAGCAAATCATTTTATGAAAAAAGTCTGACTTATATTTTCAGTGTTGCTCCAGTTCCACTTTTCAGTTTGATTAGCAGTGATGACAATAGCTTTATTTTGAGCTGACCCTTTACTAATATAAGATGACATTTCTAATATCATGCTTTGTGTGGCCACAGTGTTATTAGACAAAAGCCTGTCTGAACCAAGTCCTCAGACGTAAAACATTCCAAGGGATCATTTTCTAAATTACAGTGTGAGAGATGCATTCAGCAAGGTAGAGAGGCACCAGTGTCTGCATTGAAGGGCATGTCTAGCAGCAGAGCTTGCTGGCTGACTGATTTAATTTGATGTGATACAAAAGTCTGTGGTAGCAAGCTGGTACTGTTTTAAATGAATCTCTTCATAATTCTCATTAAGTAGGTAGCACATGTTCTTCCCCACATCCTGCCATTACTCAGAGGTGGAAGCAGGATGCATGACTCATTGCATAGTGTAAATTATTTTTGCCTATAGCTTTGATACTGAGGAACATTTTAATAGACTCAACAGTTTCAGTCATATTTCGTTTTCCCTCTCCTTCTGTGTGTTAGACGTCATACATATATGCATGTATCTGTTGATTGGGAGGAAGGGAATTGAATATCTCTACATTAATGTAACGGAAAGTTCTGATGCCGCATTAACAGTTCACCTCCAAAAAAGCGGCAGTCCCAAGACTGTGAAGGTGGTACAGCTCCATCCGACTGTACCTTGAGCTAACTGGCCCTACTCAAAACAAAGACGAACTAGCCAGGGCAAACAAACATGTTGATGCAGCTCTTTTGGTTTTCATTTATGGCACTGGCCTGAGTACCAGCATTCTCAGAGCTAGCTCAGGAGTCTGCCCCACAGATTTGCTCAGGCATCCCAAATTAGGAGTTTCCACACTAAGTACTGTGAACACCAGTGGCATCGTAGCAGATGAGGATGTGATCACAAGCCAGGGAGAGTGGTCCTTACAGCAAAACAGGGTGTTATAGCTGCTGAGAATTTAGAAATAATCTCTAAATCTTTCTGTGCGTCTTCATTAGGTAATTTGGTTAAGATTATACAATTAAGTGCAGTTGTTTTTATTTCATGGCTAGTACTCAAATTATGATAGTGTATTTTTTTATTCTTTTTTTTTTCAGATAAGCCAAAAGACAGATAGATAGGTAGATGAAAATTATGGGTTGTATTTGATTGCACCAGCTCAATTGGCCTACTAACAGAAAAATTGTTGAACAAATTCAAAATTTAAAAAAAAAAATTAAGACCAAGGGAATGTTCTTTTCTTTATACCACACTAATCTTTTTTTCTCTGAATAATCCTCTTCATGGTATCAATACAGGTTTTGAAAATTATTTGGGGGGAATGGACAGAAGCATAATGTCACCAGCATCTACAAGAAGGGCTTAAAGGAGGATCCAGGAAATTATAGGCACATCAGTCTTACTTCAGTCCCTGGGAAAGTTATGGAACAAATTCTTCTGGGGGCTATCACAAGTCAAATGAAACATGTGATTGGGAAAAGCCAGCACAAATTCACCAAGGGCAAATTGTGCTTGACAAACCTGATCGTCTTCTAAGACAAAGTAACCTGCTCAGTGGATGTGAGGCGAGTGGTGGGCATTGTCTACCTGGATTTCTCCAAGGCTTTTGATATGGTTCCCCACAGCCTCCTCCTAGAGAAATGGATGTGTTACAGTCTAGACGCGTGGTCTGTGTGGTGGATGGGGAACTGGCTGACAGGTCACATCCAGAGGGTGGTGGTAAATAGCTCCTTTTGAAATCATAGAATCATAGAATGGTTTGGGTTAGAAGGCACCTCAAAGATCGTCCAATTCCAAACCTGCCCTGCTCTGGGCAGGGACACCTTCCACTAGACCAGGTTGCTCAAAGCCCCATCCAGCCTTGCCTTGAACACTTCCAGGGATGGGACATCCACAACATCTCTGGGTAACCTGTTTCAGTGTCTCACCACCCTCACACTACAGAATTTCTTCTTAATATCTAACCTAAATCTACTGTCTTTCAGTTTAAAACTGTTACCCCTTGTCCTATCACTACATGTCCTTGTAAAAAGTCCCTCTCCAGCTTTCTTGTAGGACCCTTCAGACACTGGAAGACTGCTATAAGGTCTCCCTGGAGCCTTCTCTTCTCCAGGCTGAACAACCCCAACTCCCTCAGCCTGTCCTCATAGCAGAGGTGCTCTAATCCTCTGATCATCTTTTTAGCCCTCCTCTGGACCTGCTCCAACATGTCCATGTCCTTCTTATGTTGGGGGCCCCAGAGCTGGACACAGTATTCCAGGTGGGGTCTAATGAGAAATGAGTAGAGGGGCAGAATCATAGAATCATAGATTCATAGAATCATAGAATGTGTTGGGTTGGAAGGGACCTTTCAAGGTCACCTAGTCCAAACCCCCTGCAGTAAGCAGGGACATCTTTAACTAAATCAGGTTGCTCAGAGCCTCATCAAGCCTGGCCTTGAATGTCTCCAGGGATGGGGCCTCTACCACCTCTCAGGGCAACCTGTTCCACTGTTTCACCACCCTCATTGTAAAGACCTTCATCCTAATGTATAGTCTAAACCTACCCTGCTCTAGTTTAAAACTGTTGCCCCTCATCCTATCGCTACATGCCCTTGCAAACAGCCCCTCCCCAGCTTTCCTGTAGGCCCCCTTCAGATACCGGAAGGCTGCTATAAGATCTCCCTGGAGCCTTCTCTTCCCCAGACTGAACAAACACAGCTCTCTTAGCCTGTCTTCATAGGAGACAATCACCTCCCTGAACCTGCTGGCCACGCTTCTTTTGATACAGCCCAGGATATTGTTGGCTTTCTGGGCTGCAAGCACACATTGCCGGCTCATGTTGAGCTTCTCAACACCCCCAAGTCTTTCTCCCCAGGGCTGCTCTCAATCCATTCTCTGCCCAGCCTGTATTTGTGCTTGGGATTCTCTCAACCCACATGTAGGACCTTGCACTTGGCCTTGTTGAACTTCATGAGGTTCACACAGGCCCATCTGTCAAGCCTGTCCAGGTCCCTCTGAATGGCATCCCTTCCCTCCAGTGTGTCAGCTGCACCACATAACTTGGTGTCGTTGGCAAACTTGCTGAGGGTGTACTCAGTTCCCCTGGGCTGCCTTACTCAGCTCCAGCGTCTCTCCTGATGTGGTAAGTCTGCAGAGCACTGAAGCAGTTCTGCAAGAGCACCTGTCTTCAGGAGAAATATCTTCCTCCTGCTGGTCCTTGCCATTGCAATCTTCCACTCTTCTGCATTATTAGCCCCCCTTCCTTCTCTGTGTGCCAGCAGGGAAGTTTTTGGCTGTTTGGCCGTGGGCTGTGGGTCCACTGCACACTGCATTTGGAACCAGCTATCTAACTTGTTCTCAGCCTCCCTGATACTACGCAGCCTTCTCACTGCCTCCTGCAGCTCAGACACCCGCTGCAGAAGGTCCTCCAACTGCGCATATATTTTGCAGGTAGGTGTGTGCCACCTATCCCTGCCCCAAGAGAAAGGACTAGGCATCTCCTGCATTCTGAGGTGTGCACTGCAGGCTCTCCCTTCAGCAGCTCCATCTGGGTGGAGGCGTTGGCCACCGCTGGGGTAGATGGTGAAGACCCCACATCTGGAGCTGCAGCCTTTGCTTTCAGATGAGTGCCCACCATTCTGCCTTGAGAGTCAGGTCAGATGACTGCCCTTGGTCTGTGCAGATGGTCACAGAACGGTGCCTGGTTGCTTGGTTAAGTGTACTTCAGGTCTCCCACTTGGCCAGTGGAATGTCCCTGCTTCAAAGAGGCACCCTTCTGGGTGAAGTGACGTGCAAACTGACATGCCATGCACCATTTGCCTGTCCTAGTCACCACAATCCTGGTCACTCATGATCTCCAGGCTGCTTTTTATAGCTGTGGAGGGGGATACAGTTGCTCTGGCAATGCCCAGGTCTTGTCAGCGCCTCCCACCAGAGCTGCTGGCTTATGGTGGGTCTCTCCACTGCTCTGGCATTTTCTTACCTCAGGAAAATCCCCTGTGCACTGAGATCTGCCACTCTGCTGTGGGTCAGGCCAGCCCTGTACCAGCTCCCCTTGGCGACTAACAAACTTGACAACCTGTCATAAGTGGGGTCCCCCAAAGACCGATATTTGGCCCAACACTTTTATTATCTTCATAAGTGATCTGGATGATGGGATCAATTTTCCTGATGAATTTTGCTGCTGATACCAAACTGAGCACAGAAGTGGACACTTCAGAAGGGAAAGCCACCCTGCAGGAAGACCTGGAAAGACTGGATAGATAGAGTGGCCTAACAAGAACCTTATGAAGTTCAGCAAGGACAAGTGTAAGGTCTTACACCTGGGAAAACATAATCCAGGAGTGCAGCACAGGCTGGGATTTACCCAGCTGCGGAGCAGCTCTGTGGAAAGGGGCTTGGGAGTCCTGGTAGACAACAAGCTCAATATGAATGAACAGTGTACTGCTGCAGCAAAGAAAGCCAACAAAATGCTGGGTTGCATCAACGAAGGCATCACCAGCAGAGATAAAGAAGTCATTATCCCATGTTACTCAGTGCTTGTCAGGCCACATATGGAATACTGTGTTCAATTTTGGTCCCTGCTATACAAAGAAGATGTAGACAGGCTGGAGAGGGTCCAGAGAAGGGCCACCAAGATGATCAAAGGACTGGGAGGCCTGCCGTATGTGAAAATGCTGAGAGAATGGGTTTTGTTCAGCCTTGAGAAAAGAAGGCTTAGGGGAGATCTTATCACCACGTTCCAGTATTTAAAGGGTGGCTACAAAGAAGATGGAGACTCCTTTTATACAAGGAGTCACATGGAAAAGATGAGGGGTAATGGATATGAGTTACTCCTGGGGAGATTACGACTGGACACAAGAGGAAAATTTTTCACAATGAGAACAATCAGCCATTGGAATTCCCCATCACTAGACACATTTAAGGTTCAGCTGGACGGGGTGCTGGGCCATCTTGTCTAGACCGTGCTTTTGCCAAGAAAGGCTGGACCAGATGATCCTTGACGCCCCTTCCAACCTAGTATTCTATGATTCCCTGATTCTCTGATTCTGATTTATTTCTTTTTCAGTAGAAATCATCTTGCATTGCTTAGAAGTTCACATTATACATTTATTTTCTGTTCTACTCTGCAGGTGCAAAGGTTTGTACTAAAACAAGCAAATGCCCTCACAACATCACAAGCTATAGGTATCAGACTCATCAATAAAAAGATTTAATCCTTCCTACTTGTAGTGGTCAACCTAGAGGACTATTGTACAAGGAGCTGGTGATCCACATAACGACCAATTTGGTGTATACCTCTATATCATGAGTACTGTGCGACCACAAGGTGTATCTAATCAGCAGTATAATTAACCAATGTACACATACTCTGTATATAGTTAATCAATGTACATATAATCAATGTTATTGGTTTATCCATATTCCAGGACCGATTGCTGTCAGTGGCTGACTAACCAATACTGTGAGCAAGCCCCTGTAAGAATACTCATGGCCTTAGAGCCACCAAAGGTCACCACAGACAGGATCTGTGCAGCATGCTGTGCTCTGACCAGAGGTCCATCCAATGCTGCAATAGCTCAGGTTTCCCTGCATCAGAAGGGAGGCAAGATTTTATAACCTGCTATCACCTTTTCCATCACTGTATCAATAAATAGTTACCTGTCTTGAAAGTGTTTGTGCCTTTCTTGTTGGGATCTGAAAAGAGTTAGCACCTCCTGGTTCCACCATGAAATGGGATAGATTCCTGTTACTTACTTTCCCTTTTTATCTATTATCTGCCTCTTTTTCTGAAGTGTGATTGAAAGATGGGGTATACAAACAAAGCCATTTGCCTTACCAAACTAATACATTTGTAATTAATGATGAGAAAAATACAAACATTTTGAATGCTTGGCATATACCTCTAGAATCAGATTTCAAACCCAAACATTTAACAAATATATCTGAAATTGTATCACCGTTAAAATGTGCCATCAATTACATTTGTATATGTTAATTTCATAAATTATTGATATTGATATTAAAATATTTCTATTATATTTCTTTGTTTACTACCTCAATTTTGACTAAAAAACAGTTGGTTTTTGTTTTTAATTGCTGATTTTATTTCAGAATAATTGGATTCAAATTTGAGGATATATTTTAGTCTTTCTTTTTGTGCTTGCAATAGCCTCACATTAAGAGGTGATTTCTGAGCAAAGTGGTGACATTAAAAACATCAGCAATATTATTCTTTCAAATAGTTGTCATGGTTTGGGCCAGACTGGTCACTGAAGTGAATGACAGATGCTCTCCCCCACCTCTGTCTCCAAGGAGAGAAGGGATAGAGAGAAAGAGACCTAGGAGTTTAGAAAAAACTGAACTAATGAAAATATTAATAAATTAATAAAATAATAAAAAAGAAAATAATGAAATATATACAATATATACAAAACACTATCGAGCTCCCAGATGATGACCAGGCATGGGGAAAATCCCAGACTGGACTCAGTGATGGACGGCAACGGGATTCTGGATCTGGATTCAGGAATGCAAGCATCAGGATCAAAGGCAGATGAACAGACAGAGTCCTCCTCGTATGCTGGCCATTGAAGAAGGAGGTCTTACCCTTTCATCCCTCAGCTTTTATACTGAGCATGAGGCAGATGGGATGGAATACCCTGTTGGTCAGTTTTGGGTCACCTGTCCTGTCCGCTCCTCCCTGCAGGTGTGACCTCTCTACGCTTTTCCACTTCTGACCCTCCAGCAGGACAAATAACCAGCTTGGCTGGCCTTGGTTGTTGTAGCAATGACTATAAGCAAGAGTCTCTCTGCATACCGTTCCTTGGCATAAATTACAACTAATCAGGTCTTATCACTTTTAGAACGAACAGTGTCTCCACAATATGCTGTTAATTTTCAGAGAGTTCAGTTAGTTAGAAGAGGCTTAGCTAAAAAGTGAAATTACTGAACAAAAAATTCATTCTGTTTTACCTCAAACCAGGCCAATAGTCAAGAAGGTATTACTAGCCACCAAGTGGAAACTGCAGTTAGATGTGTGTCATACTAACTCCTCTTCTTGCAAAACATCCTTTCTTAAATGTGATCAGAAACAATGACAAAAGAAGTTCTCCAAGCACGGGCTATCACAGTATGTTTTACAGTGTTTCTTATAAAGCATACTATTTCTACAATACATTAAACACACTTCTGAGTAAGAAACATTGCTAACAAAGATGCTGAACTCTAAAGGAAAACATTGATTACATGAAGGGTCTCCTGTCTCCAGGCTGCCTCAGTTCAATAACACTTCAGAAGGGCCAGAGTCTCTTTTTAATGTAAATACTGCTTTAAAGTGAGGAACAAAGCTAACCTGAAAAGTGCTAAAGTTACTTTTATACACTGAAGGGCCTGAGGAGGCGGTTTGTTTATCTTATCTGGCCTAGCTGCACCCATCACTGTGTCATCAGAATTCTTTTTAGTTGGCGAGAGGATATTTAGTTGATAAGTAATGTTGAAACTTTATTTTTAAAGGACATTTTCCTCTTCTCTAAAGTTCTTTCCACCTTGCTGGCTCAGAGAATATATCAAGAATATAGTCACGCTTTCAAATGGAAGATACGAAGATAGCAGTTAACACCAAAAAGTTTCTTAAACCGGCTTTCCTTTTCCAGATAAACTATTTTGTCCCACTGTACATCTTCTGCATGTAACCATATGTCAAGTTTCCTTGTCTCAAACTCAGAAGTAACCTGCAACAGCTGCCACCCAAGAAAGGCATGTGCACAAACAGAGCAATAAAACTGCTGCAGAATACTTTATATGCCCTAAACTTTTCTAATGAGGTTTTCTTCGCAGTTGATGTCTGACAAATGAGCCTCTGTCCTATAAAGCATGCTAGCTGGGGAGTTGAGAGCTGGCAATTACTGAGTATGTCATGCCAGGAAGCAGATGTGAGAGCTGTGGTCTGACTCTGACATGTGTCATGTCAGACTACCCTGAGCATCTCCATGAGACTCTGAGGTCCTGATCTTGCTTTCTCCATTTAGCCAAAATTCCACTGAAACCAAGGCAGGGGTTGCTTCATTAGGTATGCAAAAATCAACAGTCCACAGATTCAATCATCTCAAGTACTTTTAAATGACTCAAAGCTCAATACCTGTTTTAAAGGCACAAAAAAGGATTATTCTCTACGCAAAAAAATTATAAGGTTCCTAAATACCCTTATAGCTTAGACACCTGACCATTATTTCAGGAATCAATGAGAAAAATCTGCTTTTTTTTTAATGCTCTGCAGTGTTGCTGCCTAACATTGAAGTCAAAACTTAGAAACTTAAATTTTCATCAGTAAAGTGTCCTAGACTACACTGGGAATATGCTGAAATACCTCAGACCTAACAACTCTCAGAAGTCCAGAGCCTAAGTCTTAAATGGTGTTTTTAATGCTATCATGTGTACATAAACCACAAGGATGGAAAGGGAAAGGTAATGCTGTGGCAAACCATTCTTTCCCATCCAGGAATCTATTATTTATCCCATCCATTTGAGGCTAGAAACCCCTTCTGCAGTTCTTAATTTGTTTTGAAGTAGGTGCTTTTGAAAAGAATGACTTACAATAAAATAAATAAAATAAAGGTTAGAAAAAGGTTCACAAAATAATCTAAATTTATGCTACTGCCCAAAAAGAGGTTGCTGTAGTTTTCTTCACATTCTTCAGGATGTTTGTCTAAGCTGTTGTTGAAGTTCTGTACTTACAGACTCCACAACTTCTGGACGGCCTGTTTCAGCACTTCACTATCACTTTTATTTGTATCTTTTTTTTCCTACATTTTCATGATTGGAATAAATCCTTTCACTTCTTTTTCAATTGGATAATATATAGTTTTGTTCTTGTCTGCAGCAACCTTTCACATATTTAAAGGTTGCTATCACATCCCCATCAACCACCATTCCTTTCCCTCAACTAATAAACCCTAGATATTTTAATCTCTGCTTACATGCCAGATTCTGTAGCGTTCCAGTTCTTCTCATTGCTCTTCTGTGGATACTTTTGCAGTAGCTCAAATTGGTCATAGCATTCCAGCTGATGTTTAGCCCACACAGTTTTAAGTGGCGATTAATAGCAACTGGCAGCAAAGGCAGTGGGGAGGAATCTTATTCCAGAGCATCCAAGCTTTTTTTGCTATTTATCGGGACATCTAACTAAGCTGTGTAGCCTGCTGTGACATAATAGTAGAAATTTCATCCCATCTAAAAGTGTTAATTTCACTACCCTAAAAACATCTAGGTTTGAAAGTCTCATAAGGCATTTGGAAACACTAAACTAACAGCCTGCAGGATAATGTCGTGTTCTATATTTAACAAGATAAGCCACCTTTTATTTCCCCAACTACAGCAGAACTTCACATCAATGTGAGGATAATGCATTCATTTAAATATGATAGTCTCAGCAGTTTTCAAAGTTGGGGTCTTTTTTAGAAAATAAATTTCCAAAAGAAAACAAAAACAGAATTTCAGGTAAAATATTTGTCTCTTAGGATATAGCAGTACTTAATTCAGCTCTACCAGAAGTACTATAACAGAGAAAATCAATAAAGTCCCTCTATAAATACAGACTATGAGCTTGAGGTTTGTCTGTTTTTATTTTGTTATGCCTAATAGTGGCTCTATTCCTATGATCCATAATCAATATTAAATTAAAATAACTGGTCTATAAATCCGCAATAGTGAGAATTCTGGTCTTCATAATATATCATAAAAGCATTTTTAAGTGTACTATTTTTGATTCTAATCCTTCATATGCTGTGTGCAATTATTCTGTGCAACAGATGCTTAGACAACAATTGTTTGTCTCTTTTAGATACACTGAGACTGTTCATCATTGCTTTACTTATTGCAGGAGGGAAACCAGAAATACCTATTTATTACCTATCAGTGCAATGTGAAATGCCCCTTGACTTTGCATTGGGGGAGAATAGGGAATTTTCACAAAGTTTTCACTTCAGGAAGCACATTTTGCGGAACCAAATAAGACTTTGAAGCAGAATGCAACCGAGTAAGAAAGAAGGTAAGAAAGCTGGTTATAAAGAAAATATAGACGTTTACCTAAACAAAGTGAAAGCCCTCTTCTATCCACAGCAGAGGAGGTGAGAAGAAAACAAAATAGTTTGTGTATTGTGGTAGTCTCTTGTGACTTCATCCTCAGTTGACCCATCTCTGCTGGGAACTACGGTCTGTCTGTGTGTGAAAGAGAATGTATGGGTCTGCAGTTGCTTAGGAAGTTGAATATAAATTGCCCAGTTTGTACTAATTGTTATCTGATATCTATACAAACATGCTCATTTCAGTACTGATTTAATAATAAGACTTAAGGATTTGAACTGAGTTCTGAACTTGTTGGGATCACCTATCTTTCCCAGTAACTGCAATCTCAAAATCAGCACTTGGGCTTCAATCAATTATCATTATAGGTTTCTTAGATCCAGGATTTTCATGTCTGATTAGTCAATATTGGCTTCTCTTCACACTCTGAAGTAGAAGAGAGCAGGTGGGTAAAAGAACAGGACTTTGTTCCCAACCAGGCAAATGGCAGATGTCATGGGAGTATCACACCAAGACCTGAGGACTGAGCATTATCAGCCACGGCAGATAGGGCAATTCAGACAGGAGCTGAGTGGGATGAGCCTTGGTAGAGGCCCTCATGAAAGAAGTGACAGGAGAAGGACATCGGAGACTGCTGGAAAGGTGCAGTGCAATATCGCCATGGACTGACTTGACTGATGACCAGAAACCCCTCTCCAGGAATAGAAGTTGGGGGAAACACCAGCACATGGACGTCTGGCACTGCGTATGAGCAAAGAGCCTATGTCAGGGCCAAGCCACTGACCAGAGCTTGACACTGAGCCTTACTGGGGTGAGCACCATGTTTCCGCAGGTTGGGCTGTGCTGACCCAGTAGAGTGGTGGAAGTGGAAGTGGAAGCGAGTTTTGCCTAACTGCCACTCTGCACACATATATATGTGTGCATGTATGCACACAAAGCTTTTCCTGACACAGTTGGTCTGTTGCTTGGTCCACTTTATAAACTGAGCTTAGTAGTGTCCATGGACAGATGTTCTTTTTTGCCTCATTACAATAGAAAATTGTGTCTTGGGAACGTAACCTATACAGCTGGATCATGCACTTAAGCCTAAGTATGACCCTCTGTTGGAGAAGATGTGTGTCACAGTTCCCTCACTTATTAAGAAAGCATCTACCTCCATTTACTGAAAGATCTTACAAGTTCTTAGAGGTTTCATGGACTGAACATATACTATAGCAATGCCCAATTTTGCTGTAAGTACTCATTTTCCTTGACCTCCTTTAGTGTTCTAAGTAGTTTTTATTATGTTACATAATTATAAACTCCTATCCAACACTTCTGAACTGCTTCCAGTAATGCATTAAGCAATGTTACAAAAAGCTGTCATATATTTCATTATTCCTCTTCTGTTTATTCTAGCAAGATCTTCTCCTGTCCCCTGTTTTCTAACAGTATCTTGAGAGGGAAGGGGTTGAGATTACATGTATATTGGAAAAAGATAAGAAGAAATGAGGAACCGCTTGAAGAAAATGTATCTTTTTCACATTTATAATTAAACTGACAGTTCTTAAGTACAGTATTTACTTAAGTTACCAAAGTTCAAATAAAGTTATTACTACAACACTAGAGAACACTGTTTTATGCGAAAGGAATTCTTTCCAGTTTCAGAATTTAGCATATTTGGTTAAGATCAGTAAAGACAGGTATTTAATTTGATATTATCAAAACAATTAAATTTTTTAAACAGTATGAGCCAAGAAATATATATGTAATTATACATATTAAATACTGCTTTTCATATTAACATACTGGTTTTATCAGCAAACTAATCTTGCAGACAGGAATGCATATTTGTTTTACATATATAAAAAATTTATTTTTATATAAATATACAGCTTGATCAAAAATTTTTGGCATTTAACTCCATTTTTTTATGTTGGTGGAAGGTAGCAGAGACACAAGGGGAAAGCATGACTAGTTGCTCTTTTTTTTTTTCTATTACACTGAAATCATGGAGTCACATAATCATGGAATTTTCAGAGTTGGAAGGGACCTCTAGAGATCATCTAGTCCAACTCCCCTGCTGACGCAGGAATGCCTACAGCACATTACTCAGGACTGCATCCAGGCGGGTCTTGAAAATCTCCACAGAAGGGGACTCCACAACCTCCCTGGGCAGCCTAGTCCAGTGCTCTGTCACCCTCACCGAAGTGAAGTTTTTTCTTAGGTTTGAAGTGAACTTCCTATGTTCCAACTTGTGCCCGTTGCCCCTCGTCCTGTCACTGGGAACCACTGAAAAGGGTCTGCCTCCATCCTCCTTCAACCCACCCTTCAGATACTTCTAAGCAAGAATAAGGTCTCCCCTCAGCCTTCTCTTCTCCAGGCTGGAGTCCTCCCAGCTCTCTCAGCCTTTCCTCATAAGGGAGGTGTTCTAATCCCCCAACCATCTTTGTTGCCCTGTGCTGGACTCTCTCCAGTAGTTCCCTGTCCCGCTTGAGCTGGGGAGCCCAGAACTGGACACAGTATTCCAGTTGTGGCCTCACCAGTGCCGAGTAGAGGGGGAGAATGACCTCCCTTGACCTACTGGCCACACTCTTCCCTAGGCAGCCCAGGATACCATTGGCCTTCCTGGTGACAAGGGCACATTGCTGGCTCAAGGACAATTTACTCTCTACCAGGACCCCCAGATCCTTCTCCTCAGAGCTGCTTTCCAGCAGGTCCACCCCTAGCCTATAGTGGTGCCCAGCATTCTTCCTCCTCAGGTGCAGGACCCTACACTTGCTCTTGTTGAACCTCGTTAGGTTCTTCTCTGCCCAGCACTCCAGCCTGTCCAGGTCACGCTGGATGGCAGCTTAACTATAAACTTAACATGTAACCTAGCTTAACTACCTTTGACTGTGCAGCTATAGACTATATATGCCTACTCCTAATAATGTTAATTGTAGTTTCTAATTATTATTTATATTCTTTGAGTATGGTTTTATAAACATTTTCTTGATGCATTTAAACACCTATTTTTGCTCTAAGAAAGTTTGCCACATAACCAAGTCTTGTGAGTGAGGGCAAAATGTTGTCATTTTCCCCACTGTATTAGTCAGTTGGATTGATGTTTTTTTGTGAAGGATGTCTGCTCTCGTAATGGTATTTATATTCTGATTATTATTATGCTGTTGTCTTGCCTCTGGTATGAGATCCATAGTATCATAAGCAATTCATAACTCACTTGTGGTTTTCATGACCCGTATTTTCTCCAGGTTATACTGTAGCTGTCCCTGCCTGTAAAATCTTCTTTTTCTTACATGCCTCACATTACTATAAATTCTGTTAAAAATAACTGTCATCATTCCGCACTTCTCCTTTCCTCTCTGCAGTATAATATACAACTCATCCAAACCCCACATAGGGTTAACATTTTGATACAGACATAGAATATTTTGATAAACTGAATTCTTGTAATTTACAGTACAGAACAAGATGATAATGAACACTGCTCTGAACTAGACCTTTGGGTTGTTATTTGTCTCGCTGTTTGAATAAGAATGTGCTTGAAGTTATGATCTAAGAGGACACTTCTGCCACCTTCAAAATGAAAAATAATGGCAGTGAAAAAAAAAACTGTAATGATTTTATACCAGTCAAAATCTCCCAGTTATTACAAAGACCTTTATCTGTGTGACAGACTATATTAAAAAAAAAAACCAAAACACAACCGGCCAACAACAAAAAACCACAACAACACAAACCTTTAATAAAATATAAGAAAGAAATGGGTCACCAAACAGATGACATATGTTTGCTAACCTGAGGAAATATTTCCTAGTGTATACAATTACTCTTTCTGTTGAGTGGCATGACACCTATTATAAGATATAATATTACTTGGAGAAGACCTGTGTTGTCCACTCGAAGAATAATTAAGTTTTCCACTGCTCAGTAGATTACATCCGAAAGCACAACGATAGATGAAGATAACAAGGCAGAAAGGCAAGCTTATATTAAATTGAAATCATAAAAGAGAGAATAAAAAGGAAGAACAGCACAATATTTTTTGCTTTTAAAATATGAGGGCTTTTTTACCTGTTCAAGTATCTTGGTATTATTTTTTAAATTTGGTTTTGGGCAGCAACAATCAATTACAAATAATGTATTTGTAGAAAACTAGTTTCTATTTGAGTACATAAACCATCATAACAAAGTATGTTATTCTGCACAAAAGAATATTCATGTTTAGAGAAAACTGGCCATAGACTGGTGAAAAAAGATTGCATACAGCATCAGTTTTTCATTGTGTTTACAATAAATGTCTGTCTAGAATTTTCCCAAGGCCTGAATCTATACAACAAGTTAGGGATTTGTTCAATCTTTTCTTAATACACCTATAACTACTATTAGTGTGAATTCCCATAACTGTCCACTATATAAAATAAAGTCACTGAACCATATCCTGAGAGCTAGATGTTGACACTATTCAATATTAAGTAGCTAAATCCAAGAAAATGATCTGTGAAATCCATGCCTCACCTGAAAACTTGTGTTAAATAATATCCCAAACTCTGTTATTGTACAAACTCAAAACCTGACAGGTCTGATCGCCTTACACTGGTATTGAATCACAGAGGCCAGGAGCAGAGAGAAATTACAGAGGTTACCTACCGCATGCCCTGACTCAAGGTCAGATCAACTATACTTGTGTTATTCATAACAGATTATTACAGTTTGGTTTTAAAGAGTTTTTCATTAATGAGGAGGGTCTAGCTTGGCTGCTCTGGATGCAGACACCTAAAACTAGGTGGGATGAATCCCAGCTCTTGCGTGAGGAACAGGAATATATAAATATAATGGGAGGAAGGGGTGGTAAGAAAAATGGGTTATAAGAACAAGAACTGTGGTATGGGACAATTGTGGGCCTGTAAAGACAGTGAGGACAGTTTTGAGGCACTATCCTAACAAATTGCAGGAAGATGCTCATAATCATGTATTGCTTAGTGACTGTCAAAAGATTTCTGCCTCTGCAACCAGAAGAGCTTAACTGCCAATAGCAGGATATAACCATTTGTGATTTCAGAAGTCACATCTAGACAAAAGAAAAAAGATTGCAATAGAAACTTGAGCATTAAAAGATATAATATGGAGTACTATTCTGTAACAAAGTGGTTGGGATTGGGTCCCATAACTCTACTTCCACACATTGCAGACAGGATTTTGATGACTAAATTATTCTTTCTGTTCCGGTTTAAGTTACAAATACACACGTAACAGGACTTACAATACTTTTCTGCAGTACTCTTTTAGTTCTGCTATGGAAAATACTTATGCTGCTGAGGAATGAATTTTCACAGTCTGATATTGACATGAATCTTATGAATTCTACTGGAAACAAAATGCCTTTTAAACTCCAAGCGAAATTTTCTGTTGCAGCAAATGAGGCAGAACCATAAAAAATACTGAGACTTTTGAGTTAACAAAACATTGCATGACATGCAGCACGAAATATAAGACTGCATTTTAGCCCAACTCTAATCAATAAACCTAACAGATATTTTTTGAACATGTAAAAAATCCCAAAGAGATTGGGAATTTCGGTGCTTTTGTCTTCCTGTGATGTTATTTTCAAAGAGTAAAGGTTAAGAAAAAAAAACACAACAGAAACCAAACTAATAAAATGACAGGGTATTTGAAAGTCTAAAGTTTTAGCCAGTGGGGTGGGCATTTGGCCGTGCACCACAGACTTCTGTGTCAGTTTATCTGACATGTCATTCTGCCTACCCAGAAGAGACTGCCTAACTTCCATGCAGAAATCCAGTCTGTTTGTAGCATTGCCTAGCATTCTAATTCCCTAAAATCACCTATGCGCTTATTGCAGGGGCACCTATCACTATGAAAAAATGTTCAAAACTTTCTGCTGTGAGAAAGAGAGATGCCATTCCTTATGTTGAGCTAGTTATGCTCTAGGGACACACCAAAAAAGAAGGGGAACGGTGAATCTCCAAGCATACTTATCCCATCCCTCCCACATCCTATGAGTCTGAACTACCTTACTCGGAGGCATTACGAGTGAAAGCACTTTCCCTGCCAAAAGGGAACAGGAGAACGCAGAGCAGAAGAAAGCAGGCAGGAGCAAGTTTTATCCTGCAGTCATAATCAGGGCACCTGATCAAAGGAAAAGGCTCAGCATCAACATTCCCTTTCAGTAATGACTGCTGGTCATTGACCAATGATAGCTACTGCAAAACGCAGCACCACTTTGTTCCATCCTCAGTGAGGGTTGGACATCTTGTTGCCTCCTCTCTGGCCATGTATCCCTAGCACTGCTAACTGCAGAAGTGCTCTGCTTCAAACAGAAGAGTGAAAGGTACATGTAGCCTGTGTGCTGTGCTTTCAACCTCCTAAGGCTGAGAAGGGCCTGATGCCCCAGGCTCTTGCTCTCACTGGTGGGGAATTATTGAAAACAATAGACAATTAAAATAAACTCAAAAATTTGAGTCTTTCTTGCTTCACCCCTTCTTTCTTAACAAAGCATCATTGTAAGACTATCTTCTAAAGAGGGAGGAGGGTGAATCCTTGGTTGATGGAGCTTCCTGATAATTAATTCCTACTGTTTTCTTATATAATCAGTGGCAAATGTTAGAGCCTGACCCTCAACAGGCAGATGTCCTGTTCTGTTAGTCATCACTCTCTGTGTCTTCCTTGGGTGTGAGCTGTTAGCACAACTACACAGTTCTTGCCAGGTCATGGGCAACACATACTCTGCTTCTCACGTCAGCATTATGCTTACGTTCAAAACCCTCTTCAGCTCTACTGAACAGACTGAAGTCCTAGTGAGGCCAGAATTACCTGACAACAGCAACAACACCAAAACCTTTCCAAATTATTCAACATTCCTTACAGATTTTAGTTACATTTACCTTAAGATCAGAAAATTTCTTATCACAGCTGGATAAAATCCCTGGACTATTGTTCCCTGGGTTAATAAAATATACAGTAGGTATCCGGTCTTCTAATAAAAGTCTTCTTCTTTGATGTCTTTTATCACAAGATTTTTATGATTGTGTATTTTTGTATTACAAGGCTCATAATAAAAGCATACCCTTTTCATCACTAGATTTTTGTTATACTTTTCAAGCTGATAATAAAGGCTAAGCTTGAAACTACATCCTGTTTGTTCGACATAATAAGATGAGGCATAGGGACACTTGTTTAAGGACTGAGGCTTGTTTATGCTTATTCAGTGAAAATCACCCAGCATAAATAACTTGCAGGAAGTTTATAGCGTACTTAAATGTCAGGAAAGCTTTCTTTTAATGACTTAGCTTCTAACATAACAGGCTTATGAATACTTTGAACTTAAAACACATAAAAGAATAAAACTACCTGTGTACTTTGCTGGATTTTATGTGAAATGTCAGTATAGTTACTTTATTCGGAGGTCTATATTGATGGTGATCAAATAACCCCCTCTTTTTGGTATTCTTTTATTGGCTTAATGAATTCTTCAACATTATTCAGCAAAGATTTTCAATGTGTAAAAAAAAAAAAATCAGCCTTGTTCTAATACTACTTGCTTGGGAAAGAATATGGCTTGGAAATAATTCAAATGAAACCAGCTATAATCAGGAAGAAATCATCCCTCATCAATAGAAATAGTGTTTCTGAAGATTACATTGATTACTCTTTGAATAATATAGGACAATTCAGCAGATCCTGACGTGCATAACAGTGTACAGTGCCAGTATAGCATTTAAGAACATACAGTGGCCACATAAACTTCTAATGAAACTGAAAGATAGGACTCAGTTAAAATAACATTTCATGGTCAATACACAGAAGAAAGACTGTAACAGGGAATAAGTAAAGATGAGTTTATTCTAACAACATCTATGGAACAAAACCCAATTTTTCAATTAAAAGTACTTACTTTTCCAGACAAAGTTAAAAACAGTAAGAAATACTAATTAGAACCCACTAAAGTAATAATAACTGATGGGAACAGAGATCAGATGATCCCATTAGCTGAGTATCATTAACCGTCAGCAAAGGCCAAATTCAAATAACTCTATTTCATCATGGTTGTTTTTTTTTAAAAAAAAAAAACACAACAAAAAAAAAGAAAACCTAAGGAAAATGCAGAGAGTTTTTAACAGAACTGACCCATTCACAGAGCAGGTGAATAGTGTTGGATATAAAGAGCATGTTTAAAATAAAGAGCAAGAAAAAGGCAGATGAGGGAATATTCCTGAATTAATGAAATACAGCAGTATATATAAACTATAGTATCAAGCTTGTAGCTATTTTGAACAAAAGGGAATGCACAGGCAAAGTCAGGAAGGTAGTTATGATATTAATTCCCTGAGACCATATTTGAACACTAAAATTTAAGAATGAAAATAAGTACTTTGTTTTCAGCATATTAATGGAAAGAATCAATGAGATTTATTACAAAATGTGGAATTCTGTTGAAAAAGTTTCACATTTGAGCAGAAATACATGCTCTAAGTTGGTACATGATTAACTACAAAATAATTAAAAGCTCCAGATATAAAATTACATCAACTCTACTTTAAATAGCAGGAAGCATTTACCTGTCTCATACTAACTGCCACCACAGAACTGTGTAGTCCAATTACATCTTTATACACAGGCTTAATGGTTAATTAAGCCATGCACTGGTACAGGTTAGGGGTTGACCTGCTGGAAAGCAGCTCTGCAGAGAGGTACCTGGGAGTCCTGGTGGACAACAAGTTGACCATGAGCAGCAGTGTGCCCTTGTGCTCAAAAAGGCCAGTGGTGTCCTGAGGTGCATTAAAAAGAGCATGGCTCACAGGCCGAGGGAGGTTATCCTCCCCCTCTACTTTGCCCACCTGAGGCCACATCTGGAGTATTGTGTCCAGTTCCGGGCTCCCCAGTTCAAGAAAGACAGGGAACTGCTGGAGAGAGAGTCCAGCAAAAGGCTACAAAGATGTTCAAGGGGATGGAGCAGCTCTCTTATGAGGAAAGGCTGAGAGACCTAGGTCTGTTTAGCCTGGAGAAGAGTGAGAGAGGATCTCATCAGTACTTCTAAATACCTAAAGCGTGGGAGTCAAGAGGATGGGGCCAGACTCTTTTCAGTGGTGCCCAGCAATAGGACAAGGGGCAATGGGCACAAACTGGAACACAGGAAATCCTTCTCAACATGAGGAAAAACTTGTTTGCTTTGAGGGTGGCAGAGCACTGGAACAGGCTGCCCAGAGAGGTGGTGGAGTCTCCTTCTCTGGTGATATTAAAAACCTGCCTGGATGCATTCCTGTCCAACCTGCTCTAGATGAACCTGCTTTGGCAGGGGGGTTGGACTAGATGATCTCCAAAGGTCCCTTCCAAGCCCTGTGATTCTGTGATTCTGCAATTCTGCGATTCTGTGACAGGAATATGGATAAGGGCATAGGCAAGGATGCACAAGCGAAAATAAAACTGACTGTATAACTCTCAGTTGTCCAGATCTAGTACACAGTCAAAAGCATTTGTAAATAATGGTATGTTAAGGCATGGGTAGTTACAGAGGAAATGTAGTGGAAAAGTTCATGGTAAATAAAGTTCAAAATCCATCTACCCTTGGAGTTAAATAAACTGTTCCAAATTCATCTAATAAATTCTGTCAAATGATAGCAATTTATAGTAGTCCTTATGAATCATATGCAATATTGTAGCATCGGGTCTGCAAAGTTAATAGATCTTCCCTAAGGCAAAATTAATGCTCATGTATAGAAACAAAATCCATGCAACAGAAATCACCCTTGTCAAACCCTTTAAATCTTTTCCCTCAATGTAATTGTGTATTTTTTGCAGAAAGATGTTTCCTGTACATGTCAGTGTGTTCCTCAGATGTACATTTGGGATATATGTCTTATGAAATTATGTTACATGATTCAAAGTATGTATCAAAGCTTATGATTTTCTGATAATATCTACAGAGAGAGAGAGTTCTCTTTCATATGGGGAGTTTAAAGTAAGCGGAAACTGATTCTTTCCTGAATTCTGATTACTGTATGTATTTTACGTGCTGTTAATGTAGTTGTATTAAATAGACTAAACTGACAAGAAAAAGTTTCATTTAGCCCAGCAGTTACAAATAGAGTTATGTAAAGCAGCAGCTAAGCAAAGCTTTAAATACTTGCACATAGGAAAGGCTAACACTGTTGTCTACTGACTTATTTTACTGTACCACAACTGCAGGATGTCGTAAAAGCGTATTTCATTTTGTATTGTTCATACACAACACCCAGAAGCATGCTAGGTCATTTGCAGGCATAAAAGAATCCTCTCTCCAGGAGACGGCTCTTTTATTCTTCCTCGTTTGGTTGTTACCTTTAATCTAAAATTAAAGCCATTTACACTCATAATATTATGCTTGATTCTTGTATATGGAAAGCGAAACATAGACTCTGGTACTCAAGCAGGCTGCAGGATCAAAAGCCTCATCACTGCCTGACGGGCTATGAAGTAGCTGCCCCTGGAGAAAGGCTGAACTTCTGCTCCTACCACAGAATTCCTGGCCGCAGCGCCTGGCAGACCTCCTCCTCTGAGCAGCGGGGTGCATCACTGGCAGCTCCCACTGCTAAAGAAAACAGAAACAGCAGCAGCAGCTATTTGCCTCCAGGCTGTAAGATGCATCATTTCAGGCAACTAATCCCCATTAAGAGGGCTGTAGTAAAAGACCTACTCTTGCAGGGATAGAAAAATGTGAATACGCTTTTAATTAAGGACTGGTATAAAGTGACAGCAGAATTGGGACTGTGTGATAATATTAATGACATTTTGAACTGTTGCAGATAGAGCTTAGTCGTGCCGCTCGTGCTTCCAGCTGAAGCTTGCTTCACAAACCGGAGGCCCCAGAGGCTGGATCTGCCAAGGTGCAGGGCTCTCTCACACAGTACTGAGTGTTCTTCACCGACACGGAAAGCAGAGAGACTCCGTCACACTCAGCCCCCCACAGCAACACGTGGAATTGGCAAGATCAAGTGTATCTTGATGTGTGAACAAAAGGCAGTCAGAAAACAATCTTCTGATAATGTCCAGCTTCTTTCTCTCCTCCAAAGCCCCTGCATGGCTGATTAAAAACATGCCAAAATTCCGCAATGTCAACGCTTCCTGTTAGCTATGCTGATTTTTCTTTCTGAACATTTCGTCCAGTACTCAGCAGCATCTCAATCTGAATTCAGCCTCCAGCTATATTGTTATTCCTGTGATTTATAGCAGGAGATCTGACACAGATTTCTACAGCGGTATATTGCTCTGCCCACTTCCTTCCAGACCGGGATTTCAGTCTCTTTCTTACATGTAGGCGTATCTGTCACTTTTCCTTTCGTTCCCTTAGACGCTAGACATACTTTACTACAATTGGTGATCCTCTGCTATCGATTGGCAGTGACTCTGGCTTGTCCTTTAAACCGCCATCTGTCTTTGCCTTCCCCAGATCCTGCTGATGCCGGCTGTGCTGGTAACTGGACACCATTGCTGGAAGATTGTCCCTCACCAATTCACACTATTTGCAGAGGAGCCCAACAACCACGGCAGGGGGGAGGGAGGGGTACGCGTTCGTTACACCAAACGTTACTCAGTGGTTCCAGCACCGATGGCAGCCAGACACTGGCACCTAAAGAGAGTCCAGTAGCAGTGCTGGTATATAGAAATCCGACATATGAACTCAATAACTCTGAGTAACATCAGAATGAGCAGCTTGCCTGATGCTCACAGAACCAGTATCAGTTACACTAGGTCTGTTTCAAGGTATTATTGTATGTAAAGCTTTCTAATTTTTAAATAATTATTATGGGGTTTATGTGCATTTGTTTTCATACATACCCAGAGGTGAAAAGGATATGCAAAAATTCTGCTTGGGTATTCAGAGATCACTGTATGAAACCTCTGAGAGTCTGAAAAGAGTCAAAATGCATTATCTGAAGTGCACAGGTTGCCTACTGCCTTACACTGCCTGTTGTACATATATATATGTATGTATATATCATCTAATAAATAAAATTGCAAATGATGACGTGTAAATAGCTCCTGGATTTTTAAAGATGAATGAACTCCCGTTTTTCTTGTTCTGTACTGCAGATTGTTTCCATATGTGCCGCTATTTATGTACACTCTTAATGCTAATATGATGTTGATCCAAGTCTGCATCAATCTTGCTTTTTCAGGTGTGAATCATGAATGCATCCATTCATCCACATTACTAGATTTGTTTCTGATTTAAGATGTGAAGAGAGGGCAGATCCAGGTGATGGTTTTGTGCTGAACGTTACACGTATTAATGGAAGATCTACCCTGGATATCCCAAATGACAGTCAGTATAAACTTTATGGCAAACATATTTGTGTGCTTATTTATTCTGTAGTGTTACAGAAATATGACTTAGGGATCTATTTATTTATTTATTTGTTTTTATTGATGGTGGTAGTACTGTCCTTAATAGCTGTTTGTCTGTAAAACCAGGTGCAATGTTTACCAGGAATTCCACTAGCTAAGACACAGACAGTTTCATAAAAGCCCTTAAAACAGTTTCTATTAAAATGTCTCCGCTGTGAGACAAGATAGAAGTACCCTTTTCTGAGACTAAAAGTGGAAATGTCATTTGTCATTTGGAAACTAGAAATCGCTCCCATCCCTGTTTTTTAGATTATGGTTTTAAAGCTCTGACATTTTTCACTACAGCTTAAACTACCATGTGCATAAATACATACACAGTTCTGCAGACAAGCCATTTTTCCAAATCAAAGCAAATCAACAGCTGCTTAAAACATAATGCTGCAGATACTTGTGGGCAGGAACAGTCTGATTTGCCCATTGCATGAGTATTGATTTTTGATTGCAGAGGTTATTCTGCAGATGAAAAGATCATAATCATACTAAGAGATGCTTCACTGAAAACTTGCACTCTACAAAACAAAGTGGAAAAAACCAATTCAGCTAACGATAAAAAAGCAGTGATTACTGCTATCTTTGTCCTTGTTTCTAGGATCCTGCTGTAAATGACCTTAAATGTCTGTTCATACCAGTACTACCTAAATAGCAAAAAGTGGGTAGTTGGGCAAGAGAGAAGGAGGAAAAAAAGAGAAATAAAGAACTCTCTAGTCTAGTTTCTTTATGCATCGTAAGGACTTGGCCCCAGTTCCTCTCCATCCTCCGTTTCAGAAGCTTGAAGGAGAGATCGGTAAACAGTGAGGGGCAGGAACTCAACAGGTCAGAAAAAAATGGATTTGTGGATTGTAGAGAAAAAAGATAGTTAAAAATTCAAGACAAGAAAGTGCTCAAGTGGTAAGCTCTGTCCTGGAAGCACTTCAGGGCCACAGGCGTGTCCCTGTTGGATTTGAAAGTTCCTGGAAGCACCCCAACTTCTGCATCAGTGCACGTGTACAAAACCCTGGGCTGTGGGACTCAGTTAATCATGTCAGGATATGGGGGGCAGACTGATTCCATGCCGATATCCCATGAAGCCTCTAATCTTGCTATACATACAGAGTGCTTGTGTAGCACACACA
Source organism: Burhinus oedicnemus (assembly GCA_008921705.1). NCBI lineage: Eukaryota > Metazoa > Chordata > Aves > Charadriiformes > Burhinidae > Burhinus > Burhinus oedicnemus. The sequence goes on from VFFE01007706.1 coordinate 595,963, forward strand.
GGCTGTGCAAAAAATGCAGGTGCAGCTTCCACCTTCTTCTAAATGAAGAAACTGTGGTTCTCCTGCTGACCTTTGGTATTATAGTTCCCTGATCAGAGCACTCGCTCTGCAAACAAAAGACCCAAGGTCATTTTTCTGCTCAGCATGAGCAGATTTAACCTCACATCTTCTACTTCCTATGTGAGTGTCCTAAATATTAGACTGCAGACACTTCTCTGCATGTGACCAGGAAAGTATCATCCTCTCCTACTGAAACTGTGGCTTTGCAGGAAAAACTAAAATTCACTGGAGTAATAGTGGAATATAGAAACACGAAGAAATTATCAGCTATTTTTGTACCTAAACCACCAGCTTTGTGGATAAGAAAACGAAGAGTTGGCCCTGGTGAGGCCACATCTGGAGTACTGTGTCCAGTTCTGGGATCCCTGGTTCAAGGACAGGGAACTGCTTGAGAGGGTACAGCAGAGGGCTACAAAGATGATTAGGGGGCTGGAACATCTTTCTTATGAGGAAAGGCTGAGGGAACTGGGTCTGTTTAGTCTGGAGAAGAGAAGGCTGAGGGAGGATCTCATCAATGCCTATAAATACTTAAAGGGAGGGTGCTGGGAGGATTGGACCAGTCTTTTTGCAGTGGTGCCCACTGATAGGACAAGAGGTAATGGGCACAAACTGGAACATAGGAAGTTCCATCTGAACATGAGGAGGAACTTCTTTCCTTTGAGGGTGGTAGAGCACTGGAACAGACTACCCAGAGAGGTATGTAAACCCGCCTGGACGCTGAGCTTCTCTTCATGGGGTCACAGGTCCTGCCAGGAGCTCGCTCCAGCGTGGGCTTCCCACTGGGTCATAGCCTCCTTCAGGCATCCACCTACTCAGGCATGGGATCCTCCAGGGGCTGCAAGTGGATATCTGCTCCACCATTAAACTCCACGGGCTACAGGGGGACAGCCTGCCTCACCATGATCTTCACCACGGGCTGCAGGGGAATCTCTGCTCCAGCGCCTGGAGCACCTCCTCCCCTTCCTTCTTCATTGACCTTGATGTCTACAGAGCTGTTTCTGTCACATATTCTCACTCTCTCCCGCCTGCTGTTACACAGCAGGGTTTTTTCCTCCTCTTAAATGTGTTATCATGGAGGTGCTACCACCATTACCTATTGGCTCGGCCTCAGCCAGGGGTGGGTTTGTCTTGGAGCTGGCTGGCATTGGCTCTATCATACGTGGGGGTGGCTTCTGGCATCTTCTCACAGAAGCCACCCCTGTAGCCCTCCCTGCTACCAAAACCTTGCTAGGCAAACCCAATACAAATTATCTTTTGGATCTCATCTTTAATTTGCATGCACAAAGGGTTTGGGGTTTTTTTCGTTTATCACAAATTGTTTATTTGTTAGTGAATTTGTGCAATAGAATTCATTATGGCTAGAGAAACAGTGGTTAAGCAATACCACTGAGTACTGCAGTGTGATGGTGAACTATGCAAAAGAATAGCATCGAAATTGCAATTTTTTTTCAGATTCAAACTTCCCAAAATGTTTTCATTCCAGTGAACTGACCATGTTCAAATTTGCAAAAATAGTTCCTTGACTTAGAAATGCTGCCTTTTTTAGCTACGCTACAGTCCTTTCTTCTGTCCTAAGAAGTTGATTTCTTTCCTTGTTCTTCATTCATCACTTCGGTCAGTTCTGCTCCTTCTGAAGAAGCACATACCACCATCTTCTCAAATTGCTGCAGATTTTCTGTGAATAGAAAGCTTTGAACATAGAGGAAGTGGTTTTCATATTATGGCTGAGTCCAGCTAAGTTAAAATGGATGCCTCACTCCTTTGCTGTGAACATAGAAAGCAGCTTTCTTCACATTTATTTGAGAAATCTAAAAGGAGATACTGACTTTGAGAAAAACTTCAGTTGAATCCATATTTACTTATGTTTCCATTTTTAGGAATTTCAGTAATACACTTTTTCTCCACCAGCAGCTTTAAAGTACACCAGCTCTAGATGAAAAGGATAAAAGTCAAAAATAGTTTATAAATTGTGAGTAGGATGCAGGTTCTGAGTGCACATGGCTGGAAATGTGATAAAGCTACATTTTTTAATCTCCCCATGGTTAGCTTCATGATATTGCTAGATATTCTGCTCTAGATATGTGTTTGAAGAACTGGCTCACCAGTGGGGAGGAAAATGGGCAGGTTTTCACTTCCACTCTCCAGTAGTATGTCTTTTTCTTGAACTGGCATTAGTACTAGATTATACTATCCTTCTTCCATTTTTATTTTTAGGAACAATGGGCCAAAGAGATGAGGCTTTACTAAAATATAATGCAGACCACACAGAAAAAATGTGTGTGAAATATGGAATTACAAGGTTATTAAGGGAATGGTTATGGTTGATGAGGCTTTGTAACTCAAACAGCAGAGGCAGCATGTGGAGTAGAAACACATGTACCAGCATGCCTTAACAGAAAATGTCAAAACAGTATTTTGCCTTTTTACCACTGTTACAGCACTAGCTGCACCTTTGTCTTTTCTAGTAGCCCTGGCTACATTCCTGAAATGTTAGGTGTCTTTAATTGTCTTTGGATATACCTTAAATGTTCTTCACTCAGACTGAGCATAAAGCACTGCCACATCTAGTCATACTAAGATGTTTCACCTAGTGTCCTGTGCCTAACAGTGCTCAAGAGAGGGAATGATTACAAGAAATTGGGCATGCAGGGAGTGACACAGTCCCTCTCTGGCTTTAGCAGTCCCCCAGCTTTAGCAATCCAAGCTTTAACGGTGTCTTTAAATGACAGGCTGCATCTCAAATACTGAGTACATGTCTCAAAACAGATACAGGTTTGGTTTTTGGGTTTTTTTTTCCATCCATGTAAATCCTTACCCCTGTGACCACCTCTGATACTCACGTCCTGAAATCCCAGTGCTGCCGTGCTGATCAGCAGCTGTTAAAACAAAGTTGTTTGAGGGTTTGTTTGCTTGTTTGTTCAGCAATTGGAACAAAACAGCAGGCAAAGGGCTTTTAAAACAATCAGCCCACAGACATATCCAGTCTCAACTTATGCTTTCCTTCAAGCACAGTTAGATAAGCACTCCTCTTGAGTTATGGAAATGCAACCCAGTCAAATCACATCCATGACTGCTTGTCCTAGTGGACTCTGCCTTCCTTAAGTTGCATACATCTGCTTCTAGGAATCCCTCTGTATTTGCTGACAGTTTCTGGGCATACTTATCATAAAGATCAACAGTTTCTTTCCTTCAGCCCCCAAGTGTGAAGTCTCTGGGCCTTGAAATTGTTTTTTTTTCTTTGACTGGTGAAAAATCCATACAGCGGAAGTTTATCCAGGAGAGCATCGCATAATACTTGCGCAGTGGCTTGGAAATCTACACCTATAAGATCCTTCTCATGAGCTGTCCTAGCACTTCTGAGGGTTTGGTGTCTGCTGGCAATAAGGTTAAAATCATTGTCATTTATCGGTCCTATGCAAAGTCCTTTACTGGTACCTCTTCTCTAGGCAAAAACATACAATCTTAAATACAGTCTCAAAATATATGATCTTATTAATAACTATAGTGAAAATATAAGGTATAAGAGAAGGGACTTTTCCAGTTTACCAAATGCCAGACTAACTGAGCTGACAATTATAGGAGAGGAAAAATACTACTTTCTGCAGGAACGTGGAAGATGTCTTTGGAGTTATTATGGGAAAGATGAGGGGTAAGGGTGGAGGCAGGGTAGTTTATGAGAATAATGGTGCAGTAGGGTAGCTGTTGAGTTTGAAGTTACCCACGAGCCATTTGCTGTTGAAATACTGGAATTGCCATGTGAACTATTAAAAACTGAGTACATTTTCTTCTTCTTTTTCTGTCCTCAAGTAATAAAAATAGTGAGCCTTAGTTTTATACAAATGAATCTTTAGGAAAATTCTTTTTATTATGAAAGCAATGATTTTCTCACTATCAGAATATCAGCATGTAGAAGCAGTAGACGGTTTACCGCCACAGTTACATGCAGACAGTTGTATCAAGCAAAAACTGAAGATACCCCAAAAAGTTTTTCATACTGTTTTGGAACCTCTACTTCAGAAACATTTCTTCCCATAACCTGAGACCATTTTTATTGTTTAGAAGTTAGGACTTTTTCTGTCTGACGGAGTTCAACAGGAAGCTTGAGCACGTACCTAGCTTTAAACTTTATAGTACCTCCACTGACTTCACCAGGATGTGTCATAGCCCAGATTTGTAACATGGATCAAAACCTAGCTTGGAGACAGAAAGTAGAGAGTGGGATTAAATGGCCAATTTTCAATCCTAGCAAAAGGTTAATAGTGGGGGCCTCAAGGCGAAACAGTATGTGTCATGATGCTTAATGATCTGGAAAGGGGATGAGTAGTGAGAAGCAACTTTTGCAGATGCCACAAAGATGCTTAGGATGGTGAGGCCCATTCTTCACAGGGGCCTGGAGAACCCAAGAAGATGGGAAATATGATGACAGTAAAAAAACTAGTGTTTTTTCACTGAATATTGAAAAATGGAAACTACCCTTAAAGAAAAGGGGAAAAAAAACTTGCACAAAGGCTCAGCAAGATTCAAAATTAATTATCAGATCATCAAGGCAACTTAGATAAATATCTAACCACTAGTGTAAAAATTCAGATGTTAGGAGATGTTTGATGTATAATTTCAGTTAGAAAAACAAAAATGTTAGGAATGCATGAGGACTGAGTGATCTCTGTGGATACTGAGCTAGATAAACATTGGATTTGATTTGATGCCATGCAGTCATATTTCAAGTAGACAAGGATCCTCAGTGAGTGAGTCCAGAAATTATCTAGTAAGGAAATTCAAAATGCTGTGGGTTTCCTTCCTTTACTACAAATAAGATTTGCTTTAACTTTAGCTTGGTGACTCTTCAGTTCAGTTGTGAATACCTTTTGAAAAAGAAAGGTAAGGTGAATTAAATTAATTCAAGTGGTGGAGATATCTGTTCTAAAGCTGTTGATACCCTTTCAAACAAGGTACACCTAACTGTTTTGCGGGGTTGGGTTCATAAACTGGGGGAGTGAGACCAGACATTTTGCAGTGTTAACTGAGTCAAAATAATGGCTTGAAAACACGACGAGAAAAGCACTACTATTTTACCAGTCATTCGATGTAAAACACTACACATATTAGGGATTCAAAACAGAAGGGGCAAATTCTAGCTAGAAAGAAGCAACATCCTTAAAAAAAGAGGAAGTCATCAAAGTAGAGAGAAGTGAAGGTTCTCTCCAGGTTGTGCTGATGTCCACCAGTACATCACTGCTCAGTGATCACCAGGAGCGTGACTGCATTCCTAACATACAGCTTGTACCAGGCTACAGGAACTGCATTCCACTTGGTTTTAAATATTATGTATAGTAAAGAAATTATACCTGAGGAAATTGTAGACCTAACTGCAAAGAAAAGAAAAGAACCTGTCTTAAATGATCAGAGAAAAATCACAAAGAAAGTAGCATTTTATGAGGATATTGTACATAGATATACAGAGTAAAAAGTGAGTTATTGTTGTTGCTTTTGAAATATTGCATCTCCTATTTTGTAATTTTTCTATGTATGTGTTATTCAGAAATTTCAATATGTTCCAATTACCTCCAATGAACAATAGGAAAACTTTCCTAATTAATTTTTGAGTAGTTAATAAAACACTGTGTAGTGTAGTAGATAAAGAGTTTCTAAAACAACTAAGGAGACACAAACATTCAAATGTTTATGTAATTCACTTTCTGTCAATGAGAGATTAATTTCTGGGGTTTTATCAAGCAAAATAAAATTACATTTATAAAATAACATTTAATCAAAAACATATTATGCATATTTATTTGGCCTACTTTCTTGATTCAGGATAAAAAAAAGTAAATTCCTTTTTATGTCCCAGCCCACAGTACATCTTTCAGATGGGAAGAGTCTTTAGTGGCAGAACAGGACAAAATCCACAATCTCTGTTGCAAACGAGACATACCACAGCACTGAGACCGTGGCTGGCACTGCCTACTTTCTAATCTTTCTCAGAGTGTTATTGCTCTTCTGGGATCTATTATCAGATGGAGCCTGGTATAAATCTGGTCCCAAAATCAGGGATCAACAAATGATACTGTGACTTGGCCACAGGAGGTGGGAAAGAGCTGCGACTGCAGGACTGCAGCTAGGACTGTGATACCACAAGGGATACAGCAGCTGCGTGACGGTCGTTACAGCATCCTTCTGCAGATACAGTCTTGTCAACTGAAAATCCCTCTGAATTCTTCCTGAAATCTGTCATCATTTGACCCAGCCATAAATGGGTGCCTGATTGCTTATTCTGTGGAGCCAAAGGCAGTCAATTACGATGCTGTCCTTATCGTACAGTTGTGTTTTGCTGGCTAGAAAAACTGGTATGCCTGAACCAATTAAACCAGTGAACCATTTGGGCTTAGACGGATCTTTGACCTCCACCTATGAAGGCACGTTAGTCCTGCCATCCATCACTAGAAGTGCTGTAGGGCCCAATTAGGCTTCATTCTGCCATTTAGACTGCTAATCCAGTACAGATACCATGGGCAGTTTACTTTTCAAATTGACAGATTTCAGCCCACAAACCCCCTTTCAGTACAGCCTTGGACACAGTGCTTTGTAGCCGATGTTTGTTCTGTGGTAAAGGAAAATATTTGTTTTCCAGGATATGTACTTACTGAAGAAAACTTCTGATCCTCAACTTCTCATTCCTCTGATACGTTATTGCTTGTAATTAATTCCCCATCAGGCTTCCCAGCTTTCTGTGCTACCCTTCAAATGGGTAGTAGACATAATGTATTTTCAATCTTTGAATTTGAAAACCTGTCATAAGGAGAGATGTGATGGTCAAAGTGTGTCAAAGGTCATCAGAGGATGCATTTAGTATATTGTAAAGTCTGGATATCAGGGGAAAAAAAAGTGAAGACTACTTTCTGCAGAAAAGGATTACGGTATCATTGGCACCATTTTCCTGAATAGATCAAATCTCATGTGTTTTTAGACTCATATCTACTTACTTTAGTGACAAAAATAAACACTTACCTTTTTTTTATTTCTCTTAGCCCTGCAGAAGTAACATAACTATTTGAGACAGCTGGATACTATTCCATCTTAAGCATCATCGGCAAAATTGCTTGCTAAATCCCAGTAGCTACACCTGTTCAAAAGCCTTGCAGGCAAAACAATCACACAGGTACCACTAAGGGCATAATTTAGCCCTCAGAAACTTTGGTACTGGTGATGATATGTGATGTGGAAAGAAGCCTGCCTGCCTCTTGGAGCCCAGAATGAGTTTCAAACACTGGTGTTCAGGAAAAGCTCATTTCACTCTTCAGACGAGCTCCTGGGCTGTGGAGTGAGTGTGGTACCTGGACAGGAGAAGACGCTCATTTCAGAAAATGGGTTGGTTTCCCTGGTAGTCTGGCAGATGAAGGGCTGACTTGAATTTCACTGTGAATACTATTCGCAGCCCTAGTGATCACTGTGGCAGTTAGACAGCTCATCCAAGTAGCAAATATGTGAGCTGATGATATGTAGGTAAATATTATGACAGAAAACTTGCTAGGAAAAGGTATCTTCTGCGAGCAAGTAATTTAATATAGGAGATTACTATTTCTATAACATAAACTACATTAAGTACTTGGTGTCAGCAGTTTCAGTATATCCTTCACGGGCAGTAGTAAGTAGGCCTGGAAAATCTGACTCATAGTATGACAGGATTAAACTGGTGAAACCAGTGGGAGACAAAAATTGTTTTGTAGTCAGTGTGGTGGAATATGAGGTACTTAACACCCGTCGTCCTCCAAATAGCCATCATTATTCCCGCAGTGCCATCTACTGGTACAAACCCGAGATGTACTGAAAGTAACTGATTTAAATGTGTATCTGAAGCAGATTAATTATCTGATCCTTTATTAAGATACAAAGAAAACAAATAATCATTATTATTCTAATAGCTTTTCTCATTTTCCATAATTTTCATTTAATATTCAGGATTTCTTTCGTAGTTTAATATTTAGTATAAAGGGTGCCATATAGTACAGAACGGTTTCAAAAATGAATGCATGTACTATACCTGAGCTAGAAATAACCCTATTTAGCTTGTATAAATGCAGAGATAAACATTTCACACCTCATTCAAATGCAGACCTCTATGTTATTTTCACAAAAAACCAAATAGGCATGCATGTTCTACCTCACGTGTACTTTCCAAATCTGCAGACTAAATAATTACTCTAAATACTTTAAAAGTTCCATAGTTCTGTTAATGTCTAATGATTCTCCTAGATTTCATACAAGAATTTAAGAACTTTATGTGGGGTTTCATACAGTATGAAATCTGTCCAGGAAGGGTAATTTCATCAGTTATAAATCTCAAAAGTTTTACAAGGATGTAGGTCAGATCAGTCCTTCCATTGCAGGAACCGGTGGCGAAACGCTGTGGTTCTCCTTCTATTGGACCTTCCCATGTGTTCGGTAATATTGATTGACAGATATTTTGGCCCCACTTCAGCAGGAATGTAAGGAAATGACAGTATGCAAGGAAAGGGTGATGTCACAGCTTTTCCTTTAACTTAACTCAACTCAAAGTATAATTATAGCAACAGTTCTCTCATCCATCTCCTCAACTATGGAGCCTTGGAAGATATATTCTTATCCTATTTGAAATCAGTCTATTAGTGCTTACGTGTATTTTGAGGCAGCACAAGTTTAAGACCAGAAAGAAAGTGATAACTCAATATTTATTTTATAAGAAGCACAAAGCAACATCTCCTTATCTCAACGACTAGCTTAAAGTAACATCTGGATGAAAAACAGTGACTGAAACACAAACTTGGTGTAAGTAAGCTTATCCTGACAATATGAGAGTAGAGCTTGTCATTTTTACAATACCCATTTCTGAAATGATCAGATACCCTCAGAGATAAATTGGCTTTGTAGCACTAGTTCCCCAAACAACCAGTAAAGCAGAAAATACACACGGACTTCTGCGCCTGGTCCCAAGGTAGCACTTTCTCATTTTAGACAAAGGTTCATGATCTCCTTTCTTGAATGTGGGTATTTATCACAGGTAGGAATGAAGCCTGTGCTCTACATTAAGTCCTCAAAGGAAGCTTCACAGTACTATTTAGCAAACTACATTGAGGAAGTCAGGATCATCTAATCCTGTATTCTTTGTATGTGTGAGTTTCTGCTTTTTACTTTTACTAGACATGGGGCTCAGTGGTCGTATATTCTGGTATCAGTCAGTTTCAACACAGTATATCTTCTAAAACAGGGTATTTGAATGCATACACAGTAGAGACTGTTGAAAAATGTTCTTGTACTTCCCAGTCATCTTCAGAATGACTTTAGTGATTAACCAACAATGTGTCTGAACTGAACTATTGCTTTTTCTTTTTTATTGTTAATACTTAGAAAGAGGCTTTCTATCAGCCTGCCTCCCTTCTAAATGTCTGCATCTGACCTCTACTTGTCCTCACACCACGGGATTTCATAATTTATTTTGAAAGTAACTGTCTTTCCTTCTTCTTGAATGAGCAACTTCGTATTCTTTCTTAAGTCGTCTATTCAACAAAGATGAATTCATTGCTCAACAAACATTACCTATTTCTCTTTTCTTTCTTCCTGGTTAGATATACATGCTTAAAGCTAATGCCTTTAGCAATCAATAAGGTTCATCAACTTGGGTGACTATATATTCCTCAGTCAGTATCACTGAAGAACACATTGACTTTTCTTATAGTTTCAATGAGTTTTATACTAGCTGAATAAAGCAACTCCCATTGTTCGCACTCTTGTGCAAGCCATTCCACCTCCTTAATTTTAGTTGTTCTTTTTCCAAACTCTTTTTTGCATTTGTATTTTTATATTGTCATTGCTAAAAATTACATGGGCCTAGAGATGCACCCTGAAAACTATCATACAAGTTAGTGATCCACTTGCTTGCTTCCTTCACATGTATACAAGTGCACTTTGAATAGCCTGTGACCACTTAACAACCGTCTATGGCAGAGTATCCATGACTTCTCAGGTGTATGCCTCCGTATCATGGATACTATGCGAATGCTCTATAAAATAGTATAATTACTCAATGCACACATAGTAAATGCATAGTTAATCAATGTACATGTATTCAATGTGTATTCCAACATAAGTATAGTACATTGTTTCATTGACCTGAAATATTATTTGTACCTCTTTGAGAACTATAACTTTATTGAGACAAGGATGTTGCAGCACATTGTCCAAGAGACTCTTCAAGGCAAGGTCCACACTCCAAACTCGCCTGCTATCAGTGACTGATGAATCTGTATTGTGAGCAAGACCTTCTAAAACTGCTAATGAACTTACAGCTAGTAAACCTCACCACAGATGGGAACTCTGCAAAGTGTACCAGGATGCAAGAGGAGGTGCTCGCCCAATGCTGCAACAGCTGGGATTCCCAGCATCGGGAAGAATGTAAGATTGCTATCACCTTTTCTATATTTTCCATCTTTTACTCAATACATTACTTAACAAGCTTTGAGTGTCAGTGTCTTTCTTACTGAGTGCCCAAAAGAACTGACACCTCCTCAGTACAAAAGAGTAGGAATTTACTATGCCTTCATCCATAACACAAGGAATGAGGAGAAAGCTTTCTTCCTAGATGGAAAAGCTTCTTAACACCCTGTAAAGATGGTAAGAATAGTGTGGAGAGAGGTCTTTTCCAAAACACTTTTAAAACAACGAAAGGAAGAACCACATTGAAGAACAGTCACTAAAGAATGGTTCTGGGCTTTAGGAGAGCACTAGTCCTTCCCTTTAAATCATAAAGGAATTCCTATTGCAAACAAAATTGCTGACAAGTGATGTTGATATCTTTGAATATGCCTTGTCATAGTTCCACAAATCTGTTATAAACTTAAGTGCTCTTATCAGTCCACTGCTGATCCCAATTTATACTACTACAGATTTTAACTGATTCGTCCTGATTCTCTTCCCAATTTACACCAGTGTAAAAGAGAGAAACCCTACTCATTCAAGGTACATCAACACAAAAATGGAAGTTATGCAAAAGACTGAGCCCTGTTGTTGCAGATACTCTATTCACTGTGGGAAATGGCTTGATGAAATATAAAAGGCAAAAAGGCTTTTGTGCTAGCCCCTGAATCAGGAAGGGCAGGTAGAGCTACAAAAGTAGGAGAATTTTCTGTCTCAAAAGCACAGAGCTTACTGGGCAGGCAGGGTTTTCTGTTTCAGCAACTTGACTAAGATTTCTGCTTTACCTACACACTGTGCTCTGAGGCATAGACCCTCTCATGCCCTCTTGTGTTTAGGATTAGGCCTTCTGTATAACCAGGGAGAAACTAGGATTGAATCCATCTTTCTTTACAATATTAGGGATGTCCAAAAGGGTGCATCTCAACCTAGATAAAATTCAGATACTCAGGAAGAAAATGCACATAGTTTGGATTCAGGAGAGAAAACAAAGTCAAGTGCAGGTCAAAAACTCCTGAGTACACATGTGAGCCTGTGATCCCTCCTAGTTCATTTTGATTCAAAGCCACGCAAGGGAGCTTAGGCCACTTTCAGGAGCTGTTTAATCTGTTTGATTTTGCAGTTGGAGTCACCTGGTCAATATAGATGTGAGACAGTTTAAGGACCTACCTTTTACTGGCTGTACTTCTCAGCCATTCACTTCTGTGAATGTTTCTAGCCAGCAGTGGTACAGTCAGACTGGTCAGATTAACCCACAGTGGTTTAAGCAAGCCTGTTCGATTTTGTACAGTAGTAGACAAGGTAAACCCTCAGGAAATCTCATCAGTGACAAAGTGACAAATAGCAGCTTATGGTGGTAATGGCTATACCTGACTCAGAGGGTTCTTGCCATGCAGGGTGGAGCTCAACAGATCAATTTATCTGCTGGCAGTGCCAGCTGCATCCTCATTCTCTGCGCAATGCTCTGTACTTCTAGTGTCGAGAGAAACTCATGGCTTAAGCCTACGCAACTTCATAACTGTGTAATTGGCTGCTAGGGAACAGAAATTGTTGCTCAGCTATTTATTCCTCAGCTTTTTCTGACATCTGATTTGTTACTTAGCACAATTTAGACTGAAAAGCAAGAGACCAGAAGTTTAACCATGGGTCCTGATCCCATATCTGGCCTAAACACACACCAAAATTCATGTCTACTATGTCCAAGTTCTTCCCTCAGTGATATCTGAGCAATACCACTCAGGACAAGAAATTGGTGTGAAGGAACACACCACTTGTCACTCATAATTTGCTATATTATAAATTCTTGGCAATGGCCAAAAAAGAAAGGGCAGATTGAATTCCACATCTTTGGCTAACTTTGCAGAACCTGCTGTTGGGTTCACTCAGCTTCTATGTGCAAACTGTATATTTGATAAGGAAGTTGTTGTGACACAATGAATATGGCACAGTGTCATTGTTCCAATTAGGAATGCCTTAAGCTTTGACTCACAACAGCCTTTTTAATCAATTCTCTAATTACAAATTCTGGCCTATGAAAGGTTATGAAACTGTGAGGTAGGACAGTGTGTGAGGGAGAGGGATAGAGCCCCTTAGGTTTGGCTTTGACCTAAATCAAGGTGACAAGTCAACCAGCCTTTTTAACTCTGATGTTTCTGAGCAAAGGCTTTCAAACTCTGAAGCAATTTTCTGAAATCAGTAGATGATGACTAGCTACCAGGACCTAAGGCTTAGACCCGTGAAAGCATCATCATTGATACCTAGATCAGATATGCATTCATTTACTGGCCTAGTATTAAATTTCCAGAGTTAGATGCTAATCTATTTTAAAATCAACTACAAGCCTCCCATTTATTCTAATGAAAAAAAAAATAGGTCCTGTTTTAAGAATTTGATTGTTACTGTTACCACAATTTTAGTTCATTAATCCTCTAACGCTTTTTGAGGAACATAAATACAGTAATTCCCAGTTACTGATTATCTGTTGATGGAGAGATACTCAAGACCTAATTTCAGTGGAACTTAGACACCTAAATCCCCATAAGGACAGGTGTATATTCATGGAAGTGACTTGTGCATGTTCAGTTGGAAGATTGGGATGGAACTAGCACCAAATTAATCTTTTTCAAATCCAAGGTTTGCACCCTAACATTAGAGCTTCTGCCATTAAAAATTATTGATATTCACCCTCATTGTGAGACTAGGGGGTTGCTGAATTCATTAGACTGACCACAGATGATAGTTTAGGAATAGAAGTGACCTTGTCAAGAAACTATGAAAGTCTTAAATTTCCCCAACTGTAGTTATCATAAGATCATAGTTTGGAAATTTCTGAGAATTATTGGCTTATTACCCACTCTTTTTTGTCTTGAAAATTGTTTAAAATTTTCTTTTTGCTTACCAATCATTCATTAAAAACATGGGCAGTTCTTTTGGAAAGTCACTATCTTATATTTGATAGGTATACCACAGGGGTTTGTTGTTTGTGCTCAGGACTTTGTGTGAAGAAGGCTTGGGGTTTTGAGAATAAGAAAATCATGAAATATGCATTGGAGAAAAGAAGGTTTTAAAGCAGTGCAAAATTTATATGTGAAATCCCCCACTGAAAAAGAGTCTAAATTAGATACAAAATAATTCAGAGGAAATGGGGGGGGAAAAGAAGGGGAGAGGGAAGAATATCTCAAACCACAAAGTCCTTTTACAGGTGAAATTCAGAGGTTCATAAATCAATTATAAAAATGTGCCACAGGCTGCAACTTGGAATTCAAGTTCTAGATTTGAATCAGGATTTGTTTGTTTGATTGTTTTAAACACAACCATGAGAAAAATCTTCTTGTTTTTAAATCAGGTGAGTAATGGTGAACATACTCACTTAAGATTTTTTCTTCTTTTTTTTTTTTTACATCTACAATATCTCTTAGAATGAAACTTTAAGTCAATAATTTAGGAATAAAAAAATGTACATCTTTGTAGGAATCCTTGCTCTCAGGTCAATATCTGTTTTTTAAAAAATACTAAAATATTTATATTTGCATGATGAGACATGATATTTTATTCATGGACTGAAAACACCATTCAAATAACATTAAGAATTATTTTTGCAGACTTATCAATGTACATTTTATACCTCCAATAATGTAAATTTCATACCTCCAATAGAAGGCCCCAGTACCATTCCACTGCTGCTGCATGGCCATCAGCTAAAATGCTGCCCAGTGACAGCTTTGAAGCCTAGCAAATCTCTGACAAAATTCAGAAATAGATGAAAAAATGCTCTTCACGTAGAGAAAATAAGATTGTCAACAGCACTCATTATGTCTGTTTGGCTGCTAGAACCTTTTGAGTAGTATAAAAATAATCCTTGAAAATTACAAGGGACTTCCCCAAAACTAAAAAGGAAGGAAAGCTGGACACGGTATGCTAAGGACAGCAAATAGACATACTGCTGTATGCAAGGCAGTGATTCCCAAGTACTAGATAGGAGCCACTGCATCCTCACATAGATGCTGCTTCCAGTTCCTGTGGTGCTACAACACAGATTCTCTCACATTGCCCTAAAATAGTTATTTCCAAGGGGCAGTAGCTAAATTTTGCTATAATAGCAACCAACCAAAAAAAGTAAGAAGATGACAGACCCCCCAACACAGCTTTGAGCATAGGACCACTTCCCACAATTCAAATAATGTATTTGTGGAAGAGAACAGACAACACAGAATTTCTGTTACTTACTTTAAAAATCATGGACTTCACTGACCACCAGAACCCTTACCAGAGTATCCAGCTCTTCCACAGTGCCTGAATTTAGCAGCAATGCCATGGCAGGCTCACACATTCACAAGCTGCCCGAGCAGAAGAGAGGAGCTGGCAGGACACAGAAAGATGTTGGATCACTGATGCTTTCCACAGTGGCAGCTTAGCCCTGGCACATGATCCGTCACATAATCTGCTCGTCCTTGTGCACATGTAGCATGTGTTTTGTGAGGAGATGTAAGATTTCAGGTACACATTTTATGTGCCAAGACAGTAAGAGGTTTCTGGACGGTGTATCTTATTTGTCTCATGACAAGTAACACATCTTCAGCACCCTCAGAGGACACTTAGGAAATCAGACATTAATGGCAAGACAGAAATTCTCCTGCCTACATTACAAATCTTGTTCCTATGGCCCCCAGGGTTTCTACTTGTGCGAGGGCTCTCATCAGCTCATTTAATGGCAGCAACAGTTAGGCTTCTTTGAAAATGCCAGCTGTAGAAACATAGACGCCTGAGGGAGTTGAGGCATACAGGGAGATTAGTGCCAGCTCTGAATATGTTACTGTTGCCTACCTGGTGCACTTTGGTGGCTATTTGCTTGTTCAAGTGTCAAAATCACTTTTAAAAGCCTGGCCAGAGGCTCTTAGTGCTCAATATACAAACAAGCAGATTAAAAGACTGTCACTACTGGACTGATATTCGCAGCAGGGTTTCCATGTATGCAGCTAATAAATAAGTAATGACAATAGAATAATTCCTGTTCTGCATTTGATTCTCTAATATTATTCTGCAGTACTACTTCCAGAAAGACAAAAGAGACAGAGATTAGTTGAGTTTTTCCTAGCCCTACAGAAAGATTTTGGCAGAAGCAAAAATATCCATTTCAGTCCTTGCTTACTTAGGCAGTCACGTTATCCAAACATAATTCCGTATCTGAACTGGATTATTTGTGCATTTACTCTACGTCTATGAAAGCAGCAACTTAGAGAAAGAATATAGAAACATCTCAAAATGTATTACAAATTAACCCTTTTTTTCCCTTACCATCTGCACCCTTGCCAAATACTGTCCTTTGGAACAGTTAGTAGTGCAAAGCAAACTGGGACTGCCACTAATATGCTTAAACTTTCTTCCATTCTGTCTTCGTACCCTGAAAGAAGGCAGTCCTGATGTAGCTGTAACGCTGACACAGCCAGTTTCCGGCATGCCTTCTGCTACCTAGCAGAAGTAGCTACGGAGATAGGGAGGGGTGGATGAGAGGATGAACGGTCTTAAGTGGGTTCAGATATGTTCTCTCAGAAAGTATTTATATTTATCAGTTAGTAAAAATTGGGGCAGCTCTTAAGATGCTTTGACCTGCCTTTGTATCACTGTGACAGAGCAGGTACCCTAATTACCATCACAAATTTTGTCCTCTCGGTTGTATCCAGAAAAACTGCCCAGCACCAACAACTCTAAATAATTAAATGAGACTATTAACATTCAGCAACAAACACCACCTGATTCAGTGGACATGGAGCAGCAGAATACCTAGATGTCATAAGTATGGATGGAATATAACTTCTGCATCCCAAAACAGGAGATGCCTGATAATCTTATTCTGAACTGCAGCTTCAAAGGTCAAAAAACTCTTCGGGGAAATGCAGCAGAGAATACGGCTCATATCCCATAAGAAAGAAAATCTGAAATGTACTGAAAAACTTTTAATTAAATAGCATTAATAAGGGCATGAATGAAAAACAAAAGAATGTAAAAATAAATTTCTAAACATATATTTAAAGCAGGGACAAAAGCCAAAGTTTAGATGATAGTGGTTCCTAGAGGATGCCAAGCGTTTAAGAAAGTCATTAAAGATGATCCAAACAAAGGGGACATGTGAGCAAACTGGGGGAAAAACACTAACTTGAACAGTGCTGAGGCAATCAACGAACAAAATAACGGACTTGTAAGAACAGTACTTGGTTCAAAAGAAACTGGCACACTGCTGCAGTGAATGCAAGCAGGGCACAACCTTGTTGTTACATTCATTTTTCTCCCAACCTGCAAAGCAGAAGAAAGCATATGGCAAAGAAGCAAAAGGACAGGGCAAAGCACTGAAAGAATATGGCAAAGAAGTGAAAGGACAACCACTCACCTGTTAATGATTCTCTCTTTCTGTTCCAAACAGGTCTTTGCTACTTTTTCAAAACCAAGAGGTCCTCTTTATTTTTTCTCCCCTTGCAACCTTCTCTACGTGTTACTGAAAAACGTCAAAGAGTAAAAATAAAAGAAAACCAAACAAAAAAATCCCAGCCCCCCAAAAAAGAATATCAAGGAGACATAGCATCACAGAGGAAGAAAAGCGCTTAAATAAAACTATATATTAAAAGATCTTCCTACTCTATGGGTGCCACTTTTTTTTTTTAAGGAAACTCCAAGGACAAAGAAGGATAACATTTTGAATACCCATGCCCATGTTTTTCACATTTGTTCTCTTTTTCTTTTTCTCCCTTCTCCACCACTTTCTCAAATGCACTTTCTCTCTCCCTGGACCTCAGCATATTATTCAGTCACAGATTGCTGGACTGCATCATAGTTTCGCACAATCACCTATGCTAAATCTGCTTGCCTGTAGCTCCTACACACTTATAGAAACCTTCAAACTTTCCTTACTGCTCTCCAGCCTCTTCTCAGTGTTCATCCCCACAATTCACACCATTTCTTCTCGTTGCCCTGCTGACAAGTAGCGATTACACGGGGCTGCTCTATGGAAGTGTGACCCCTAGTTTGTGCCAGGTAGCAGAAAGCTCATACATGCCACCATGCAGAACTCCTTAGAAGTTAACAAACACCACAGACTGAGAAATGACATTGATCAAAAGGAAACAGCCAACAGCTGTTAATACCAGCAAAGATGCATGTCAAAATCAAGCCTGTTAACTGTGATACGGGCCAGAAATGATGTTAGCATCTGAAACTGATGAACAAAATAGTAGGACAATGAGCCACTATAACCATCTTGGCAGGGTGGGCAAGAATTTTTTTCTCTGGCAGTAACTCCAGGAGAACAGATGGGTGCAATAGAGAAAACATTTCCTGGAATTCTCTGAGACACTGTAGCACAATTAAGACTTCATGGTTGTATACCAAGAGGTGTCCTTGAGAAAGAAAAGAATGAGGAGAAAGAGGACACCTAAGTGTCCTAGAGAGATTTGTATCCTGTTTTCTATTTTTCACAATACAAGAATTAGGGACTTTCTGATGAAGTGTGCAGACAGTACTGCCTGGCGTCTGATAATGTGAGATTTAGTATTCTTTTTCTGTCCCTTGTCCAATGTCTGTTTCTCTGGTCAACTGATTTTTCCTTTAGCTCACTCTTCTGCCTTCTGTTTAAAAAGTCTGCCTTAACCAGGCAAAAGTGCCTCTTATACAATGGGACTGTGAATCTGTGACTAAAAATCAGCTATTAGAAACAGTCTAATATTGGAACAATTTTTCTGGATCTTTGATTAGCCAGTAACACTATGTGGTTTGCCTGCTTGTCCTTAGCAGTGGAAGAAAAAATGTACCTTCTGTCCCCTGTTTGCTATCTGTTCTTTTGTCTTCCCATTGCATGTTCCTTTTGCTTGGTCTTTCAGGAAGCACAACAGTATTCTCTTGACAAATTAAATTTTATGGAATACTGCTCCAGTTCAACTAGTTTTTCTTTTTTTTCCTAAGATAAAGGAAATCTTTGACTGTCTTTACTATGACAGAAAAAGTTTGTGAAACACTGGGATTTACTTTATTCTCTCCTAAAGGAAAAGCAAAAAAGGAATTTAATATGTTAGAATGAATACTATGTAGTTCACATTTCCAACTCTGTACCGTCCTTCTTAAAAGTTTTAAAGATGTTCAGCACTGACTATTTGCCATGAAGTAACTGAGCTTCATTCACCGCAACCTCACTCAAATAAATGTTACTTTACATCTCATTGGTGTCCCAGCAACATTCCAGCTAACATTAGGGCAAATTCCTGTTACAGACAGTCAAATATCACCATCAAGGCTTTCACAGATTTTCACTGATATTCAGTGATGCAATTTAACATACTTTGCTTATGTTTATGCTCCTTTTGTGTGTGTATCCTCTTTTAACAATCTGCAATCTGGATAAAAACAGTAGAAATATACTAAGCAACAGGACCCGTATTTTTACCTCCCTTGCTGAAAACCTGCTCAGAACATGGTTATTGCTTGGTTTCTCTCTCTCGCATCTATTAACTCTTTTCTCTTGATTGTAAAACCTAAATAATATAGGCAACATGCAAGCCTCTCTGTATTGTAGTGTGTGACTGAGGACAACAGTAGGGAATTTAAAATATTCATTTAAAACTGTTATGCAGGAGATATTCACCACTAGCTATGCTTTCAGGTGAGACAACTATTCCTGCCTGATTCTGCACTGTCCATGGAATTTGGGAGTGCCTGCTAAACTGGGGTGTCTCAAGGACTTATATGCAGCCAAGGCCCTTTTCTGCCTTATATCTGAAAAGAGAATTTTGTATCTTTTGCCCTAGTTAAAAGTACCTAAATTTAGAGTCATAATTCCAAAATTTAGGCAATGTATTTTGCAACTAATCAAATACAGTTTCTGGTTTGCTCAACTGGATTTAAGCACCTATATTCTAAATTTTCCCATTGGGTTCTAAAGTAACATTTAAGCTCCATATTTCTAAGGGGCATGTAAGAAAGCAGAAAAAGGAACATACATGTTATATCCAAGCACTAAGGCTTAGATGATCATTCTTTTTACCAGCTCTCTTACATGTATTATTGCAAATATGGAATCCATTTCAATGAAATAAAAATAGTATGAACATGCTGAAAACAGTCACTTTACATGTCTTAAAAGCAGAATTACTCCACGAACAGAATATTTCTTTATTTCACAGGTGTTACACAGGCCGCAGTGCCACTTCAAAGTAACTCTTTGGTATTTGACAGGGAGACCACCTTTTATTATGTGTTCACACAGCATCACACTGTTGGGTGCTGCTCCATCACTCAGGCTCATAAAAGCTATGGTTATATAAATAAAAAGTAGTAACAGGTTTATCTGCCAAATATGAAACCCATTTCTTGAAAGAACTTGGGAACCTGCACAAAGCACTCTTAAAGCACTGATTTCCTGAGTCAGCCTAATTTTGAGTAACAGTGGTCTATAAAAAGCAGCAGGTATAGTTTCCAGTCCTCATCAGTGGCTGCTGGATAGCAGAGGGACTGAAAACGGTACAGATTTCCGCTTGCAGTACTAGTGAACAGGAACAGAGACAATCAAGGAACTCAAGAGTCTTGAAGGGACTTTCTCACCCGTGAGAACTAAGCTGTCAGTTACAGGCATGACTCATAATCCAAAAGGGTTATAAGTACCAAAATCCCACTCCTGCAAAAGATGACTCAGATGAATTGAATTTCTCAAGGAGAAGGTAATCTTTTCTTAAAGTGTTTTTGTTTTTTAGTTTTTCGGTGCGTCTTCATTGATATTCCTACTACAGCTAACAAGTGGTTTCCAGTTTATAAAAATTAAACTCAGTCTAGGAAGATATTGTGAGTGCTGTGCCTCTGGGGAGAGTATGCTTATAGTTCTAATAAACAGTACGCTGCATTCATATTTAACAACTTACTTTGAAGATAGTTACTTTGGCTGTAATGAGTTTCATGTGGATAAATCTGCATGGTGCTCTGGTAGATCTTGACTTCTGCAGTAGATAGCGATCCCTACTGTGGAAGATGTGTGATTCACAGTTTTCCTTCCTAATTGCTATAATATTTTAAAAATTAGTTTACCAATAATGACATAGCAGTTGTATATTATTCTGTTTTGAGATATATGAATATTATTAGTGTTCACCAGTTCAAATGGAGAACACCCTTCATGATGATAAAGCAGGGGGCACACTTCAAAAATTGCTCTTTTTTGCATGATTCTGTCTTCTAACTAGTCTTTTGAGAGAATAAAGAATAGAAATCAAAAGATGAATGGTCGCTAGATTCCTTGTCATGTGCAAACACCCTTAACAAAATCACTTTGGAAAAAGAAGTACTATAATTCAATGGAACTCAAACTTTAAAAATGCAAGTACAGCATAAAATGAACTTCACTTCAAAAAAATAAAAATGAATACTGTGAAATGCATAATTACAAAGTGATTAAGCTATAGTTTTGATCCTGCACTCCTTTGGATGTATAAGACTTTATAACCAGAAAGACATGCAGTATAAATTCCATAAGAGTCTGAATGTTCTGCAACAGAGTCACTAGGAGCAAATTATTTGTTTGTGTGAAGTGAGTGAAGCCCAGCAACTGTCTAGCAAGCCTAGAGACCAGCTTTTGCTGTGTTCAGAGTAGAACTCAAGCACATGTGCCTCACTGAGACAATGGTAATCATGGTCTCAGCAGCCAGGTAGTAGACACAACCAGATGTCATTGCTTACCGTGCAGATGTTCACCATTCTGTTGTGCAAACCAGAGGAAAACTGGGGCAGGGCAACAGAATCACGAGGAGTACCAGATCAGCGGACATAACGAAAAGTTGAAATGTTGTTTTTTTTAAAATATGGTTAACTGACAACAAAGCTGGAGAGGATAAACATAAATCTACAAATATTTGACGTCTCAAGATCAAGGCTGAAGCATCTTGGTGTATTGTCCTGGAATGATAGAAAGTCAATCAAAAAAAAAAATGTAGGTTGTCCAGCAAGAAAACATAATACCTGCAACAGAAATTGTCCATGCTGCAGAGCTTCTGTTTCATAACTGTATTAGTATGGCTTGCACACTAGTGCGGGGTTTTCTGCCAGCATTGCCAAAGTAGCAAGGATAGCAAAAGCTAAATTCACAAAAGCTCTCCACACTAGGATAGCAATGTGAACCAGGGAGTGGCTTACTGTTGACTACAGAAAAAAAAGGAACAAAATGTTGCAGTGAATTGTATTATTTTGAAGGGAACTAATGAAAGAAAGAAAAGCATACAACAAAAATTAAAAGGAATTACCCCTGTATACACTTGACAGAATGAATGGGTAGATGTCATCACATTTCTAAAACCTCCTGATTCCACAAACCATAGAGAAATACAACTGTGTAACAGGTACTCAGAGTTAAAAAATAAAAGAACGAATCTCTCTATAATGTTTTTAATATCTGTGCTTTTGTTGTGCATCTTTAAATGTAGCAATCAACTTTTATTACATTTCACTTCATTATTCTTTGTAAATCTAAGGGTCTTGTATTTTTGAAGCTCATCATTGCTAGAACATGAATAAAGAAATAAAGTAGGAATAAATAAGAGAAAAATTACAGAGGAGTGGAAGCTAATGAACCTGGGCTTTTTTGCCTTGAGAAGAGAAAGAAAGGGGAGGGGGTGAATCTAGCAGCACTTAAACAGGGGCTACAGAGATGAGACAGATTCTTCTCAGAGCTGCACAGCAAAAGGACAAGATTAAATGGTCACTGTTTGCAAAAAGGGAAACTCTAATTGGGCATGAGGAAGAAATTTGTCAAAGCAAGACTTGTTCAAGACATTTTCACAGGAACAGTGTACCCACAGAAATTATGGAATCACCATTTTTTGTGATTTCAGAAGTGGGCTAGAGAAGACTCTGAACAACTTAATACAGCTTTGAAAATAGCCCTGCTTTGCCCACAAGGCTGGCCTATGTCACTTCCAGATGTATCTTCCCTTTCCTCCCACTTAAATCTTTCTATCAATCTGTGAATATCACCAAATAATACTGTTTCAATCACAAGACAGAAATTCCATGGGAATGAATTTATACCAATGTGTTGTTCATCTCTATATGGCCCTGCAGCATAGGCAACCAAAGAAAAAGCATTGTCACTGTCAACCCTCGAGTGATTTAGTTAAATATATTTTTTTATAAATGTTTATATATAAATGTTAGTTGCATCCCCCTGAATAGGGATGCAACTAAGATCCTTTGAATACCCTTCTAGAGGCTTAGATATAGAGTCTTAGAGAGTCAAAACTTGCCTGATTTATATGAATTGACATTTTTTAGAGGTACTGGGATACATTCATGCAGTTATCGCTTTAGCTAATGTAAATCAATAACGTGGCACAGATGTGGACTGCTGGTTTTCATCAGGATAAAACTCAGAGCATTCAATGGTGAATTTTATCCTGCTGTAGGATTTTTATCAAATTTTAAAGAAAGGATATAGCTTAAAACGTTAATTCTATTCAATCTTTCTAAAAACATGGACTTATTCAAAATGTCCCTGAGTTTCATAAGTAGAAGCTGATGACAAAGTACCTGTATTTAATTATTCATGTTCAGTTTCTGACTGAAGTGCACAATTCACCTTTTTCCTACTTATGAAAGCCTTTTTGCTTTTCTTCTTTTTTAAATTTTTTTTTTAAAGTTATTCTGTCATGATCTGAAACAAGACTCAACTTTGTGATGGACTACCAGTGGAGAGAGCAGCAGTAATGGAGCTACAATATTCACCGTTCTTAAACTCCCTATAGCCCTAAAGTTGCTGTTTGTATGCATATAATGCTCCTTAATGGATTTTCCAACATTGTTACTTCTACGTTTTTTCTCAAGCATCACTCTAGCACAGTTTAAGAGCATACAATGAGGTGCTGATGATCATCTCACTGCAAATAAAACACATTCTCCACTCCTCACACTACAGTACCCTATAGCATGCTTTCTTAGAGAAACTGTTCTAGGTACCTCACTTTCATCAGTTTTTATACTAGTTCCTGTGGTAGTGCCATGTTTGGGAGAATTAAAGAACATATCTTCTGCAAAACCTTCGAGCAGTATCTCTGTGGCATTTCAACGTCAAGCTTTTGATCTTTCTGACTATCATCCCTGTAATTACTGGTTGTGTGGATACCACTGTCAGCATTGCCTGTGTCACAGCATTGCTATGAAAGCTGGTGCAATCTCCAGACTGGGTAAAGCTTTGCAAAGAGGAGACAGCTAAACTCTGAATTCTTGGCTAGCTGTAACGCAAATAGAAAAATAAATTCAGGGAGCACATAGAAAAACCTGTCATTAGTTTTATTAGCATGGCATCTTTCTCCTCCTTGATTTCTGCTCCTCCAGAAATATGCCCAGAAGAAACATAGCATGAACTACAGAACCTGGTAGAAATAATTAGTTTTGATACTGAATTCGAGGCCTGGAGACAGACACAGAAGCAGCGTTGCTACGTGAACATTAGAAGGAGCAGGAGTTTTTCTTATCTAAACTGGAGGAAGCAGGGTAGGTGGAGCAATCTGGATGATTAAGTTAATTGAATCGGTTGTTCCCTTTCCATGATACTATTTCTATACATGGGGACACAAATGAAAGGCTAGAACTCTGATAGGAATTTCTGGTACTAATTTCTCCTCAAAGGTTATTCTCCAGCTCACCATAGTTAAAGAATCGCTTCAAACTAAAATGTATAGCAATTATGAGGTCGGATTTTGAACCCTTAAACTCCTAGTAAAAAACATGTGTGTATATATATATTTATAAAAAGAAAAAAAAAATACTCCCAGTTTTAAAGTGTTATATCAATGATGTCCCAAAGCAATTAGTTTTGTTTTAAATTCTTAGCATTAAAGGAGACATTACTAAATGGGAAATAACTACCACTGGGTGGAGAGGAGTTGTTTGATAAACTTAACCCTCAGGGCACATAATTAACTAGAATCAAGCATCATTCCCAGAAGTCAATGACTCAAAGAATTTTGTAAGTCATTCTTCTAGCAAAAAAACATTGTCTATCCAGAGCCTAAATAAATTACTTTACATCAGTGACAATGTGTAACCCTAGGTATTAACATTAAGATATTTTCAGGTTTCTTTAAGCATATTAGGACTTTCTGATTATTTAAATGGTTGAAAATTAATTTGTTTATATCAAAGCTACTCTGTTTTGTACATATCATACTGAAAGAATCCAGTCCCGCAAAGCACTTAGTATCTCCCACTGCCATTAAAGCAAACTAAAATTGAGGCTCCTGGGCCCACTGAGGACTGGGCACAAACACTAGTAAGATAATTTTTTTCCCCACTTACCATCTAAATTCAATGCAAACAAGATTCTCCTTTCCTCTTGAGAGGACAGTTTCTAATTTAAAATATGATTATCATCTCATTAATTTTAGCCAGTAACTTAGCCTTACAAAAAATTTTTACATAGTTGTTGGTTGGGGTTTTTTTGTAGAAGGAAAAGGATAAAGGAAACTATATTAAGTTGGGAATTAGGGTTTGTCATTGTTGTTTGTAACAGTCATTTTAGTTTTCATGTTTTCCCTCTTTGCCCACTCTGCTTTGCCTCTCATCATTATGCACCTACATTTTCTTCTATACCAACTTTTTCAGAGTGCAGTTTCTAGAAGGGAAACATTTTTATCTCTGTAAATAATATATACACATACATATTCATAAATATACACACTTTCATACAAATAAACAATGTCAGTATGTGATTTCCTACAATTTCAGTCCTCCCTTCCTGACTTCACCCTTCATATTTATACTTCTCATCAGACTATATGTTAGGCAATGAATTAATTTCTTCCTTATTTTAGAATCTTATTTTCTACTACCACTACTAGAAAAAGAAACTGAATTCAGTTGTACGTAAGTATTTTTTTGCCCAATACTAGTCATAGTTCATTATCTGTCAAGGCTTTCAAAAAAAATCTCTGCAAGCGTGGCATTATTTAAAGTCCTAAATTAGAAAGGAAAAGAGAGCAGGATAAACAGCGTATTTGCCTGGGGTGAGAGATACTGCTATAGATTAAAGGAATTAGAAAACCCATCTCCTCTCTGCAAGATTAATTGAGCAGGTGTCTCTGCAGTACAGTGTTCAAAGAAAAGCATCAGCTTAGTAGAAGTGCAGAAATGCTGCTCTAGGGCAACTCAATAGCTGCTAAAGGTCGTGCTTTGCTGCTGGACTCCTGAACTTTCCCATAGGCTGCTGGTACCTGTTCCCTTTCCTGCAGCATCCAGCAAGAGCTTAAGCCTGAGCATTACCTTACCTTTTGCTTGTACAGAGATAGGCACAATGAGAATTCAACTGTCACAAAGAGTAAAATCACGCTACCTTCAGCTTTGCACTCAGGGTCACCTTTTCCTTGAATGGAAGAAATAAGTATGTTAGAAGGGACCTCTAGAGGTCTGTAGCTCAACCACCTGCTCAAAGCACAGCCAAGTGAGATCAGGGTGCTCAGCTCAGGGCCACATCAAGCCCCATTTTGAATATCTGCAAGGATGGAGAATCCACAGCCTCTCTGGGCAACCTGTGGCAAAGTTGGGCCAACCTCATGATAAAAAAAGCCTTTCCTTTCCAAAGTTTAAGCTTTGTTTGCTGCCCCCCACCCTGTCACTTATGCAACACTGAGAAGAGTCTGTCTCTATGTTCACCATATTCCTCCCCCCCATTAGGTAGTTCTGGGCAATAGTAAGATCTTTTTCTCTTAAGTCTGCGCAAACCCAGATCTTGCAGCCTCTCCTATGTGCCTCAGCCTGATTGCTATTGGATGCCTCATAACAAGTCGAAATGATAGAGGTGTCTTTGCCCCTGCCGTTTGTATGGCGCACGTACTCCGGCACAACTGCAGACTCTGAAGTTATAATCCACTCATTAACAACTTACCTCAGGGGGAGAGGACAAAACAAAGAGACACTGAGAGAAACTTAAATTTTTTTTTACAGTTTTTACACCATCGTTGTGTACGTAGATTCTTTGCCATAAATTATGTTACCTTTGCTGCAAAATATTTCTTCATCATGCATGTCAGAATCTCTTCATTAGTACATACTAAGTATTTTAATGTTATTACCCTTAACAAAAATTTATTTTTGCATGTATTATCTAATTAACTGTGAAGAAAGTGAAGAGCATCAATTAAAAGCAAAGGAGAAAGGTTATTTAACTTGTAATGCCAGATTAGCGAAGCTTCAGGCTTAGTGATCAATTACAAATTTGTGACTGATTCTGATTAGTGTCTTCTTGAATGCTATTGAGTATCTTATATTTTTCTTAGCTATAGTAAAATAGTTTTTTTACTTGGTGCTTTATGTAACAAGAGATAAAGTTACCCTGTATAATAGAAAAGGTTGCATTTTACCGTTTTAATTATTAGAGAATTACAGTTATAGTTGGTCTCAAGCATGAATCATAATTTAACAAAATGTGAATAGCATGATGGTGGCTTGAACATTTAATGGAGCAATTTGTATGTGAGAGGGAGCTCATGAAAATGTCAGTGAAACAGAGGATACCTTAGCATGGTACAGTGCATTAGGTCATTTCCTTTCGCATGCCCTGTTTCTAACTTTCAGCATGAAACAGCAGCATTTTTTTCCATGCCGTGCTGCTGAAGCACAGCTCTTCCCTAAACCAGACTAGGCCATGATTCCTCCTTCCTGTGGAAAAACTAAAATTATAACTATTGAGTCCATCTGCTGTCTTTTTTAATAGCTATTTGTTGCAGAGGGAATCCAGCTGGAATGGAAGAGCCTGGTTAATGGGGAAATGATTTGGAGTTTATCTGAGGCTGAGGTCCCATACAGCCAACCTAATGGCTATTTACTGCGCTGTCATCTGTGCCTGCTGTTTTAGTTCACTAACCTAGTGAAAAAGTGTCCGTGTTGTGATGGCCACTACAGCTGCTGCAGGGAAAGGGGTGGGAACATGTAGAAGAAGCTGTGTGAGGGCAAGGGGAGAAAGGGGTACAGCAGCCAACAGGTACATACCGCGCAACGGCGGCTGACTTACTTCGTTTAAAAGAAAGATATGTGGAAAGAGATGTGGATTGTATGTATGGATGCGGGTAGGTTTTTGGTGTAGGAAGACATCCTTGCCTTGCCCTTAAAATCTTAACTCCTCCCCTTAAGCTATGAATAAGTTTTCCTTCTGTAGGCTGGTGGAACTTGCAAAGCACTTTGGAATCTTTTGTAATTATTTACGTTACTAAAGTACATGGGGAGAAAAACACTCATTATGCAGCTCTGAAGTGGCTTCGGTTACTTTCAGTTTACATTACAGAGAGGACTATCAGTAATCTCTTCTAATATTTTAAAAATATGGGCCTGCCCTGCATTAAATACATGACCTTAAAATAACGTTACAAAGCTATATACCCTGTGTATTTGTATAGGATTGCACAGCAATTTGGAAAAATTAGCCTGTTGTGGTTTTTGCTGGCCTGAATGGGAAATGTTAGAACTGACCCTGATGATGCAGGCAGGCCAAGTGCTGATTAACCTACTCAGAAACAAAGGCACGGCTTGAGGGACAGCAGATTCTGCCTTAAAGCAAGAAGGGCACCAGTAGCCAATACCTGGGGATAGGTTTGAGGTGACTGTTCTTTTATTGTTCATTTCTATCTGTATTAAACTAGACTCATGAGAATGCCAGTTTAAATTGTAGGTGGCAAGTTGCTGCACTGAAGAGCAGCTAGAGCAGAGTGGACATGAATGACTTCAACTGCACAAGCCATCTGAATAGAGCTGCAAGTTGACACTATGGTCACATGCCCTTAAAAGCTTGGCCCTAAATCACAGCTTGCACTACATTGCTGGAATGGATATACTCTGAAATTGCCTGCAAACAGAGTCCACTCCTCTCCTCGCCCAAATTATCAAGATACATGCTACACTGCTTGTAAGACTGAGAGATTCATCCTCAGCTTAAGAGCTGTATTTCTCATTTTTCTGCTTTACTCCCAACTAGTTAAGTTATAAATATTTTTTTTAAATTTTTCTGAATATTGTTTGCCCATCGTATTCATACAATGTGTCAGTTTCTCCATTACTACAGTAGTGAAGTGCTTCATAATCTCTAACATATTTAACCTCAGACCACGGTTGCAAAGCAGAGCATTGTCTCCATTCTGAAGTAAATTCCAAAGAGAGAGTTATATATATAACTAACTCTGGGGAGTTTATACCAGTTCAAAAATTTAGCAGAGCTGTCTTGAGACCCAGGCTAGTTGATTGTCTACTTGATTTTTTCTCTCAAAACGGATAGGCAATGGATAGGAAAAAAACCAAGAAAATCAAGAAAATCACAATGAGGTGGTGGTGACAGATTTAACAGATATTAGTATTTTTTTTCTGTTGATGACTTATGGAACTATGTACACTGTGAATCACAGGGAAAAAATTTAGAAGTGAAGGTCAAGAAATCCTTTAATATAAGGCTTCGGTGACATTAGCATCTTGTAGGTTGCTGCCAAATTCATATTCTGGGTCATGTTAATCTTAAGGTTGCTAACTAAAGGCTTACAGTTAGAAAATAAATTTTTATTGCAGACAACCTGGCAACCTCCCATTTAATTACGTGTTATAACTGACCTCTTACTTGGAGCAACTTTTACCATATACTTCTGCTTTTTTTAAAGAGCAGCTTTCTAGCTGCACTGAAAATTTTCAGGAGTATATTCTGTTTGGCCTGTGACTGATGGATTTGTGAAGGTGTATTACTGAAATAAACACATGCAAATACTGACTTCTTAAAGAGATGGTGACCTTTTACACAAGATTTCAGTAAATTAAAGTTTAAAAAGAGCAAATCCTTGCAGCTATCTCTTCAGTATTGTATGTACTTATAAATATTTCAAAACTAATATCAGAACAAAATCAGGTAGAGCTGGAAATGTGTGATCCATAAATGAATGGGTTTATAAATCTTATACAAAAAGGATGGACTTCTGTGGATAAGCATGAGGCAAATTATCCTAATCTCAGTTCTTTCAAGGCAAAAGATATACAAATTTAGTGCTGAAGAACTTGCTTGGACATAAAGTTATGACAAGCTCTTCAACCATGACAGCCCAGCCATTAGGTCACAGCTCTGAGATCCATGAGAAAGACCACACCAGACTCTGAAACAGATAGACTTTGAAATGTATTTTAAACTTTCCTTTTCTGTACCATGTGGAGGTGCTCCATGTTTTCTTTTTTCCTGAGCGCTTCTGAAAGTGAATGTCAGGACTGAATACAAGTGTCTGTTGTTGAAAAATGGATGCAATTGATTAAGTAACTCTGAAATCTAACACAGCTCTGGTACAATTCTAAGCCTTCTTCTTAATTCAAGAAAAGAATAAAATAAGATTACTACCACATAATATGTAAGTATGATGTAACTACTTTTGTTATGAAATAATTTTGCATGGTTTTGCCTTATGCATGACAGAGATTAAAGGAAGCAAAAAAATTAATAACCGACAAAGTGAGATTCAGTGATGCTCAGTTTTAACCATGGGAGAAAACAAAAAATTTCCTTGAAGCTGAGTAATACAAAACAAGCCAAATGTTTTGGTTAGGACCTAAAACCAAAATGCTACACAGATGAGGTTGTCTGTCTTGACTGAGACATTTTTAGGTAGCAGTAGTGTTAAAGTAAACCAGATTCTTCTCTCTGTTTCCTAGTACACCTAAATAATCTGATTATATATCAGCTGGAGAGCAAAGCAATCAAACTGTTTGGAAGTACTTAGGACAGAGTAAGGAGGTGTGTAATGGCCAATGGGGATTTGTTATGTACCAAATATGTCAACCCAGTCAGGTGTCCTCCTCTGACAGGCTTGTAGGTCTTACGGATAAAGGGAAAAGTAGACAAGCTATTTCTTGAATACAATAAAGCTTTTTGACATTCTTTCAGATTACATTTTTATGGGTAACTATGTGAAAGCATTAGAAGGTGGATACAAACTGTTTGGAGAACTGTACCATGTAAGATCTACTGTATGAGATCCTAAAGAGATTTGCTCTGGTTTGGGACTAGTCATAAATTCACTGTAATAGAGTCACACCTTATTTAATTTATTGATGATACCAGTAATGGTGGACTACACATGATTTAGAAAACATGCACTGAATTCAATGCTGTTCTAACAAAGTAGAAGGATGGTCTGTATAAAACCATTGTGCTGTTGAGTAACATTACATGCAATGATCCTAGTCAAAAATAGTCAGTTAAACAAATACACAAAAGAGGAACAATTGGCCAGGACTTCTACAGAAAATTATTTCTAGGTCTAGTGGATGACAAGCTAGCTGTGAACTAGACACATTATGCAAAAAAAGCACAAAAAGTGGACAGTTTCCTCAATACCATTCTAGGCTGTATGGCCTAGAAGTTTTGCCTACAAAGCACATGAGGCAAGGCAATACTATTACTGGTAAGGCAAAGGGAAAACAGTATTCCAGGAAAGATATAGATTTTTTGCAGCGGTGTGCAATGTCAATAATCAAGAAGTCTTGAAAATGTGATCTATGAGAGAAAATTGAATTAATTTCTGTTGTTTAGCATCAAGAAGGGAAGAGGATAGGAAATAAGGCAATAGATTTAAAGCATGTAAAAACAAACAAAAAAGATTACTGCAGCGAGGAAAGAATAATCCCTTCTTCATGACCATGATGAATAGGACAAAAACTAATGGGTGCATACTGCAGCAAGAAAGATTTAGGTTAGATATGAAGGAAAATATTATAGTAAGAAGTATAGTGAAGCACTGGGATGGATTGCCTGGCATTTCCTGTACTGGATGTCTTTACAAACAGGTTAGCAAAACATCTATCAGGAATGACACAAGGTATAGTTCATCTGGCCTTGAACAGAGGGGTGGACTAGGTGAAATATTGAAATTTCCAAACTTCTGATTCTGTGCTCTGATTACTTGGTTGTAGTTTATTATCTGACCCACTACTTATTTAAAGTAGTATTGCCTTTAACTCAGCCACACAGTTTAATCGTGACTTTGATTTGACTACAGAACTATTTGGTTGCTTTGATTTTATTTTTTTTGTAATGCTAGCCTTGACAATGTGTATGGTTAATGCCTGCTTGCTACATCTTTTTTTATTTCTCTCCATTCTCAATAAAAATTCACTCCGCATTTGATCTTTTAGAAACAACGGGAACTCAAACTGTTAAGAACAAAAAAATTATTTTAATTACTTGAGATCCATTTGTCCCTCTCTTTATTTTAAAACTGTTCTTACATAATTTGTGTGAGTAGTGCAGATTTTTCATATAATTGTCTCTTACCTATGTTGACATCATGTTTATATATTTTTTTTTAATTTTTTTTTACGATTCCTTAAAATTCCTCACTCTCTTTTTGGCTTTTGATTTTCTTAAAAAGAACGACATTTGCAAATTTTTCTTCTTTACTCCAGGTTTTATATAAACCCTTATTGATTATACTCATAATCATGTTTTTATGCTGCTAACCTAGAGAAATGAATTACTAGATTTATTTCTGTGACTTTACAACTCCTTCCCATGCCTCCTTAGTTTCTTCAATAGCCTTTCCCTTTTTTATCAAATTATTTCCTTTTAAAGAGTAAACTCAGTATTTCCACTGTTTTCTCTATTTTATATAATTTCATAGTCAACTTGAAACAGCCGTGCTATGATTCCTGATTCCTGTTGGTGATCAAGTCAATGAGAATAACTCAGTTTTACGAGGAGTAAATCAGTGTCAATTAACTTTCATTCTAGACTTATATACACTCTGCTACTTACAGATACTTTATGTGTGTATATTCTAGTGCCTTTAATATTTTTTCCACCAGAGAAGTACCAATTTATTTTTTCTTTTTCTTTTTCTTTTTCTTTTTCTTTTTCTTTTTCTTTTTCTTTTTCTTTTTCTTTTTCTTTTTCTTTTTCTTTTTCTTTTTCTTTTTCTTTTTCTTTTTCTTTTTCTTTTTCTTTTTCTTTTTCTTTTTCTTTTTCTTTTTCTTCTTTTTCTTAATGGAAAACAATTTAGACTGATTTTTAAGTTAACAGAACTAGTAGGATTGGAACCCACTGCAATGTATGTCAAGACAGTTAGCTACATAGTGCATAACATATACTGTAATAGACATGATAACAGAAAAAAGGCAGGATTTTGATCCCTTTCGCTATATATATATATATATATATAAAACAACATCTACATAGGGCTGTGTAAAAAAGGTGCATTTTTCCCTCATCCAAATGTTTTTCAAATGAGTTCCTGTGTAAAGAATAAAAATTGTCTCACATAATATTTTATAATATATATGGGTGGCATGAAAACTTCCAATTTCCGTAAACACTAACAGAGTTCCTCCTTTGGGGTACTGACACCATTGCTGTCTTTAGATTTGCAATTGATGGATTTAGAGTAGCAGTTGAGAATGGCAGGAGATTTTAGATTTTCTGATAGCCTTGATCAGTTTTGATAGGACTGTGTCATGCTGTATGAAATATAAAAGATTCAATGCAGAGAAGCTAGTCTATAACAGCGCATAAGAATGCCTTGTCAAACTGGCAGATATGAAAAAAATCTTCCCATGGGGAAATAAAAGAAAGCATCTTAGCATTGTTCAGGCAAGGGGAAAAAAAAAAAAAAGCCTTATTTTCTTTTATTTTATCTTTTCCTCCAGAGTGTAGTCCCATTCCTGCAACAGTAAAATCAAAACTTAACTCTATGATTAAATGCAGTTAGGTGTTGTGCTCAGAAAACATCTGAAAACTGTGGATAAAAAAATGTTTTCTGCTTTTTAGGGACCAGAACCTGTATGGTTGTTTAATGGTTTCCCCATGTAAAAAATTCATGATAAATCAATGCTTATCTCATCAAATGTGTTTCTTGTTTCATCTGATCTCATTTTAGTGAGCTGCTGTCTCTGTTTCACATTTCATCTCAAGTTTTGTCTTAGCTTGTCAGTGCTCAAAGCAAGTTTGAAAGGAAACTTGCCACTTTCTCTGGGATTTGCGTAAACTGTGAAAATTGTAAATCTGGTTTTATCAATTAGATGTGTATCTAATAATCAGAATTTTATTTCACTGATTCTGATAGGACCAAGTCTATGACATAGTATTATTTCATTCATCTGAAGATGGATGAGGGCAGTGTTGTAAACTGTACAGAGCAAAGGACATTCTAAATGATGTTTATCTGCTGTATCACTCCAGTGCAAAATTATTGCAAGTGGAAACAAAATCAGCTCTACTATGTATTCTCATTTTAAAATAATCAGAAAACTCATCTCTTAAGGACTGTCAAATATAAAATCAAATTGTCACACAGCCCTTTAAATTAAGAGTGAAAAGTTATAATGAGTAACATATTCAGACTCAACTTCATGCTCATATATTTAGTTCTAATGTTAACGTCACCTCAGAAAAATACTACTGACAAACAGGAAGCTATTAAAAGAAATCTGAAATACGTCTGAGCCTAGGACCAGTCAGTCTCTTTTCATATACAGTACTGTACATCTTTAATGTTATCTTCCTCCACCAGTCTTGTTAATTAGGCAATTATCACTGTCCAAGTACTCTGCTCCTGAGTGAGTTATGGTCAATTTTTTATTAAATTTGCATACAAATGTCACATTGTATGGTTTTTTTGCACAACTTGGTGACAGAATTCATTCCCAGATAAGTAACTAAGTTGGTGTTCAATGGTGTATTTATTTCATCTGTTAGGTGTTCAGGTGGGAAAAGGTTGCAAGTTTAATTGAGAATAGTAATTAGCAAAATTAAATTAGAAAAACAGGATATAAAGGTGGAGGAAGAGAAGTAAGTTTGAATTAAGCTAGAAAATGTAATTATTTGACTATAGTTTTCTTTGACTAATATTTCAGAATCTCCCTATACAACACCTGCATTAACACAATCTGGCTGTAGCCTGTTGTCTTTTGGTGGGAATACATTTGATGGAAAAAGGGATTTTCCATCAGGCAGATCACAGAATCATAGAATCGTTTAGGTTGGAAAAGACCTTTAAATCATCTAGTCCAACCATTGACCCTACTCTACCAGGTCCGCCACTACACTGTTTCTCTAAGCACCACATGTACATGACTTTTAAACACATCTAGGGATGGTGACTCGACCACCTCCCTGGGCAGCCTGTTCCAAGCCTGATAACTCTTTCAGTGAAAAAAATTTTCCTAATGTCCAGCCTAAACCTCCCCTGGCACAACTTGAACCCATTTCCTCTTGTCCTATCACTAGTTACTTGGGAGAAGAGACCAGCTCCCATCTCACTACAACCTCCTTTCAGGTAGTTGCAGAGAGCAATAAGGTCTCCCCTCAGCCTTCTCTCCTCCAGACTAAACAATCCTAATTCCTTCAGCTGCTCCTCATAAGACATGTTCTCCAGACCCCTCACCAGCTTTGTTGCCCTTCTCTGGACACACTCCAGCACCCCAATGGCCCTCCTATACTGTGGCGCCCAAAGCTGAACACAGTACTCAAGCTGCGGCCTCAGCAGTGCTGCGTACAGGGGCACGATCACTTCCCTACTCCTGCTGGCCACACTGTTCTTGATACAGGCCAAGATGCCATTGGCCTTCTTGGCTACCTGGGCACACTGCTGGCTCATGTTCAGCCGGCTGTCCACCAGGACCCCCAGATCCTTCTCTGCCAGGAAGCTTTCCAGCCACTCTTCCCCAAGCCTGTAGCATTGCCTGAGGTTAGATGTGGCAGTAGACCAGGAATGATACACTGGAATTGAAAGGCACTGGAATTTTCAGGGATTTGAGACAGAAACGCTTCTTTAAATGAAGATTGCTTTACTCTGCTTCTGAGAGAAATGTTCGCTCCTCTCTCCATCCTCTTCCCTCCCCAGTTAAATCACTGGGGACAGAGAATATTCATCAGTGATTTATCTTTGGGCAAAAGATTTTTACACCCTCAGTGGGTAATGGGAATGGAACCAGGAAGACTAGTAAGGAACTTCAAGAGATGTGGACACAAAAATAATAATGTCAGGAACATTCTGGCTTAATAGTGTTCAAATGTGTTAAAGACTGTACTAACTTGAGTGAGATCCCTCTGACTCTCACAATGAAACCTGAACATTTGTTAATCTACTATGGTGAACATTTCTAATAGCGATAAATTCTATTTCTCGTTAATCACAATCCTACAAAAATATGCAATTTAATTCACTAGCCTTTGTTTGCATCATATTCACTATAAACCACTCCTTCACATAAGGCCAGGACATATTTCAACCCCTTCAGTGCCCTCAATTGACACAATCAGTTGCTTTCACACTACCTGTGACAAAAATCACACGTGACAAGTCTTCTAGTGGTCAAACCCTCTCTCACATTGCCAGTGATAGAGAACTTCTGGCGCACATGTCCAAATCTTACCTGCAAAGACATCACACACAATGCCTGCACAATTGCACCAATTGCAGCTATTATTGGTTTTTCTGTTGTTTTTTTCTGTATTACTCTTGGCTTTATCATAATGGTTCTTTATTTAACTGTAAGAGAAAAAGATTTCTGAACTATTTTTCTTCTCACTTTAGTAAACCATGACTTATCCAGATTTGTGGTAAGTACAATACCTTGGGGTCAGAAAACACAAAGCAAGAAATTAGCAGAGTAAAAGTGTTTTCACAGGTAACACTTAACTTTTTCTTGAGATTTTTTTTCCCACCATGTAATTTACCTATTTAAAATTTATTAGCTAATTATGTGTGTGTGATGGTATTTGAGATGTAAGGATCTCTTTATTTTGTTGATAGCAATTAATTAGTTTTCACTTGAGTGTTTTTCTAGCTGTGATATTATGAGATGTTCAAAATAATTATTGATAGATTTGGTTAAGTATATTTCACTAATTAGAGCGCTGTGGGGATTTATAATTGATTTAATTGAAGTTGAATGACTTAGTAGATATATGGGTAGCATATAAAAAGGAATACATGAGACTGTGGGAGGCTGGGAGATATTTGGGAACAATAACTGGCTGAGAATTTATGTTTTCAATGTTGGCTGTTCATAAGGACATATCACAAACATAACATGTTTTCTTAATTTTTGCATTGCATGTTCAATTAAGAAATGTTATTCTGTAGGATTGGATTTTAATATATGAACATTTTTTTGTATATGCACATTTGTGTATATTTTTATATAGATAAATACACATACACGTACATTCTACATACTTATATATTTATATACCTTTAACTTCTGAATAGCTGTTCTCTTCCCTGTTTTTGCTACATGTAAGTATACTTCTACGTACAAACATACATTCAAATACACATATGCCATGTTGGCACTTTATGTATACCCAAAAAGGTAATAAAGACAAGGGAGATAACTTGTTTTCAGAGAATGAGTAAGAAATTAAGTGATAGCACAAATCTGACACAGAGGACCAAAACTTTGAGTAGAAAATAAAAATTGAAAAGGTTTATGAGACGAATAGGACTGGAGCCAAAGCTGCATGCCAAGTATTGTTCAGCCACAGGGGCCAGGGAAAAAAAAAATATGAACTTAAGCCCATTGCCCATTTGCCAGTCTATGCTGCTGTGTTTCCTCTCATCAGTCAGAGTATCTATGGATTTCTCTGTGTCCTGGTGGCTAAGTACTGCAAGGGGAGTCACTGAGGACGTTCACAAAATACTTTATTTGTTGGCCAGAGACAGGGGAGTAGGAAAGCAACACTGTCTGTTGGGCTATGAGCCTTTCGTTATATCCTGTGGCCAGTTACGCTGACAGGCAGCCTTGCACTGTTAGAAATGTATGTAACATTTTGCTACACCAGTCCAGGATGTGACCTGCCGCATTAAAGGAATTTTTTCTTAATGTTTTGTGCACATCTGAAGTATAAATACATTTGAGCAGATTTTTCTTATTCCACATGTTATTCACTCCCTTTTTACAAGTCTAACTCAACACTGGTGCTGTGTATGAGTACTCTCCATACTAGACTGCTGCCATTTGTACTAGACTGTTGCAGGTTTTGTAATAGATGGTTGCAGGTTTTTTGTAATAGAATTTTGCAGGTTTGGAAGTGGGTTTTGATACTGTTTGCATCCCTAGAGAGAGGAGAGGTGATGTAGCTCAGTGGCAGCAGAAGCACTTCAGTACATACTTTACATAAAGAACAACAGCCAAGAAAAAACCCTGAAATGTTGCCTGTTAATTTATATTGCACACAGCTTAAACATGGGGGGCGCTGCCTAAAACATGCGTCTACAATGAAAAGGTGTGCCCATTTACTGATGCATAGCCAGTTTTGGAAAAGAAGCTGTACTGAAAATCGAGACAGGTAAAATGCATACATCTGTTACACTCAAAACCTTGCTTACAAACAAAGATGAAGCATACCTCATGTATAAGTAAAGCCAAGAATTAATTGTTAGTATAATTGAAATCTTATGAGTCCAATCACTATTAGCTCGGATCTAACTGTTACAGAAAAAGAAGGAATAACAATTTGGTTAGAACTGTTCTATACACACTTCCTCAATTGCTCCCCCTTCCCCTGCTCTTCAGGGTCCTAGCATTGGTGGTTTCATGTTGGGTGGAGTTTTATGGGCTTTGTCCACCATGCAGAGTACTTCGCCAAGAGGAGTAGGATGTCAACGGCTGCTTCTTCCTAAGTCTATGATCCACCTGAGGACAGTTTCGTCTGTTTGGTAACACACTTTTACACCTTTTTCTTTCTTCATTGGTTTGCAGCTCCATGCTGTGTCCAAACTCACTGTGTATGGTGTCTATTATGCATGTTAGATATTACTTCTTTGTTCTGTTATCCCTAGAACTATTTTTTTTACTAGCTCCAAACCTCTGTTTCTTTTGCTGACTGTGGGTAGGTTGTTTATACCCACAAGGTTTCCAGTGTCAAGCTTGTGCCTCATCTCTTATCACCCCAGGCCTGTACTTGCCTATTCTGCATCCTGTGTCTCCACTTCTAAAGGTCTCTGCAGTTATACCAGCCCTGCATTTCTCTGCTTTATGTCATTATGTTAAAGCCATAAATACCTCATTCTACACTAAGCAACTGCTCTTTACAGCTATCTGTATAAAACTGTGGTCGTAATACAAGAAGATAAACAAAAGCAAAATTAATTAGCCATAGGCTTCTGTTGTGTTGCCTCAAGGGGGTGTTGGTTCATTCTGATCTGAGTGAGAAAGACACTCAAATTTTTCAAAGTATCTCTTAAAACACTCCTTATTGGAGCTAACACTATAAAGAAAATGAGGATAGTATAGATAATTTTACATCCCTTCAGATGCTGTGAACTCCAAGTTTTGTGGTATCAAATGGGTTCCAACCAGGGCAGAGCACACTGCTAAGGTCCCGTCCATGAAAACGTTACTCATTTTCGTCAATTGAACACTTACAGGACTTTCTTAAAGGAAAGCAATTCTATTAGTTATTTTTGCCATCAGATAAAAAGGATGTTCACATGAAAACTTCTTGCTGCACTTCTAGATAAAGGCAAGGACACGCAGGTAGTGTATTAGTCAAGCAGGAGCTGCCCACATGTTCCTCTGTTACAATTAGCCATCTATGTTCATCCTGCAGCCAGGGGAGACGTGCAGCGCAGCACAGGTCTGAAAGCCATCATGTACGTGCACGATAGCACAGCACAGCACACGCCTGCACCCACTCAGGTTAACTGTTATGTGGATCACTAACTCCTCCGTGCACGATGGTCTTCCCGTCAGGATCACTAGACCCGGTCTTTTAGAGAAATTGCTGTCACTGCTAAACCAAGTGAAACAAAGCTGCAGGCACGTCAGGAAAAGTTGAGACAGATCACTTGTCTCAGTCCTAAAACCCTGTAAACTCAGTACAAAGATTATGGCCTGTTACTAACAATGGCAATACTGTATTGCAGGGTTACATGATTACAAATCAAACAATATAACAAGTATTATTGATATAATTAATTGTCTTATAGAAACTGGGCTTGCAGCTGAGATAAGGACACCATCATATGTACCTTATAGAGTAAAGGCTAGTTTCAATGTTCAAGTGGATTAACATCTACAAAAACTAAAGGAGCAACCCTTGCCTACAGTTTGAAAAATGTTAAAAAAAAAAAAGACTGATTATTTGAATGTATATGTTTCTAAGC
This sequence comes from Burhinus oedicnemus, assembly GCA_008921705.1. NCBI lineage: Eukaryota > Metazoa > Chordata > Aves > Charadriiformes > Burhinidae > Burhinus > Burhinus oedicnemus. Next base: position 635,601 of record VFFE01007706.1, read on the forward strand.
ATTAGTGAAATGAGCAGAATTAGGTTAAGTATAGCACACTGAATCTGAAGACTTTGCAGGAGATATATAACTGAATTCCTACCCCAAAAAAGCTGAAATTCTCAGGGCAAGTTGGGAGGAATAATAACGTGATGAAAAGGCAGGGAAGGGAATAGAAAGTGTTTAAAGCTAAATTAATGTATATCCAAAGGTTATGCACGTCATGTAACAATAAATACTGAAAGAATAAAAAAGGTCAGTAGGGATGTACAAGAAAGTCTAAAAATAATTGAAGCAGGAAAATAGCCTATCAAAGATATAAAATATCCAGCAAGAACTTAGAATGAACTCTGGATGAAAGAAGTAATATAGAAAATAATAAAAGGAAGAATCAAAGTGATGTGAGGTTAGGAGCACATTTAAAAAAATAATGTGACCATCTCTACTTAATATGAGGTGTGGTCATGGCAACTACGAAATCAGCTCCTTCATTGCTGCAGCTCAAAAGGAAGTAGATGTAGATTATTTCAAAAGTCTTCCACAAAATTCGTCATGAATTAAAGCTACTTTGAGGATATCTGTATTCAAGTATGAAAGCATAAAAGCATCAGGATACTACTTCAGCTCCCATCTTTTTCCTTCTCCCTTTTCCCTTCTCCCCTCCACAGTATTTTTAATTAGGATTGAATGAAATTGTTCATTTTTCAAAATATTTTATTTCAAGTTGGAGCGTCAGGCAACAGAAGATTGCAAACAGGTATGATGAACAGAAGTAGCAAGAAGGAAAATGTTTTTTTTTCACACAACAGACTAAGCTTTTTTGATTTTAATTCAGTGGTGGTTTAATGCAAAATAAAATGTTGGAATGGACACTGGCGGTCAGATCTGTGCTTAGAACAGGACTGACTTTGAATTCAGATCAGGTTGTTCAGAACCTTCTCAAATTTCAGATATCACCAAGGGTAGTTTGGCAACTTTCCCAGGCAACCTTTTCCAGTGTTTGATCAACCTTGTGGTGAAAAATTTTCCTTACAACTACCTGGAATTTACCTTGCTGGAATATCCATGACCTTCTGTTCTTTCACACTGTTCAAGAAGAATCTGGCTCTGTCTTTCCTTAACCACCTGTTAGGTAGTTGAAGACAGCATTAGATTATCCCTTAGCCTTCTCTTCTTCAAGTTGAAAAAAGTCAACTTCCTTGGCCTCTTCTCGTACATGCTCTTCAATCATCTTGGTATTCCTCTGGTGAAGGACTTTTTTGTTCGTGGAAATGGAAAATTGGACACGGTTCTCTGCATGCAGTCTCCGAAGAGCCAAGTAGATGGGGATAATCATTTCCTTTGACCAACTGGCTGCACTTCATTAATATGGCCCACTATGCAGTTAGCCTTCACTGCTGCAGGAGTACCCTTTTTTTTTTTTCTTTGCTTTGATCTCCAATCCCAAAAACAACTAGTTTAAGGTCCTACTTGCCAGATTAGCAAGGCTGTTGGCAGATACGCTCTTGCTCTGCTTTGTTATCTGACTCCTGGCCCTTCCCAGCAGTCCTTGTTCCTCAAGGAGATAACCAGGGGGACAAAAGCATGTCCATAAGAGCTTCTCCATCTCTCAGTTGACATCCCTGATGTTGTATGACTTGCTTACATCTTCCTCCAATTCCTTCACCTGGTGGTTTAGCAACTGAGCTAGAGCATACCGTCCCAAGTTATCTCCCCCAAGGATTAGGGAGGAACACCCAGCACTTTCTAAAGCCTAAAATAGCTTTGTCCTCCCTCCTTTTTGGTTCAAGGCCTCTGACATGACAGAGACAGTTGTTCCAGCCAGTGCTGAGGACTAGGTTCTGTATTGCATCACCATGCTCATTGCACTGGAAGCCTTGCATGCCAACTGCTGTGTTAAGTGCTAAGGCCCTGCTTGCATGCTCTGCTTGCTAACACTTCTGGTCACGGATGGTCTCTAGTTGTTCATTAAATCAGATCACAGTTGCCTTATGGGCAATTACTTCTGCTTTGATTTTTTGTTTTCTGACTGCACCGTGATGACTGTATGAATCCTAAATCTCCTGCACATTCCTTCTCCTCACCCTGTACCCCAACAACAAATCCATAAGCAGAGATGATAGCAGAAACAGTTACCATGGCTTAAGAGGTGCCCTCTCTTGCTGTCTCTTTCTGGCTTTGGAAACTTGTGTTCCCCTTTGCTGATCAGCTGCTTTTTTGTGCCTATAAATGCATTTTTTTACCACATAGTGACGACTTTAAAAAAGGCAATTATGTGAGTATTTTTGCAACTGTTTAATATCATTATATACAGCTTTCTCAGCTGTGTAAGAACTACATTGCCTCAAGTTTATTTGATTGATCCAGACTGCAAGACTGTAACATAAATCTCTTCATTGGGAGTATGAAAGATAGAAGAATAAGAAAGACAAAATCTTTCACGAGAAGAGACTTTTCCACATTTGACAATATTTCATATGCTGAAATAACTACCTAATCTACTGGTTGGTTTTGTTACTTGGTTGCATTTTAGTCACCTGTCCATCTGTCTCCACTGATATCACTCCTCTAAGCACAGATTTTAAATTCTTTGAGACAGGGACCAACTCTGAGCATATTCTTTGCACAACAGAGGGCAATGGGTCCTGATGGATGACTGACACTCTTATGAAGTGCTGCAACAAAACTGTTGGCAATAATTTACAGTTCTGATAAACTACCAAGTCAGTGGCTACTCTGCATTTCACATACAGAGGAAAGAATCCAGAATATCACTATGCCAGACTGAATTTTTTTTAGTAGTTTGTTGTCACTTTTTTGGTGTGTTCCTTTTAAAATTACAGTCACTGGGAAGAGATGAGGAGTTGCTCACCAATATCCATGCAGAGAACAGAAGCCTCCTCTTTCCCAGTCACATTGCTGCTGTAGTGTAATTGCTCTACCCAAGGGCAGAGAACCTTTGAGACTGCAAGGTGCAACACAGAAGAAGCAAGAAAGAGGTCAGCAAAGCTGAGAGCTTGGGAAAGTCCAGTGAGAGGAGCAGGGGACAGACAGGGCCAGGCCTTCGTGGTAACATAAAGAAATATTTCCTAGGGATGAGACCAGAGATTGCTGAAAGTCCCTGAAAGTACTAAAACGAGGACCTTCCTTGCAGGGACACAGTTGTCAAAAACAGATTTTCATGTAAATCTCTCATTTCTAATCCGTCTTACCCACTCTTTTTTTTTTTTTTTTTTTCTGTAAAAAGTGAATGATTCTAATTTACATTTTAATAAAAGATGCCTTTTTGAGTGTAAAATCTCTTGGGTCTTCTATGGAGAGTGCACCAGGAGGAAAATGTTTAGGGAGATTCACTCAGATTAATTTATAAGCCTTTTGTGGCATTATGATACCACCATGAGAAAGCTACTTTAAATCTATTTGACTAAGTTGTTTTTCTCCTATACATGTGTTTCTTAGCTATTTTGAATGATCAAATCATGGAAGTTCAAGAAACACTGAGGTAACAAAAAGCTTTTAAAATTTATCTTATTTTTCTTTGGAACAAAGATCTATGCTGATCTGAGAAGCTGCATTTCCATTTCTTCTTAATCTTGAATTCTCCAGGAAGACAGACTGAAAATAAGTGAAACAAATTCCTTTCAAGCTTTATTTGGCCTTTTTGGCAAGCATATGGTCTTCAGTCCCCAGTGTGGCACAAAGACCTGCAGTACCTTTTTGTGAGCAGAGCAAAGTGTGCTTCCAGAGCAAGCACCCTTGGCCTCCTAGTTCCTCTCTCAGACATTCCCATGACTTCTCCAGGGACCTTTTCCTTTTTCACTCTGTTTTTACAGTTCCAAAGACTAAAGGATACTCAGATCCAGTTCCATGCTAAAGTGAACATAAAACCCCCTTTTTTTGTTTTTTAAACATTCACTTTTTTTCTCCCTCATGATTCTTACTGGAAGATTGCTGCAAATTCTGGCACCTTTTTAGTTTGTCATTTTTTTCCTACACAGCTTCTCACACTTTGGAAGTCTTTGCTACATCTCATACTGGATGTGACAGCAGCATTTTCGTGCTTTCTGCTTGTATAAAAAAATACCTCTTTGAAAATGTTAGATAAGAGGTATATATTTTTGAAAAAGATGACTGACAGTTCTCTTATTACATCATCATAAAACTCAATTTTTTCACTGAAATCAATTTACACCAGTTTGAATAAAGTAAAATTTCACCTCTAGAGTCTCTACCGTTCACTGTATTTTCTACTGCTTCAATGTAGTTGAATGTTAAGAGGATGAATGCTGAAATTAATGTAAATATACTGTTTTCTAGACAATCAGCTCCTTGTTTTTTTGTTGTCTGCTGGTAGATCCCTGTGTTCTGAAGCCATTTCTATTCCAGTTTGACATTTTTTTCTCCTTTTGATTTCTGCACTTCTCAGGAGGGTTTATTCTTTACCTTCTAGACAGCCAGGCTTAAAGAATCAGTGTGGCATAGTTATTTGTTGTTTTTATCTATCCCATGGTGCGTGCCATACTCCCTGCAGCTCAGGCTTTTAAATTAATCCCCAACTTCTCTCCAGGTTTTTACATGCTGCTGCAAGGCAAGGGGAGGAGGGAGCATACAGTCTGCAGGCTGTAGCTGTCTGAGAATTATCTGTAGTCTGCTAACAGAAAATTTAGGATAGTGTCCTCTTTTTTTGTAAATGATGACTCAAGTTCTATTCTCATGACAGTGTAAATCCAACTCTATTACTGGACTAAACTGAGATCAAAATCTTTTCCAGTATTTCTTCTTAGTATGAGTATTCGACAGTCACTTTGATTTTTAGGCTAGAATTAAGTATGCAACTGACAAAGAAAAATTTCTGCATTCCAGAAGCGAAATCCTGTACTTGGAAAAGAAAACCCTCTCCATTCAATCCATAGATTGAAAAGATACTTTGTGTGCCTAACCCTGGTCCAAGTGTTTTTGCAAGGGACATGTCTATGGATGCCACGGAAGTGGTAAAGTACACCCCAAGTTAAAAGATGGAGAAAACCTGTGGCTAAGCTGTTGTTAATATTGGTGGAAAAGCACTGGTACATTTTATTAACACTAGAAAAGGTTAAACAGTTCTCTCAGCATGGTGACTAAGCAAAATTTCAGCTTCAAGCCCTGCATGTACCCTCTCTGAGTGGAAGATTAACTCATTGAGTGGAGAAATACTCAAGAGGAGAGGGCTTACAAAGGGCAGAGTGCCACCAGGTAAGTGCCTATGTCTTGCACCATTAGCTTATTTCTTTCATTTCCAGATTCCATTTGTAAGACAGCATTCTAGTTAGCAAGTGTAACATCGTCTCAGAATGTCTCATCTCTTCTCCTTAAAAAGGTGGGCACATTCCCCTGTCTCGGTGTTGATGCATAAGCATATTCCCATTAGCTTTGGTGAAGGAGACACATATGCTGCAGTGAGCAAGTGGTCCCCCTCCCCCATCACAAAATAACAGCAGAAAATAAATGGTATTTTTCATGTGCCTGAGATACGAACTCCAGTGAAAAAAGCCGCTCCAGGCTCTCTTGGAGATGCTAAAAACCTCAGGCCAGGTTGAGAATACAAAATAAGCCTGAAAGCTGCCAATATTTAAATCAGCAGAATCCAGAGGTGGGTTTTTATTGTTTTGTTTATTAATATGAGATAGGACAATAAGCGAGAAAAATGTCATTGTGAAATCAGAACAAAAATAGCACATTTAAGAGCTTGCTTTTTTTCCTCTCAGTGTTTTCTTCATTGAGTTTAATTAAACTCTCCATAGCCTGATGAGCAAACTTCCAATTAAGATCTTGTAATAAAAGAGTAAACATATAAAATAACTGCCTTCATGGGAAAGCACATTTGAAACCTAGGTATTCTAGCAAATGTTAGTGCTGTGAAAGAACTGGCGTATGTTTTCTAAAGTTGTGGTTTTAAAACTGGTATACTCAGAATTAAACGGCTATTCTAGTGGACATGAAAATAGAAAGTAATAAGACTGTATTTTTCATTTTTTTAGTACTTTAATTCACACAGTATCATTATGCAACAGATTGGTGATATCAGCAACATTTTTCAAATGCAGTAATTGAGATGAGTTGAAGGGTCAGTTAACTCGCTCTCACAGAAAATTTTACACAAGAAGTGTCAGAGGAGTGGGATAGGAAGTAAAATGCTTGAAGGAACGCAGAAAAAAAATGTAATCTGTTGTTTCCAACAAGGTCAGTGAGCTATAGGTTCAACAGCCCCCACCCAGCTACTAGAAACCATGAGGCACTCTATAGGGATGCCATTTAGCCTCACAATGCTGTGGCCATTAATTGCTGTTCTTTGATGGTTACATCCATGGTATTCAGATTCTGGGAATCATAGAAATGTTTAGGTTGGAAAAGACTTTCAGGACCTTTAAACTATGTCCCTAAGCGCCACATCTACACATCTTTTAAATACCTCCAGGGATGGTGACTCAACCACTTCCCTGGGCAGCCTGTTCCAATGCTTGACAACCCTTTCTGTGAAGAAATTTTTCCTAATATCCAATCTAAACCTCCCCTGGTGCAACCTGAGGCTGTTTCCTCTTGTCCTATTACCTGTTACTTGGGAGAAGAGACCAACACCCACCTTACCACAACCTCCTTTCAGGGAGTTGGAGGGAGTGATAAGGTCTCCCCTCAGCCTCCTTTTCTCCAGGCTAAACAACCCCAGTTCCCTCAGGTTCTCCTTGTAAAACTTGTGCTCCAGACCCTTCACCAGCTTCGTTGCCCTTCTCTGGACTTGCTCCAGAATCTCAATGTCTTTCTTGTAGTGAGGGGCCCAAAACTGAACACAGTATTTGAGTTGGGACCTCACCAGTGCCAAGTACAGGGAGACGATCACTCCCCTAGTCCTGCTGGCCACACTATTCCTGATACAAGCCAGGATGCTATTGGCCTTCTTGATCATCTGGACACTCTGCTGGCTCATGTTCATCCAGCTGTTGACCAGCATCCCCATGTCCTTTTCTTCTGGGCAGCTTTCTGGCCACTCTTCCCCAAGCCTGTAGCGCTGCATGGGGTTGTTGTGACACAAGTGCAGAACCTGGCACTTGGCCTTGTTGAATCTCATACCATTGGCCTCAGCACATCGATCCAGCCTGTCCAGATCCCTCTGTAGGGCCATCCTACCCTCAAGCAGATCTGTTACCAATCCATAATGGAAAAAACTCATCTACACAGCGTAGGTGACATGAGGGATAGCTCCTCCAAAGACGTGTTCACCTTTGCACTAAAATTCTCCAATTTTATATACACTGATTATTACATATTCAAACAATTAACACATATTCATTATTATACTCTTTAATGATTTGTCACACGTTCCTCGCCTCCTATGTAAATTAGTGCGCAGACTCTTCCATTGTTCTCTTTTGAGTAGGTGGTATCATTTGGGTAGGTGGTCAATGAGTCGGTAATCACAGTCTCCCCCTGCCAAAATTACCTTTTGCCTACTTCTCCTTTAATGTTGGCAGTTCCAGGTGGTTTTCTCAGTTTGCTGACCAGGCCTACAGTTCATCACTTTCTTGACAGGAACCTCCTGCTTATCCACAATGCTTCATTGTTCAAAATTGAATGGTAGATAGATCATGCGCAGTTACTGTTACATGCAGTGCTTAATATAAATATACATACTGTACTCACTATTAGAGCTAACCTTGATATCAAGTCTTTCTTTGATCACATATGAATCTTTATCAACACTCATACCCTAAAATAATCACTAGTCACTTCTACCAATGTCTATTGATTGGATTTCTTGATATTCAAATCAAGATGGGAAAGGTAAGGGGATTTTCCAAGCAGCATCACTGGTGCATGACAGGTTTCTATGGCAAGTTCCCTTAATTTCAAAGAGCTTATCAAAATATAATAACTAACAAACACTGTTATAAAACTCAAAACAAAATACCTCTAGTCTATTCTTCACTGATTCATGTAGTTTCTATTAATTACTTAATGCAAATCAATAATTATCTGGTGAGGGTTCTATGGTTACAAATTTCAGAATACACAACGCTCTAACATTTTATTTTCTACTATAACAGAAATCTAATGATTTTGCAACAGATCAGTGCTCCCGCCTAACTTGGTGCCGTCTGCACACTTACTGAGGGTGCACTCAATCCCCTCATCCAGGTCATTGATAAAGAGATTAAACAGAACTGTCCCCAATACTGAGCCCTGGGGAACACCACTTGTGACCAGCCATCAACTGGATTTAACTCCATTCACCACAACTCTTTGGGCCTGGCCATCCATCCAGTTTTTTCTCCAGTGAAGAGCACATCCGGCCAATCCATGAGCAGCGAGTTTCTGCAGAAGAATGCCGTGGAAAATGGTGTCAAAGGCTTTACTGAAGTCTAGGTAGACAATGTCCACAGGCATTCCCTTTCCATTGGACAAATGATAAGAACTGATTCAAAAGAAAGAAAAGAAAACATTCTGTGATAAAGTCAAAATTAGTATCTGATATTGATGCCAGGAGTCATGACACTTTGGAGAAGAAGAAATTTTGAGAAATCTCTTTCAGATGGTAGATAAGCACAGGAGCTCAACTGGATTCATGAAGTGATAAGAAAAAGAATTTCAGACTTTGGTGTTTGTAGTGCATGTGTTGATATTTTAATAAAATGCAACATTACTCCAGATAGTAGGTTTGTTAATGCACATACATCTATAAAATCATCCCCCTGAACAAACTTTATTTCCTTGGAAGATGGGAACTGTTTCAGCAGTTTCTGTAGGTAGAGGAGATTTTATCTGCAGTATTGTTTACATTCACAGTTGTCCCATTCTGGTCACGCCCTAAGAATAATATTGTGGGAAGGACAGATGACCTTCCAAACCTCACATTCACATAGAGGTTGTGTTGGCTGATCACAGATCTGGTCTTTGTTACCTTTCTGCTTTTCTCTCAGTTTTGTTCTTGGGTTGTATATTTTTATGAGATATTGAAATACTATATAATTATATGACTTTAAGTAATACCCGGACAACCTGAGCAATGACTTGCCTTTCCCATCTCCATTCACTTTCTTTCACCTCTAACAGTGAGCTCATCTTTTCCAGATTGTGCTGAATATAATGCTAAATATAGGTACTATAAAATAGCTATTAAAGTTAAGTATTAAATGTTATCAAATTTCAAATAATATTCTATGACGGAAAATGACTAAGAATTTATGGTAGGCTTAAAATACCAAATACTTGAATATTTGCATTTTGAAAAACATTTGTATCCTGACTTATCTCATAATCCACAGAGTTCCCTGATTAAATGGAAATATAAATGGCAGATTTATAGGACACTTTATTATTGAAAAAGACACATTCTTTTATTATGATACTGTTGCTGCACATTGACTATAAAAGTACAGCTTACTAAAAATCTTCTAACTAAAAAGCTAACTAATAAAGCTAATGCCTCCTTTTTAGAAATTAGTCTTGTGGTATCAAGAGCAAGGCAGTAAATAAATATCAGTTCTGCTATGTACAGCCCAGGCTTTATTCCTGCGTTCAGTGTGTAGCTGTGTGTCCTAGCATACCAAAATATTCACGAGTTTAAAAACAAACAAAAAGTCTACTTTATTCTGCTGATTTGTATGGACTTCTGCAACCTCACTTACTCCTTGCGTATATAAATTCTTGTTGATATTTGGTATATTTCTGCTCCTGTATAATGCACCTGCAGAGCAAGTCTGGAAAGTCAGGTTTGATGCAAATGGTACTAAAGTTACTAGAGAGTCACCCATCACTTGAGTGGCTTTTCAATAAGGACACAGATTTTAAAAAAATACTTAGAGAATAGAACTTACATTACTGGCTTGGAAACGTCACTGAATATGCATTTCCTTTATGTGAATTTCTAGTCAGTTAACTGCTAATGACAGCTGATGTGGTTGTTCATTCATTTCAAATAAACTTTCTGTCTGAAGCACCAATAATTCAACACTATGCCAGAAAGAGTGAATACTGGCAAAACAGATGTTCTGCATTTCCCACTAAGCTATCTTATCATTATTGTTGGTCACAACAAACAGTGGGTGATGCATTAGAAATTAATTTCCTCTCAGACTGTCATACAAGCTAAATTTCAATGAAAAGATGACATTAAGTGACCTAGTCTTCTTTTCCTTAGGCTTTTACAATCAAATTAAGTCTGGGCCTTGGAGTGTGTTCATATTATGTGTTTTAGATTGGATCAGAGTACACCTTTGAAGTGAATATCCCAGTCACCTCCACTTACTTTCCTTTGGTTCACATTGCAAACTGTCTTGGGACACATGAAATGGATTCTTTTAGGATGAAACCAAACTTGAAATGCACTTCAGTAACAAGTTTAGTGCTCTCCTGAAGCAAATCATTATTCAGTTAATGAGGACCGGGCTAGAACTATTTCAAAGTTTTAAAACCCTGAAAATGTGGTCCTGGAGTGCTGTGCCTATCTCAGGGTTCCCCAGTGTAAAAGAAACATGGGCATACTGGAGCAAGTCCAGCGAAGGACCACTACGATAATAAAGGTTTTGGAGCATCTGACATACAGAGAGAGGCTGAAAGAGCTGGGACTGTTCAGCCTGGAGAAGAGAAGGATTGGAGGGATCTTATCAATATAAATAACCAATGCTGGGGGGGGAGGTGGGCAGTGGGCATAAACGGAAACACAGGAGATGCTGTCTGAAAGTAAGAAAACATTTTTTTTAATGTGAGAGTCACTGAACACAGTAACAGATTGCCAAAGGTTCCGGAATCTCCATTCTTGGATATATTAAAAATCTGATGGGACACAGCCCTGAGCAACCTGCTCTGCCTGACCCTGTTTTGAGCAGGGGCATTGCACTAGATGATCTCCAGACGTCTCTTCCAACCTCAAACATTCTGTAATTCTGTAGTTTGAGAGAATTAAGCAACCTGTAACTTAGGAACGTTAAATGCTGAAACTATTCAGTGACTACAGTTGCACACTTTTAGGGTCTGTGTAATTGTACTTGTTTAGGATCTGTGTGGAGTAGTCAGTTAAAATGACAGGTCACTGTGTTTCCCGCTTTACCACAAAGCCTCTTGGTATTTAAAATACATTATTATTCTTTATTTTCTTGCCAGGTTTTCATGCCTGCTAAACGTGGCCTAGATATATGCTGTACAAGAGACTTTGTTAACATAAAATCACACCTGAGTAGATTTTACTTTTCAGGTTTCTCAAAATATGAAATTTTGTATAAGAAAAGATTATTTTTGTCCTGGCTGACAAGTGAGCCTCAAATATGTTATAAAGCCTGTAAAAATCCATCTCATTAATATTTTTGCTTGATAGAAGTTTTGCTAATATATTACTGCAGAATATACATAATAAAGATGCTCAAAATGATGTACCATCTCTATACCAGTGTTTTTTTAAAGAGGGAAAGAAAAATGCTAAATTGTAAATTTTTCTTGAGCATTCAGCCAAATACGGTAGCTATTAGATTAAGTGTACTGAATTGTGTAGAACTGTTAATTGGCTAAGATTCCAAAATATCTTTTACTGATCTGAAATGAGCAATGGAGAGATGCCACCATCATAGAGTACAGTGATCCAGAATTTTGTACAGCAGTGATTTGCTGGTGAAACTAAATTTTTTATTATTGGCCTTCAGTTCTAATACAATAGCAAATAATATTTCCAAAGAAATGAAAAAACTGTATAAAATATAAATATTCAGGAAGAACCTAATTTTTCTTCTAATTTTCCCTGAATCAAACAAATATGATTGATTTATGTGGTTAAAACAGGCAGTAAACACAAGGTCTGGTGCATGGAGCTGCTACAGAAGAAACTTGTCAGTTGTGCTGGAGGATCTCTCTTCCTAATGGATTTTGTTCTTAGAATTGTTAACTACTGAATACCCACTGGTGTGAGTTATGCTACAATTCATCATAAGTAACTTGCATTTCTAGGAATAAGCCAGTCCAGTAGTTTCCATCAGAAGGGTGAAAGAAAGCAGTATTTCTCTCTCCCTTCATCTTCATTCATTAATTATAAACATAATAAACCACAAAATTAGCATGTCTTCTAAATTGCAGGTAACTATACTTTCTGGATATATATTTTCTTTAATGTGACAGGTAGGACATAAGATGTCTGGTAGTTCTTGATCAGCAAGTACTTATTTGTATATAATGTTATGCACACACATGGTAGTGGGTTGCACTTGATGGACCTTGATGGTCCATCTTTTCAGAGGCTAGACAGCACGGCGAGTATTCTGGCCATGCCTCAACCATATGCCTGCCCCAAAGACAAAACCAACTCTTTATAAAGGAAACAAAGTTGTTTCTATGACCTCATCACTTTTAGTGCATCTGCTGGGCCTTACAGCAATATTTTCACTACCCACAGAGACTGTTTTTTAGAAAGCATGGGAGCAAATTAGAGAAAGGACAGTGCTGATCACTTTGTACCTAGCCAACACTTAGATTTCGTGTAAAGCAAGACAGAGCTTTCAAATAAGAAGAAAGTTGGTCACTTAACCAGATTGGTCACTCATCAAAACTCAAACTAGAATTGATCACTCTTGCATGTCACTATGAATATCCCTAAAATTGTATCACAATTAGTGAGGTGGGTTTTTTTAAGCTTTCATCCTTAACTCCCCTTTGTTTCTGTTCCACCACTTAGAGAAATTATTGATGAGATATAATTTGATAGGTAAACTACAGAATCATTGAATGGTTAAGGTTGGAAGAGACCGCTGGAGGTCATCTGGTGCAACCCCACGGCTCAAGCAGGGCCACCTAGAGCCAGTTGCCCAAGACCATGTCCACACTGCTTTTGAATATCTTCAAGGAGGGAGAGTCCACAATATCTCTGGGCAACCTGTGGCACTGCTCAGTTACCCTCACAGTGAAAAACTGTTTCCTGATGTTCAGGTGGACTCTCCTGTGTTTTACTTTGTGCCCATGGCCTCTTGTTGTGTCACTGGACACCACTGAAAACAGCCTGGCTTCATTTTCTTAGCATCCTCTCTTCAAGTGTTTGTATACATTGATAAGATCCCACTGAGCCTTCTCTTCTTTAGGCTGAGCAGTCCCAGGTCTCTCAGCTTGTCCTCATAGGAGAGATATGTCAGACCCAAGACTGGACTAAAGTTGCCCCTGGACTAAAGACCTAGTCATTCATGTTCAGTTGTGATTATGGAAGGTGTTGTACGAGTCTATTACATCAATGACTACACTATTAGTCTTGACAGGGATTAGCAGCAGTCACTTTGGTAATTTAGGCTTTATTATCTTACTTAATATGTGGTTCAGTACACCACAGTTTGTAACTCTAATTTCAACAGAGATCAAATGTAAGGACTTCTTTTGAGACTGTGTTATAATTTCTGCTAGCAGTTGCAAATTCATTGCAAGTATCTCAACAGCTTAATATTTTTAATTGATTATTTCACGTGTCATGGAATCACAGAATTTTCAGAGTTGGAAGGGACCTCTAGAGATCATCTAGTCCAACTCCCCTGCTGACGCAGGAATGCCTACAGCACATTACTCAGGACTGCATCCAGGCGGGTCTTGAAAATCTCCAGAGAAGGGGACTCCACAACCTCCCTGGGCAGCCTGTTCCCAGTGCTCTGTCACCCTCACTGTAATGAAGTTTTTTCTTAGGTTTGAATGGAACTTCCTATGTTCCAACTTGTGCCCGTTGCCCCTCATCCTGTCACTGGGAACCACTGAAAAGAATCTGCCTCCCTCCTCCTTCAACCCACCCTTTAGATACTTACAAGCAAGAATAAGGTCTCCCCTCAGCCTTCTCTTCTCCAGGCTAAAGAGTCCCAGCTCTCTCAGCCTTTCCTTATAAGGGAGATGCTCCAATCCCCCAGTCATCTTTGTTGCCCTATGCTGGACTCTCTCCAGAAGTTCCCTGTCCCGCTTGAGCTGGGGAGCCCAGAACTGGACACAGTATTCCAGTTGTGGCCTCACCAGTGCCGAGTAGAGGGGAAGAATGACCTCCCTTGACCTACTGGCCACACTCTTCCCTAGGCAGCCCAGGATACCATTGGCCTTCCTGGTGACAAGGGCACATTGCTGGCTCAAGGATAATTTACTCTCTACCAGGACCCCCAGATCCTTCTCCTCAGAACTGCTTTCCAGCAGGTCCACCCCTAGCTTATAGTGGTGCCTAGCATTCTTCCTCCTCAGGTGCAGGACCCTACACTTGCTCTTGTTGAACCTCATTAGGTTCTTCTCTGCCCAGCACTCCAGCCTGTCCAGGTCACGCTGGATGGCAGCACGGCCCTCTGGAGTGTCAGCCACCCCTCCCAGTTTGGTATCATCAGTGAACTTGCTGAGGATACACCCTGTCCCCTCATCCAGGTCTTTGATGAATATATTGAACAAGATTGGACTGAGTATTGACCCCTGGGGGACACCACTGGTTACAGGCCTCCAACTTGACACTGCTCCATACAATGTTTCCTAATTAAAGACTATACGACTAATGTAGATCTCTTCAGTATTAATACACATTGTGTACTCTGTATGTTTTACCTTCATTATGCATTACATTTCCTCATACAACCCCAATGAGCTACTACTTTTTTGCATTCAAAGCAGAAGTGGACTGGATGATATTTTTCCTCTTTTCCACATCTGGCTTCATGCAAGTATATAATAATGACATATATAATGCAAAGCCATATAGCAAGAGCAACTGGAGGCAGAAAAACATTGGCAGGGATTGCCAGTAGCTGGCCTTTCTCAACTGCCTTCTCACTCTGAATGAGAAATGGAGACCAGATTACCACAATTAAATTCTAGATACAGCAAAGGCGGAGAGTTGACAGGAATTTGAAGAGCTGGAGCTTGAAGTAAAAAAAAAAGTTGAAAGAGGGAGTTAAAAAAAGAGAAAATTTAGGAGAGCATACATTTATCAGTTACGTCTCTAAAACAAAGTGTTCCTATTTTTGCATCTTTAAATATGAAAATCTATTTTCTAGAGAAATTACTAAATGCTATTAAGCTATTACTTAATGTTACTAAAAGGACACAAACATCTGAAATTTATCAGGTGGCTCCATTCTTTTGCTCCTAAGTTTATAAATTACCCTATAGATGACAACATGCAGTGTTTAGAGTATACAAAGTTCGGAGTATATGAAGTATTCCCTCATTATCTAACATGAAATGTAGTCAGTATAAGGATAAGTATCCAGAGCAGTCTGGTTTCCAGCAATGGTTCAACTTTCAGGAGCGGTGTAAAGACATAATTAGACTAGCTTGAGTCTCTTCCTGACAGACAATTGTCTTCTATCTCCATCCATGGCAGATCAACACTTCTGTAACCTTCTGTTGCCTTTTCTACACCTGCCCCCAAGAAATCTCTTCTAAAATACTCATAGATTCTGGTTCACCAAAAAAGGTTCACAAAACAGGCCAATAATTAATTTTTGCTAATGTATAGCTTATACATGCAGGTTTCCACTCAAGTCTGTCCAACCTATTTAAGACAGACAGTAGGTCTATATCTTACTAAAATTTAATTTTAACTTATTTCCTTTTGGAGTCAAAATTAAATGTATTAAAGCAAATAGAAAGTTCATAACCTTCCACTTTTTTGCAAGTTATAGGTAACTGTCTTGGACAATATGAAAGCAAACATTTCAGCCAAACAGCTGCCCATAGTATGCTCTGCTTGGCCAGACTAAATGTAGCACAAAACTTTCTTTAATTATTTAATGCCAAGAAAATTTCAAGTATCACAGGGATGAATGTGGTTCATACAGATAAGTACCCATGGGAAAAGGCTTCTGAGTATATATGTCTTTAAAAGAGCAAATGCGAGCTGACAGCATACCTTTAAACTTAACATCACAAACCAACAAGCTTACCGTGGCCATTACATAAAAATTCCAGAATGGTTCAGACAGTTCAGTAGTTGAGGTAATTTCCTCCACCAGCTCAGACATGAGGTGATATCTGGATCCCTGCTTCCTTTGGCTAATTCTGTAAGAAATGATCTTACAGTAATCCAGTTTTATAAATTAATGAGCATATAATGCTTGGGCTTGCACAGGTTTTAGCACTTATTTAGAGGTCTGCATTGCAGGTTCCTCACCCACATTAGAGAACATAGAGGTATACAGCATCAGGACACCTCATAGGTACAAAAAGTAAGCTGATTGGTTCATGGGGCACCTCACTTTCCAACTTGAAATACTACAGCTAAGTGGCAAGAGCAATAAAGAAAAACGTGCCACTCCCTTGGTCATGCATTGCTTTCTTGGAAGCACACTGCATTACCATGAGTGAATAAAATCTGCTCAAAACTTAGTGAGGTGAACAAGAAAGTTGAAGTATCTTATGTTAGAACATGACAGGCATGGAGTTGCAACTATAGAAACATTTGCATCAAGCAGAAGCCCACCCATACTTATTAAGTATATCCCTCGCACAAAGAGCCTTTACTTGGTACGGCTGTCCTGAAGGCAAATGACAATGTAACATGATCCAAGTAAGAAGAGGTACAAATAAGATACCATCATAGATGTATGATCTGTGTCAAGTTTGCATACATGTGTGGCACAATTAAATAGAGCCTGTGTTTCAGTTTTGGGTTGCTTGTCTTGGAACGGTGTCTCTGTCATTAAGAAAAGATAGCAAGTTATGAAAATTAAATCTTTTATGTCTGAAGTACACCATGTATTCAAAAGTATAGTCACAAAACGGGACCCCATGAATGGTTCTCTAAAGGCAGCTGTTTTGTTTATGAAGAAATCTCATGACCAGACAGCTGTTCATATGGATGGACCAAAGGTCTATTCTGGACCTCTTTTAACACACTTAAAAACAGGGATTTAAAATGCATGTCAAAGCTCACTTAGAATATGAATGGTTTTGTTTTCTTGTGGAGTTCTGTAGATTGCAATAAAAATAAATGAATAATAACATAAACATGACAAAGAATAGAAAAAATTAAGTGACCAGTTTGAATTTCCCTTCACTGTCCTAATGAGGTGCTTTATTCCTGATAACAAAGGTCAGTGGTAGCGTAGAACTCATTCTTTTCTTGCTTGCTCTAATGACTTTGTTTGTTTTTCTAATAATAACGAACAAAACTTAATTTCTTTCTCTGTGGTAACTATTTCCCATAAACCAATAGAATTGCAATCCCAGCTGCCCAATACCTTCACCTTCTGGTATTACACAGCATTTTGTTTTCCAACTAGCTTTATATCACTACAGTTTTGAAAAACAGGCAGTAGTTCTAAATGACAGTAATAACTTTGAGGGAGCAGGTTTTGAGCTTTGTTTACTCTCTTACCTTTCTCTGCTCCCTGCTAAAGCTACTCCTTGATATTCCAGGGCTAATAGCTATCCTTCTCTGGAGCAGTGACAAGCACAGAATATATACAAAAACATATTGCAGTGTGAATACTTGTAGTAACTTACCATTCACACATCCAAAGCTACAAAAATGATCAGGGAACTATTGAGCTAAACTGTATGTTCTTCAATTTGCTGGATATTATCAAATATATGTTTATGCTATTATTTAAGAATGTCAAGTAGAAAATTTAAACTTCAAAGGATGTCATGACAGTCTGTAAACAGAACATACGTAAGTGGATTGTTTAATCCAGGTAAAATACTGGTGTTATTTTGCTTAGAAAAACAGTCACTGATGTGTCAGAAATACATTTTTTTAAAAAACAGAAACTTCTGAAGGCCTAAAATGCATCTTAAGTCTTTTTGTCAGCTATGCTTGGATATACAGGGAGAGAAGCCACCCTAAACAGTATGCAGCTTTTATCAATATAATCCAGGATATGTTTGTTATACTTGCAATGCCATTTTAATGCCCCATAGTATTTGTCTAATTCCACTGCAGCTGTTTGTAATCCAGTTTGTTATTCTGTCCTGGCTTAAAAAGAGGATGTCACTGAACCTTAGATGTAAACCGAGCAAAGGCAATGGAAATTAAAGCAGTGGTGAAACCTTCAAATACCTAGACATTGGTTTAAAATAGGCTGAATGAATGAGCAGGAAATCCTAAAATTAACGAAAATGAAGGGGCAAAACCTTGTTTTTAAAACACCCTGATAAAGGTTCAAATGTTATAATATATCATGCTAAAATCTCTAAGAACTCTGTAACTATTTACTTAGCAAGTAACATGTAGAAGTTCTGATTAAGCATCTTGAAATACTGATTAACTTTTTTTATCAAATTACCCAAACACTCTTTTGAAGTAAATCATGTTGACTGTTATTTTTTAAAAAAATAAAGTGTTAAAGCCACAGAGACTTAACATTTCATGCACAAATCATAACACTAATGCCTCAGGCAAGGCATGACTACTGTTTACTATCGCATTTTTTGTTTTAAGGAACTCATGAAAGCAGCAGTGCCAAGTAAGGTGGTGACTTTTGACCGCAGAACTCAGAACAACAATAACCTGTGGGCTTGAAAGAAAATATGTATTGCAGTATGATCCCTAGTGGACAGTAGTGCACATAATAAAACTACCAGACATAAAATGTTAGGGGTATAAAAACTTAAATTTTGCAGGAACTCCCTATTGACTAGCTGTTTGAAATACAGCCAATGGGAAACGTGGAACAAGAATGACACCTAGCGGTCTCATAGTCTTTCCATCAGAGAGGTTTCTTCTTTCTCTTCTTCATTTGCAAATGTAGTCGTATATGTACACACCCACGTATGTTTTCTCGGTCTTATCACTGATAGGACTTTTCGCACTGCTAAAATAGGTGTTCTTCATCCCCATGTAGACCTTGACTCAGCTTGTAATCTAAGGAGACAATATATAAATACAAGGTAAAGGAGTGACGTTCTTAACTTTGTTCAATTTATATTCCTCGAGTCTGACACTCAGCTGCAGAATGCTGATGTGCAACACCATGTGTGTACTTCTTTGACTTAATGTCTTTTTGATTCAGCAAACAGTCATATTTATAATCCACTGACCCCCAACATTTGCTTCGATTAGCTGCCCCGTTTCTTTGAGGCATTCTTAGAGGAAGACATATTAAAAAGAGAAGACTGGTTTTGGACTTGGGCTGAAGAGGGGTATTCCATTATTATTGGAGAGCTTTGAAAAAGCTCTGTTTCTCTGTGGAGAAACAGCAAATGGAACTAGCACCTGTGTGTAGATGAATTTATTGAAAGAAAATTCCCTGGCATAATTAAAATAAATTAGCATCTGTTATCTTTTAAAGCTGTTCCTGACATAAATGTTTTCTAACTCTCAGTTTCATTTAATAATTAATAGCATTGTCATGGTCCCTTTCTTAATGTTTGCCTCAAACTAACAAATGCAAAAACTTATAGCAATGGTTATCCATAAACAAGCAGAGACGAAAAGATAGCTTTTCAGAAACCACACTCCTTAAATAGGCAGTAATGCTTTCATTGCTCCCTGAAATATTCTGCTCTGTGCTCTCCTCACCAATACATGAATATTGTTGATTGACAAAAGCCTGGATAGATATGAATCAAAACCTTTTTTATGTTAATTTATATGAAGATGTAATGATATTCTACTGCACATTTTTCTGCTTCTGAATCTATTTCTGTACCACTAGTAATAAAAAGGCATTGCTTCTTTGAAAGGTCTAATTACAAACCTCTAGAGAAACAGTGCAGTGGAATTTAAACATTGTCACAGTCACTGACCTCGAGCTCAACAGAGAAAGCAAATCTGTTCCTCACTTTACTTCTAAGTGGTGTTGAAAATCCAAATCTAATATTGGTTATATTTATTTACACGCCTTGCTACATTATAGTAGCAAGACCTAAGAAAATACCTGGATTAAATCAAGACAGATAAAATATAATCTGCCCTTCATGAGCTTTTCCTTGAGAGCCAGGCCTGAGAAGTGCTAAGAGCTTTCCCATAATACAAATAATAAAGAATTTGGTTTACATGGAAAACATGACGGGCTGCTAGCCAGGTATGATAATATGCTGGTTATTTCATTGAGGATGCATGCAGGTTCCTGAGAAATAAAGTTTTTCATATTACCGAAACTGCAGCCTAATCAGAGTCATACTTGTGAAATGCTCTTCAATGCTCTCGGTAGACTTGATCAGGAAGCCAGCTTTCAATAAATTCTAACATAATGGGCAACATGTCAGGGTTTCTATGATTTGTATCAGAAGGGGGGGCTTGTACATATCCTGTTGAAAGATTTGTGGCTTTATTACTGTGTTATAGCTGTAATTCTTTTTATAGCAATGAATTTATTCTATGAATGTAGCAAGATTTTCCTCTCCTTTTTCAAGAAAAAAGTGATCATCTGATTAAGTTCCTGGAGTAGAATGTAGGAATTCCTGGTTAGCTTTCTGATTTTTCTTTACACTGAGTCTAAACGTGAACTTCTTTGTGACTTAAGTTCTCCACCTGTAAAATGGAGAAAGTAATTCTTGCAGGTCATAAGGAAGGCAGCAGATGTTACAGCCTTTCTACAGGCTCCCTTAGTTGTATCTTTGCTAACAGATTAGAGAGTACTAGGGAGCGTTCCCAGACATGGGACTCTATTATGTACTGGGTTAGATTGCCAGAAGAGTTCCTTGCACAGCTCTGGGCCAGGCAGCTGCCAGTTTTCCAAGCAATGCCTGGGCACGGTTCCAGTTCCACAGTTTTCCTTTGTAAAGTCTTCAGTGGCAATGGTGAGATATAAAAGACGTAACAGCAAAATGTGTATGGTATGGTCAATGTTTTAGAGATATGTGACCACAGCGAATGGTCACCAGCAAAACAAATTAGTAATATCTTCTTTTCTCATCAGCACTGTAACATCCGGATGCCTATTTGAAGCACATATTTGTGAAGCTACTCAGCCTACAAACTCAACAAGACATTTCACAAGACGTTTCTCTCTGAAACTTCCCTTAAACTTCTGGTTTACAGCTAGTCCTTTTAGGTTGGTTTTACAAATACTTCCTGCATCCTTCTGAGGCAATAGAGATATTCAGAAATGAAAAGAAAAAAAGAAAGCAAAGGGAGACTGTCTAATTTTTCTCACCTATAAAATCTTAATTTAAATGGTCTCTAAATTAATAATTCATAGCAAATACATTATGTGATTAATGAAGTCTCCTTTTGTATTATGCACTTATGTATTATGGTATTATTTGCATTAAAATATACATTATTTTCTCAGTGTAACTGTTCTTAAAAGGGTAGTTAGAGAAAAGAGCTGGAGTTTACTATCTCTGGGAGAGTTAGCAGAAAGGCAGTATTTTAAATCTGTTTAAAATATTGGGTTTGGGTCCTGTAAATACTGTTTAAGTTATCATCCCTAAAATAAATTTGCTACCATAGCATTTAGCAGCCAGCTGCAGAGTAGAAATTGAAGACCTTAGTGTAAGCCCAGGCAAATTACTTCAGTGGAACAGCATTAGTGTACTTGCAGCTCATATATATGCACAAGAAGTCCTAGCATGTATGTTAGATCTTTGCCTGGCTCACTTAATTTCCTCTGTACCAAGTGTATTACAAGGGGAAACTGGACCCTGCCCTTTGCTGTTACACACAAGCTCCCATATTTCCTTCTTCCTGCTCATTGATGTAAACGTGAGATTATTGTCCCTCTGTTCTTTTGTGAATAAGTCTCAGATAGCCTCTCTTTGTGGATTCATGCTAGAAAAGCATCCTGCCCTGAATGTTCATTTGAAAGACATCATTAAAAAGAGTTGCACATAGTAAAACAAATTCATTTGAACAAATGTTCATGATAATCCCTTTGTGATGTTCACCCTACACCACCAAGTCTGGAGTGAAGGTTTAGGTCAGTTCTTGTTCGGATCCCACATAGAATAATGAAAAATTCCAATTTCTTGTTACCGTGTGTGTGTGGAAAACCCACTTTAACAGTTGAAATAGCTAGAATTTGAAATGTATGTCCCTAACCTACCCAGGTGAGTCTTCATATGACTTGCTTGCTCAGGAAAGTGAGGAGACTATTTCAGAGTCTGTTGAAAGAATTAAATACTAAAAGCAAAAGAAGACTCTATCAGACAGTTTTATCCGCTCCAAGGCTTTCTCGCTCTCCGTGCAATGAGTCTTGCTTGGAAAAGCATGGCCCCAGGACCTGTGATTAAGGACTGTTAAATACTCAGGAAATGGTCACAGCATCAAATAGAAAGACGAGGTTAGATGAGAGGAGAGAATAAAACCTTGCATATCAGACCAGTGTAAGGACAAAATGTAAGCTCTTACTTTATCACCTTCACTCTATGCAGATGACTGCTGTAAAAAAACCCTTCTGAAAAGTGAGTTTTCCAGGAAGATAATAAATGACAGTTTAGAAGAGGAAACAATTTACTGATATTCTGAACCTGAATAGTTAGTTGCCTGGGTAAGGCTTGTTTTGTTTCTTTCTTCCTTCATTTGTTCTCACTTTTTTTACAACCCCTCAAGCTCTGGAAATGGGTGTCTTCAATTACAAGTTATTTAAATCAGCTGTTCCAGTAACATATTTGCTATTTTGATCAACTTTTGAATGCTAATTAGAACATTCTTCCTACTGCTTTTCTCCTTAGGAGCTAGAAACTCAGCTGTGTAAATCAGCTTTTGATGATGTACACAGTGGTACATTGACTCCAAATGTTTAAAGAGAATGGAGATGTTGCAACAGAGTATTTTATTTGACTTCTCTTTGTCAATGGTAACAAAGAATGGCAGAGGGAAAACAGATAGCTTTGTACCTAAGAGGTTAGACTGCATTTCAGGAGATCAGTTCTTTTGAATCAGTTTTTCTGAATGAGCTTCTTAAAAGACTAGGTCAGTTCTTTCTCCACAACACATTTCCTGCCTGACAATTAAATCCTAGTCCCTTATCTGAAAAATGGGAAACAAATTTTCCTACCACACCAAAATGCTTTCAGGCTGTTTTTAAAGCTTTCATCACCCTCTTCATAAATGATGAGTGCTACATATGACCTGGGGAGTACCTTTTTTTTATTATTTTTAAACAGTGGAATATCTACAGGAGAATGAGTGACATTTTCATTGACACTCTCCATGCTACCTCTTTCCCAACTAAATTTTCTTCATAATTAGATTGAGTAGGATGCTAAATAGTAGCCAAACTTGTGCACCAACAGGATTCACCTAGCGAGACTAACGTGATTTCTCCTCTCAGTCCACTGAAACAAATTTACCAGACTTCAAGATACAGTGTTTCCTTTTTCCTGGTCTGCTAGGTGTGAAGGTGCTGCAGTTCCTGGTTTCCAGGTCCAGCCTGCAGTGAGACTGGAGCACACACACTCCCTGTACTCAATATGCACACTTTGTACAAAAGCAGCCAACCACCAACAGATCAACCCCAACATGAAAACAGTGCCTTTAGAGCTGATACCACAAACAGCACTCACTTAAATTTGAACTAGCCTGATCAGGATCAGAACTACATTGAAGAGGATCAAATGGCCTGAGCTTGTTCTTAATTGCCAACTAACCAGAATCAAAGATTGCTAGCAGATCTTACACCCTCCACACACATACGCTTATACAGAGCTCTCTATCACTGACCTAGACTTCCCAGTAGCCAGCCCCAGATCTCATGTCATACTTACTGGCTAGTCTAGCTTGATGGCTGTCTCACAAACACACATAGATCTCTCCAGTAGCTGGCCCATAAACCTGTTGTCTCCCTGGTATCTCCCAGATTGCTTGAACTACTTGCCAGTTAGTCTGCCTTGAAGTCTGCAAGCTTCTTGTACACAAACGCACATACACAGGGAGCAGTGGACGTCCACACAGAAAAATGTCTCATGAACTTACCAGCTACCTGCTTAGATGTGACTGGCCCCTTTTATTCTCCTTTCTCTCTGTTTTCCCATGCTTGTTCTCTCCAGATCCACCATTACTCTGCCCATGCCTCTTCCCAAATAAACAACCTGCCTCGAATTAGTTTCTCTGCATTCATCCCAGTCTTGCTACATCCACACGCAAAACTAGTGTTTCTGAGGGAATGGAGAGATGACTACAGGTTTGTTTACGTGAATGTTTTGTGATGGTAAAAATTCCTTAGAGGAAGACTAACAGTCTTGTTTGGTCTGTGTTAATATCTGTACTTGGATGCTTGTCAGTATCTGTATTCTACTCTGTAGGAATTTATCTGGGCAAAGCACTGTGAGGATTATCTCACTTCTGTGTATAATTCTAAACTAACCAGGTGTTCGATGTCAAGAACTTACTCAAAACTTAGGATGATAACACTAAATACGCAAGAGAAGGCAGTATCAGACTGAAAGCAATGTCAAGATTTTAGGGTTTATTTCATTAGTTGAACCTTTTCTGTATCAAATATCACAAGCTTTTGCAGCCTGGCTCTTCTCTTTGTATACCTGAATATCGTTCAAAGCTAGCACTAACCACAAGCTGATTCTGCACTAGAATCAGAATTCTGACTTCACATGGACAGCCAAGACTTGGCTGGGTACCTCTACAGGGATCCAAATGGATATCTGTAGTTTGTTCTGAGGGAATATAAAATCGGTTTGTTACAGTGGTATAACTACAATCTTCATAATCATTTTGTTCTTGCATTTCAGATTTGGGCATTGCTGAAGAAATCTCAGATATGTTACATTTCAGATCATTCTGTGATGCTCGTTGTTTCCTCTCAGGACTTGGAAAAGAGTGGATTCCTGAGTACGAAGTAGAGAATTGCAGGTTGAGGGTTTTCTATTCATAACATAATTGTAGGGGTCTTTTTGTATGAGTAGATCAGTAGGCATCCGTATTTGGTGATTCTAATTTGGTAGTTGTGTATGTTACTGTCTGCAGGGTATGCAGTGCTAGGGGCAGGTGCTTCAGATTCAGTGGGAACAAATAAAGAGAAAAGATTACTTTGCCGCTGTGTATTTATGTGACTATTGACATCAACTTAGAGGAAGCAGCATACTAGTACAATAATTTCCACTTAATGTGATCACTAGCTAATTTGATCCTCCCTGTTATTTGATTTGATCTCCAGGAAATAAATAATTTCCATTGATTCTTATTGTGGATCCTTATTGTTTATTTTGTTCACGTTCAATTCAGCTAATACTAGATAATTCAATCAACATTTATTGAATCTGCCATGGAAAAGGGAAGAGTAATCATGTTGTTTACAACATAAAAATAGACTTGTATCATGTGTCTTTTCTACTCTCCTTTTCAGTTTTCCTGCACCAGTAGATAATGACTTGAAATTAGTAGTTACCTCTGAGAGAAGCTGGAAATTAGCATTTTATGGCACCTGCAACATGGCCAAGCACAAGTTAAAAATAAAAATGTAAAAAGCTATTAACATGTTTCTGCTTTCATTTGTACTGGTGTATAAAAGAGTCCACAGTGCTGAAGTCAGACGAGCTACACTGGCGTGAAAGCAATCAAGCCAACAGATTACATTCCTGCTCTGTCTTAACATTAGGTAATGAGCATGTACAGAGTGTTGTTTTAAAACGGAAATTTCAGTAGTTTTGTTTTCTCAGATCTTTTTATTAACATGCATTTTAGGTGCTCTCCTAAGCCCCCTGTGGATAAATCATCCACTTACTTAATATGATCCAAGTAAGGTGAAAACAAATAGCCAGGCTGTGCTGAGAATTCAGTTGAGTCAGTGGCTATGAAAAGTGCAGGTGGCAAAAATTAAGTTAATGATGATGGGAGTATTATTAAGTCTTTTGAGCCACTAATGCAAAGGGATTTTACTCTAGCTACTACTATTAACATGAAGAGGCGCCATGGAGGTGATTCTCCTGCTCATTCACCAGTGACCACATTCCTTAGGCATGAAGTGTGAAAACCATCACCTTCTTAAACACAAATACTTTCTACATTTTTGCCTCAAAATGTGGGATCCCAAACAATTTCCTAATATTTCCAACTATTGAGCAATGGATAAATAGGGCTGGGTTTTATTTTGATTTTCAGTGTTGTGACAACCCTTTTAATAAAGATACTAGTATAAAATCAGAGAGCAACTTAATGGAGCTGAAAAAGTTTCATATGCAAACAACTGTTTCTAATTGAATCTCTGCTCTAATTTTATCATGCTTCATTTTTATGGTCAACCATTCAAACAGAGTAGATATTTTTGCTTCATGACCAAGATGGTTTTGTGACATTTACCAGCAAATAAGTACTACTTTATTACAAGGAGATGCTGTGTACTTTATTTTACATAGTTCATACATATGTTGCAGATTATGGTACTGTAAAATAGGAGACTGTGGAAAAAAAACTAAAACTTGATGTATTTACATTTTGTAATGTGATTTTAGTAAAGGACCAAGTATAAAGAAATGCTTGAGAATGATCACTGTTTTCAGTTCTGTGCTAAGAACGTGTTGTATGTTTTACTCTAGAATATTCCCTGCTCCAAAGAAAATGGGAAATCACATCATATGTCTTCCTTTTATAAACTGTTCTTGGAAAAAAGTTGTCATCTTTGTGAAATGAAAATGATTCTGCTGAACAGTGAGATGGAGAGGAAAGTTGTCATGTGTCTAAATCCTGTTTCATATATTGTAACTGTCCAAACCACAACACTGGAATTACAGTATGCATATATCAATGCAAATTAAATTCCCGTAGTTTTTCCCATATCTCTTTACAAGTTTCTAAAATATTTATAATTTTCGCTTGTAAAAGGTCTTTATGAATTGTCTTTCATCAATCTATCAAAATAGAGATTCATATACTGTTATATCACAGGAGATCTTATCCCGAGATGGGTGTTTTACAACCAAATATTTTAATTACCTAGACGTTTAAATCAGCATAGAAGCTAATTTGTGTATAGTGTGTAGACACTGGAAGAGATCAATATCCTACTCTAGAGGAAATCAATGTTCCAGTCTCTGGTTCCAAGGCCCATAAACACACTCCTCTGCAGGATATGTCAGACAATACCTACGCACTAGGTTTTCTCTATGCTGCATAAGAAGAAAACTTGTGAGCTGCAAGCCATTCTGACCTGACATGAACTGTTTTCCATCCCTAAATCTGGCCAAATCCATGACTCTGAATAAGTAAGCAACATATGCTTTTTTAATACAGAGAACTCTTCCAACAGCTCAGGGCAATAGTCCATTTTCCCTAGCATCAGATCTCCAACCGTGGCCAGTCTCTGCTGATTCAGAAGAAACTGGCAAAACTAAAATAAATAGCATCAATCTAGCTAATTATGCACCAAGAAAAACCTATCTTCATGAGGTGTCACATTCTAAACTTTACTATTTCTTCCCATTAATTATAAAGGGAGCCTAAGGAGACAGGCTCAGATGTAGTTAAGTATATTTTGTAGTTGGATGAAGTCTATCCACCATGCCTATAGAAGTTCAGGAAAATAAGGTGCCAGAATCCTTGATTAGCAAAGTTTATTTCATAGTTCAAGAATGGCTGTCTTCATTGTAATACTTTGATATTTTTGTGTAAAAGATCCTGTAGTGAAATCAATTCCATGATCTCAGTGCAGTGCCCGTTCATTTTCTTGCATAGAAGAGAAAAACACAGGCAAGATAACTGCAGTCCAGATTCACTCCATGTCACTTCTGGAACTAAATACAGGCCTTAGAAGGGCTACAACATCTTCTGGAGAGAAGAGTCACTTTCTACTCTCTACAGGAATCTAGGGTGACTAAGTCCTTAAATGTACGTATTTCAGTTAAATGCCTTAAGTTAGGAGGGAGGAATCTGGGCTTCCGTGTCTTTGTTGAAATCAGTGAACTGTTTTCACAGAAGCTAGAATAAGAAAAAATGAGTCTTGCAAATTCAGTAAGATATTAAACATATACTGGGAAAATGTAATAGCAATGCTGTTTTCCTTGCAGGCATATTGCGCTAACCTTGTCAGAGTAAACTCTAGAAATTCAAAGAAAAGAGAGCAATAAAGGCACATTTGAATGAATCAGCACTGATCAAACAATATGTAAAGGAATAAAATAAACCAATGAAAAAAGACACAGTTTAAATTACTAATAACTGAAAATCGAGTATCAGAGTGAGAGATAAACATACAAATAAAATTTCCTTCTGAAAGTAATTGAAAACCCAGTTCAGTGTTACTGCAGAAAATCCATAAAGCTGAAGTAGCCTTGCCATGAATTTGTTGATAGGCAGAACAGAGAGGCTGAGTTATCTTGTTACTGGAACCAGTGGTGCTGAATCAGGCCCTCTTGCAAAGACAGCAAAATATTTTATTTGATTATGTAGTACAAATCATAGTACTACAGGAATTAAGTTCCCTTTTTATTCAGCAGCATCTTTTTCAGATTTGAAAAGAGCGGAACTGTTCATTGTATCTATATTCTACCACCTTTATTTAGCTTAGTACTATCCTTGCTGCAACTACCAGCAGATTGAGGTACTACATAACAACCACGAGTCAAGAGAGGGTGATGAAGTGCTGTCACAAAGCTCAATATTTTTCACACTTTGGCATTAAAGGGTGAAAAAGAAGGGAGCTGGACTTTGATTCCAAGATGAATGTAAAAGGCAGCCAATACTAAGGTGCAGTGTAGTCCTGTTACTATTCTTAAAAATCCAGTAAAGAACTAAAAAAAAAATTATTTTTGGTCTAAAATATGTACTATGGCTTATACAGCACCATCTGTTAGTACCGTCACAAAGCTATTTGCATAGAGACACAGACATCTGATAACTGTATTAGGATGAGTATTACTTCCAGTATCGTGACTACACTAAGAGTCTTCAAGTTTAAAAAAAAAAAAAAGATGAATACAAGTCCATACAATCACAAGTGGCATGGAAAGAGTGGATACTGTTTGGTTGTTTCCTCTTCCTTTCAGAGTAAGCACACAGGAAACCAAATGAACCTATTAGGAAAGTTAAAAAACAGCCAAAGGGGTGATTCTTTAAGCAAGTGGAACTCCTTGCCAAAACGTTTCATGGATGCTGAAGATTTACACAGATTCAAAAGAAAACTGAACGAATTCAGTAGAGAAATTCACTGTGGCTCCACATGGAAACTACATCCAACTCAGGCAGTCATAAACCCATGGAATCATTGAACAATTTAGGTTGGAAGTGACCACTGGAGGTCATCTAGTCCAACTTTCTGCTAAAAGTAGAGCTAACTTCAAAGTTAGTACAAGTTACTCAGGTCCAAGCATGAAGATCCCACAGCCACTCTGAGCAAACTGTTCCAGTGCTTAACAACTTTTATAGTAAAAATGTTTGCTGTGCATCTACTTGCAATTTCAGGCATCTGTGGGAGAACTCTGGTGCCTTTTTCTAACTCCCCATCAGGTACAATTAGTTCACTCTTTAGCGCCCTCTTTTGACAGAACAAACCCAATCTCTCCAACATCTCCTTTCATGTTGTACGCTCCATCTCTCTACCCATTTTAGTGGCACTCTGCTGGACACTACTTTGTAAATTTCTTTCTTGGACAATAAAAAAAACTGGACACAAGCCCTATGCTGAAAATTATTACAGGTTGAAAATTAGAGATTAGAATGAAAAGTGGAGTAGTACTCTTCTGCTGTCCTTATATCCTTTTCTGGGCACCCATTTTTGGCTACTATGGGAGAAAGAATACTGGGCTAGACACACTTTGGATTAACCCAGCATGTCTGTCTTTATGTTCATTATTATAAACTTTATGACTAATTGCCTTTAGTTATTATTTGTATTACCACAGTGTTTTTGATCAGAGTTATCCTGTTCTAAACAAAGAGGATCAGGGCCAAGTGTGACTGTTCTGAAGGGATTTGTCCTGTATTCAGCCCATATCAGGTCTCCCTTTTGCTTGTTTTCATGTTTCATGTTTTAATTCGCTTTATTCAAATGAAACCTAGCCTGGCAGTGGTTTAATATCAGAGACTGCTGTTTTTACTGTATTTATCAAAGGACAAATGCCAAAAATACTGCACCCCAATCTTCTGCTTGAAATATGGCTTCAGAGAAATAAAATGTGTAAATGGCCCATGTTCTGTTAGAATAAAAGTGGAAGTATAAACTCCTTAATTCGCTTTTAATTTTTTAAATGGATAAAGACATTTTAAAATTTTACTAAACTAATCTATTGTATTTAAACTACACATTAAAATATTCCTTCTGTAATGCTAATCAGAACGGTAAGTGATTATCAAGTAGTACAATATCTGCCTGGGGTAAAATTTATTTTCATAAGAAATATAGTATTTTCTGTTCAGATATGCCAGCTGTTCAAATCTTCTTCAATAAAATTAAATCTAAAGGATGATACTTTTTTTAATCTCTGCTTTTTATACTCTTTTTCACCCCACCATAACCAGAAATTCTTTTATGTCTTGAAGTCAAAAGTCTAGCAAACCAGGATTTCCTAGTGAAGATTTTCCAAGCTTAATGAAAGCAAATACAGAAAGAAAAAAAGAAGAAATAAACAGGGAATAGCCTCATTCCCTTTCTTAATCAGAAGAGTATAGGTAACATGACATTTCATAAACTTGCTGAAAACCTGAGTATTTGATGTGTATGATGATGTCTAGTGACTTGCACTTTCTTGCACGCTGCACGGCTTGCAACATCCACAAGTCTACCATAACAGTCAACATTTGGGAGCAAGCCTATTTGTGCCTGTTTGAAAGAGGAACAGAAGATAAATGTGATCTGTTTGCCTGAAGTCTAAAGAAAGAATTAACTATCTTTTTTGTGTGTGTTCCTTAAGTCATCAAGCATCATTTCCCAGTGCTTCCCACACCATAAGACTTGAGGTCTTCTATTCACTCTCAAGCCATTGTCATAATCACTTTTCTTGCTGTTTACACACCTTCCCTGGGATTTTCAGCCTCCAATACACAAACTTACAAGCAAACTCATACCCTGCAAACTGCAGCTGCTGTCAAATATATTCATTCTCTAATCAGGTTCTGCCTAATTATCTTCTATCAGAGGAGGGAGTTCTTTGTTCAACAGAGCTCACAGAAGAAATGTTTGATGTCCCCATCATACCTATTCCCAGACAACTGCCCCGCTCCTCTTCTGCATGTTACCAGTTTTCTCAATTCTGCCATATAACTCTCTTGTACAAGCACTCCTTATTCTATTCCAGCCAAAATAAAACATATTAGCAAAGGCTGTTTAAAAATGTCAAGGAGCATTTATTCATACTTTCTGAAATTTATAACTTGGAATGTGTCATGGCCCACCAGTACAAGAAGACAATGTTCAGTCCAGTCCAGAGTCCCCCTCCTACATGGCATAGGTCTGCCTCTGTTAGCAAAAGCTTAAGTATTGGCCTTTGGACTGAGCTGAGTAAAAATACCAGTCACTACCTTTCCACTGAAATTAGAGTTCCTGTTTTCTCTGTTACATAGAGAGTTTCTTTGAATATGGTGAATCAACAGATATGCTTTGAAAGAATTATGCTTTCTAATACATCGAATGCTTAGATGAGTTTTCTTTTAATTTGGAACTACTACTTCCCCCACCAGCAGATAACTATCTTCTTTCAGCCACATAGAAAGAATAACACAATCCTAAACCATAGCTGAAAGCCAAATTGCAGATTGTCCAGGGATTGCAGCTGTAATTCTCTGTGACACCTCTCTTCCTCAGTTCAAGATATTCATCTTCGCCTAGAAATTTCTGCTGTCAAGATTTCTCTCCTCTATTTATAATCTCTAATTCCATTTGCTATAGGAATCTCATTCTAGTCAATACTGCATTCATCCCATCGTTTTACTCTTCCACTTCTTGTCATTGAAGTTTCCTTCCTTGTATACTGCATTTCTTCTCTGTTTTGAATAATGGTTATCTAATCTTCCTGATTATCCAATGGCTATTTCATTTTTTTCTCCCATTCAGCTGTGATCTGTCATATATTCACACTTGCTAATGAGGAGACTGCTTTGGGTCATCCTTGGGTCATCTTTGCACATGTTGAGAGTTTCTTTTCTTCTGATCACAGTTCTGAAAAATAAAGGTCAGCAGTGGTTGTACTAAAATCACTATCTTACTTGAAGATTACCATTATGTGGAAGGATTTCTGAAGTCAGCTGTAGACACCAAGTACTCAGATGCCATTTAAGAGGTATAACCAGTTGGAATGAGATTAAAAACACATGGCAACATCTACATGACTAGATTTAGAAGTACTTCTGATTTCTCAGATTCAGGAGCTCATTATGGCTGTATGTTTACTCCATTATAGGATAAAATCCAGGGAAGATTCATATCTTCACCTTTTATCACATGCTCTGGATTAAATTGAGAGGAAAGCTGGACATGTATATGGTATATACAGCACACTATATGGCTGCTTTTCTAGGTGGATTACCAGGATGCCAGGTTTGCAAGGGTATAATGTGATACTTTCCAATCAGTGAGTGGCAAGGCATCATACAAAACCTACATGTCTTTGGAGCACACGTGAGATTACGTTGTCCTCTCAGCAAATATATGTTCAGAAAAGCGCAGGATTCAGACATGAGAATGTCCTTCCTAGAATGGGTAAACAGCTGACATATAAATGCATTTGAAAACTCTTCTTAACTTTAGCATATTTTTTGTTAAAAAGATCATTGTCTGCTTGATGAAACTAAATCCAAACATTCAGACCAGAAGTTCCAACTATTGCTCTTATCTAAGTATTTGCATACTGTTGCTACCTGCCAATAATGAAAAAGTATATATATTCTTTCTAAGTGTTAATGTCCATGTTGCAGCTCCAATTGTTCCTCTTCATTTTTGCAAGAACAATATATTTTACTGATGCTATATTATTCCTCACATACACACACCTCTGAGAAAAAGAAAAAAAAAATCACTATCACTGCCTCGTCTAGAGGGGTGACATTTACTGAAGTTAAAGGATTCTTAAAGGATAACCGTAGTGTGGCAGTGGGGCCTATCATTCCTAAGGAGAAAAGGTTAAAAAGTAGACTTCCATCAAATGAAAGGCTTAGGCAATAGGAAATAGAAGAAGAACTGGTTAAGACAATAATAGGTTCTGGTTATGTTTACACTAGGAGACCTGAGAATTTACCTCACTCCAGTATCTGGGTGTACACACAGCTGTATCTTGAGTCCACACAGAACCTAGTTCAGATACACACCATTGCTTTTGCACGCTGCAGGCAGATGCTTAGGTATCAAAGGAGGAGTAACCTTTGTTCCTATACCCTTTTTCGAGTGAAGCAGGCAGGTTTTGGCAATAGGCCTTGCTTATCTTGAGGGAAAGGTAAGTATGCTGAAACACACTGTGGCAGTCTTCATCCTGTTCAGTTAAAAGACTAGAAGCACTATGTACCACAAACTCCTTTATTTCTCTTGGTCACAGTGCAGCTGCTATTACTGGGAACACACTGGGCTGGTAACATCCTTGTGAAAAATTGAAGGTGATGACTCCGTGCCAGTGTGGTACAACAATGCAACTTCTGTATTAAATGCAGAAACAAAAATGTATACATGGAACTTTTCTTGACACAAATGAGTTAGATCACACCATTCCGATTTCTGGAGTAGACACTTTCCTAACAGTAAGTTTTCCTGATAGTCTCAAGAAGTGATTGTAGAAGATGTCAGAACAAGACTGGACATAATGGGTGTTGAATGACACTTCGTGATGAGCTTTAAAAGCACCCAAAACAATTACTATCATGGTCCTCATCTCCACAGTGTGCTGTTCTTTTTCTCCTTGTTCTTACTGCCATGTTTAAGGCTGGGGAGCAGCTCAATTATCAGAGGCTCTTGATCAGGGACTGTGACTAAAGTACCACACAGGGAATTCTGGTTTCTTGCTCACGTAGAGCCAAGTGGAGTCTGACTGAAAAAATAAGTTTTTGTCTATTCTCTAGTCAAAACTCTCAGCAAGGGCTAAATTGGTTACCAATTTCATCGGGATTTAACTTCTTTCTTTAAAATTTCCTGGGGTTGCTTAGAAATATGTTCTCAGTAACCTTTTCTTTGATAGAAATGTCTTTCTTGCTCTAACCCTTTCATGGAAATTCTCTTTCCATTTCAATCCTTACTGTGCTGGTTAAAAAAAAAATAACTTTTATAACAATCTTCAAAATATTTTTTTGCCTTCTCCTACATTAGTGTCAGAGGCTAAGATACCTTTCAGTTTCCCTTTCAAAGATTTTGCCTTCACAAATGCACATGGGCCTAATTAGAGCCCTTGGCCACAATATTTCTGATGGAAGAAAGTTCACATTTAAAAGGCTACAGTATTGCAATGCATAATATAAAGGAATCCAGAGGTAAGCAGTAATATCCCAACAGGGAATATTGTTGTTCTTAAAGAGTAAGACCACTGGAAGATTTCCCTTGTATTGGGGGTAAAATTTTTTGAAGATTAAAGTCATGCCTAAGTTAACCTAAATTTAAGCTGAAAAGCAACAGCTTCCTATGTCACAGGAGGATCCTTCACAGTCATTCACTTTATCCCACCATTTCCTCCCTCGGGGAAGGACACAACATCGTCCCATAATGCAGCGTAGTACTTTGTGTGTAACTGTCTATATCCTATGGTGACATAACTGAGATCCTGCTGTTCAGCAAACAGACCCCTTGTAGCACCTGTGTTCCTCTGTGACATGCCACAGTGACTGATGATGTTTTGCTGCACTAGGCTCTATTTGTTCTGGAGTTAAAGGCATTGCTATACTGTACCTAAACAGCCTCTGTCCTCCATAGTTCTGTCTTAGCAATTCCAGTCCATTAAAGGATTAGTGTCTCCCTAAATATGTGGATCATTAACCCTGACAAGACAGTAATTGAACTTCACCAGCTTCCCCCAGAAATATTGGTTCATTCATTTATAAATCTAGATGAGAAATGCCTGCTTAGTAAACTGTATGGTCACATCTATTATGCAGCTAAAATCTCTGGCACAGATGGCTTGAAAAGTAAAACAAAAAATCAGTGATGTTTTTGCAGAAAGTATCTAGTTACAGGACTATGCAAGTTCCAGTGTCAATGAGTACTTTGTACCTCCTCTTTATGGATATAGACTGAGATGATACCTCTCCCGAGTGCTCCAGGGATCTTATTCCATGATTTACATGACATGACACTGCAATTTCTCCACTTGCCTATATTATTTAGCTTGGCAATACTCACAGCCTAATTTTTGTCTTTCATTTTAGCCATATTTTGGCTTTATTGGATTTATGCTACACCTTCATTTCAGTTTTTAGGATAACACATTACCTACCAATCATTGTCAGGATGACCTAGGGCTTTTACAGACCACCTACCTTTCACTCTGATTTTGCAAGTGTCTTTCCCAATGCTTACCCTTTTCATTTTTATTGCCAAATACCAGGGGTGATTGTAATCCTGTGTGTGCTAGTTACTCAGACTCCAATATTGTTATGATCTTTTATTAGCAGATATTCTTTACGATGTGCCTGTTCACTACCTGTCTCCCTCTTATCCCCTCTTTTTGATCATTTCTTTATCCTTAAGGATGCTCAGCATCACTACCCTTTGCCTCTCCAACCCAGAGGTCCAGTGCTATTTTTTCAGTTCTGGCCAATAGACTACCACATACCAGCTTCCCTACCTGAGCTGTATTCACCATAAATGATTTTGGATAACCAGGGTTTGCCAATTTTATCATCCATGTGGAGATTTTGGCAGCCATTTTTGTGATACTGAACAGTCAAACTTTTCCAGAGGGTGCTGGCATCTCTGACTATATATTTTCAGATTATTTTCACCTTTTTTCCTTAATCTTATATTTAGCTTTGGTTAAGTATGTTAGCACTGTGTAACATATGCTGTCAGACTCATAAAGAGCAAAACTTAAAGGAAAAACTGTATTTACCTTTTTGAAGTAAGTACATTCTTTTCAAGTGATAGCTGGTCACTGTTACTGGGTTTTAGATGTCTAGGAACCATCTGTTTAACTTCTAATCATCACTAGACACTCCGATTCCATTTTGATAGTTATACAAATGAGGTTTTTATTCCTATCAGATAATTCTGGATATACAGGATAAATCTGTCAGAAATCCCCTCACATAACTTCTTGACATGCTTTTTATATCTTCTGACCAGAAAGTCTCCAGCAAAACTCTATTTTTGCCTTAATTTTTAAGTCACATTAATTTATAAAAAAGGTGCCTGCTGGGAACGAAGTGGAAACTCAAACTTTTAAGACACTGAACTATTTAATCAGCAACAGTTAGTATAAGCTTCTGCGTCCCTGCCCACCAGGAATGGGAATTAGACCATAAGCTTAATTTATGTAACTGAATAATGATGAATTATGGACCTTAGTGACCTGACTCAGACTTCAGTGAACTAGATACAAAAGGCACAGAACAGAACAATTTCCCTAAGTCATACTTAGTCTGCTTCTACTCTATTGAAAAGGTATTAATTAATTCACTACCTTGTTCAGAAGTTCAACAGACTGAAGTTAAAATGTTGTGCATTTTCAATGATCTACCATGTGCATGTGCTCCCCATCCAATTGCAAACCCTCTGTCCAGACCACAGGCAGTTTTGGAGTGTTGCTGTGTATGGATGCTTCAGTTCCTTCTACACAAGAGAATTACCACACTCACATCATGGAGACTGAAAGACCCTCTCCAAGTGGCACCACTCCAAGTACACTGTGATTAAAAATGACCAAAATGCTGTGACAGAAATGAAACCAGCTAAATGGACAGGTCAGTGTGTAATAAATTCATTCCAGTACTCAATATAAAGGGAGTCTGGGCTAGTCGTTTATATTTCAGACCTCATTTATTTGGGTGATGCTTATTAGAGTTTAAATAAATGATCCTTAGGTTGCAGTAGTTTAGAATATCTCCAGGGGACTTTATCAGGCAACCATGTGTCTTCTTTCTGGGCTTCTTGCTCCCTGTTCAGAGTTACTGCATGAACATATGCCCACTGCCTACGTAGCTACACGTCTAGTCTCCCCAGAGGACAAGGGCACATGGTAATAGATGTCAATGTTAAACCAGGAACCCATTTGATTATTGCAGCTCCAGCTGCCTCAGATTCACAGGATTAAGTTTAACGGATGATCCCATTCTTTGACATCCCTCATGTAGATATGTGGCTCCAGCTAAGTTTGATAAACTTAGTTCTTCAAAATTACTAAATGCTTTTTTTAATGTAAAAGACTCACAGATGTCCTCCACATCCTCTAAAACATTTGAACATTTGAAAATGGGTATTGATATGGTTGTGCAAGTCCTAGTGAGTGATCTATTGCTTGAAAAAATATCCTCAAATAGCTTCCCCTGCCGTTGATGTTAAATACAATCTTTTCAAAGCAGCTAATTTGCCAGTGATTCACTGAGGAAAATTCTCATTATTGGTTAGCCGCAGAAAAACTTTTCCCTTGAGACTTCTTCCCCAAGGATTTCTGCATCCTGAAGCTAGCGTCACTTTTCCAATAGCATACAAAGGTCAATCCTATTAGAAAGACTTTGTTTCATTCTGCTAGTTAGGTTGGTGCTTTTATAGGCTGACAATCAACTGACAATCAGTTTATGAGATACTTTTTTGAGTAGTGAAGAATTTCTTAGATATTTGGGTTCCCAATTTTAATAAGGTAACCAGCTACTTTGGTGTTTATCCCAGTCAAAGACCAACCAAGCCTATTATGTTAATCAGCCTGCTTTGAAGCTATCTACTTGGCTCATACAAGGTTTTAAGCTTTCAGAACTATGTTTTGAAGAAGATAAACAATGAAAGAATGGCTAGCATCCATTTACTGGATGATTATCCTGTATGGAAACCAACTGTGTCCACAGAAAGGGATCTTTAGCATTCTTGCCTGAATCTAAACTTAGACTCAGTAATTAATTCAAAGCACAATAGAATCTTACTTAAAAACTCATCAGACTGATTAAATGGCAGAGGTTGTAGGATGTAAGTGCCTTATTTGATAAAATAATTTATTTATTGCAGTTCAGATTGAGTCTAAAAGTAGTTTGTGAGTAGCAGAGAACCAGTAAGAACTGGGGCTGTTGTATATCCATGTCTGACACTGAACAGCTTTGCTGAGAGACCCCAATGTTTCCTGTGTCAGAAGCAAAGAAAGGAGTGATACAGGGCTATTACCTCCTCCCTTCCTGTTATCTCTCTAGGCAGAGGTTCCAACTCAGTATTTCCCAAATTCTGCAGAACTTGTCTAATTCAGAGGCTAATATTCAAATACTATGATCAGATGAATAATTATTACTGCACAAACTTGGAAACAAAATTACAGTTACTATCTATTCCATGAAATAGTCCATGGATATGTTCTGCTCCTACAGTGAATATGCAGCAATCTAGTCCAATCCCCAGCAGCAGACATAAGCTGGGACTCCAGATGTCACACCCTGTCAGAAGTGCAAGTCAAAACTATGGAACTACTCAGCAGAACAAAATGATCACCAGGAAGGTAAAACTTCAGTGAGCCAAGCTGAGGTAGGAAAGACATTTAGTCTGCCTTACTGAGACTTCAGGTAAATCAAACAAGGGTCTTTTCCAGAAAACTGTCTGTGATGGTTTATTTTTTAGGGCTGAACTTGTGTTTGTCTTTGGGCTGTATGATGCACAAGCTTCCATCCCTCTCAGACTGTTGACCAGCACATGTGCCAGCTGTGCAAATAGGAGCAAGGAATTCTGTAATAATTCCAAATAAATGAACACAAAATAACACTATATTTTAGAAAGATATCCAATGTCTGTGTCCTCATTCAGAACAGCTATAGAAAAGTTTTATTTAGCCATCACTGAAGTACAATTGGAACTGACTGAAACATAATCATTGCTTTAAAGCATTATAGCAGCATTACACAACAGTCAACGAGAGGAAGCAAAAGAGATCTTTTATAGTTGACATTACTGGTAAATTTTTGGGTAATTTCCTTTTGGCTGAGTTAAGGATACACATACTTGGCACTTCTATTTTGAAAAAAAAAACCAAAAACATCTTGAAACCTTATTGTTCATGAACACTCAGAAATGCAGTACTGGACTTCCAGAAAATGCTTTCAGCAGTTTGCCTCTAGTATTTACTGGAGTATGCATGTGGCAAGTAGCTAGTCAGAGGCTGACTTCTTGCACAGAATTTAAGGCCACAGAATCATCTAGCCAGGAATACCAAGAGGGATTAATAGTTAATTCATAAGCTCAATATGTTCAGCGCCCAAGCACTTTGGTTAGACTAAGGATCGGATTTATAAAAGAGTAGGCAGATATTGGAATGAAACTTGGTATTCCGTGTTAGACTCTGTATTGATCTTGACCAGGAGACCATTGCATGTTTAGGAATTAGAGATCCACACAGCAGCTAACCTGAACGGGCCTGTGCCTGTGCTGTGCTGCGTACAGTGTGACTGTCAGGCCTGTGCGGTGGTGGGTGCAGAAT
This sequence comes from Burhinus oedicnemus, assembly GCA_008921705.1. Classification (NCBI taxonomy): domain Eukaryota; kingdom Metazoa; phylum Chordata; class Aves; order Charadriiformes; family Burhinidae; genus Burhinus; species Burhinus oedicnemus. The sequence goes on from VFFE01007706.1 coordinate 674,940, forward strand.
AACTTCAGCCAGCTCACTGTAACAAAGGAGCCTGTGGGCAGCTCCCACTTGGCACCAGCACTTACACTACCTGCATGGCCTCAGTTTTATCTAAAATGCAGCAAGAATTTCTCATGTGAACATCCTTTAGGAACAGATCTGTTTTCTTGTAAGAAGATGTTATATCAGCTCTAATGACCAAAGGGAAAGGTTCCCTCCACAGACAGGATCTGCTCTGCGCAGCATGTCATAGGAAGATCTATGCAGGCTACATCTGAGGCTTCATGAACGTGGGGCACCCAGCATCTGAAGGGATTTAAGACTTGCTTGCTGTCTACATTCCTCTTCGTATCCTGTCTTATTAAAGCAGTTATCTTATTAAGCCATTTGCTGCTGATCTTTTCTTATTGAGATCCAGAAAGAACCCTGCACCATTTCTCTTATCTCACCTCACCCCACCACCCCTGATGGTGCAGAACAGAAGCATCCTGTATAGTTCAAGGGAAGAGACGGACAATTGCAATGATAAAGCCAGGATATTTCTTTTGCATTTTTTTATTATTTCTTACTGGCCAGCTCTAGCAATCCTTGCTGGGTGTGCTTTTCTCTCAAAGGATTTCAAGGTAAGAACCAAGCCACCAACAGGTGCTTAAATCCCAGCTGTTCTCAAAACACAGAGCTGGTTAAGAACAGATGCTTCCAGATGACCCCAGCTTTTGAGTTGTGCCTCCTCTTGTCAAGGAGAAGAGCTCCAAGAGCCAATGCATTTTGTAACCAGGTGTCTGGGACACCACTCCATTTCAAAGTGTCTGCCAACAGCCATTGCTGTCCTCTCTCTGGTCTCTAGCTGTCACTAGAGGTTGCTGTCTCAAGGGGCTGCAGTAGAGGTGAACGAACTCCAACCAAAATAAAAATACCACACTGTTTATGTTCACATCTATACAACATGAAAAGATACATCACAGGGCTCTGCACATATATAGTGTGTGAGAAAGAGTCACAGATAGTATTTCAGGAGAGAACAACAGTCGTCATGATCCTAATAAATGGGATGTGAACAATGCTGTACTCTCCTGGAAGGGAGTCAAGAAGGGACTTAGCAGTGCCACAGCTTCCAGAGCTGAGGGAAATCACTGACGACTACACCAGGGCCCTACCTCCTCTCACCTTAGGCAGTCCTCAGCATCGTGACGAGTCCAAAAATGTCACCCAGGTTGAAACGCCACACAATAACAGGTTATGCACCTTTACTCTACATGTGTATGTAAGAAAAAATATTCCTTAGACACACAGATCTGCCGAGATACCTGTCATATTTGTTACAGATTTCAACTAGTCTTCCTAGTTAGATTTTTAAGGCATAAGCATTTAAAAATCCATGAAGTACCTCTGATTGCATGACAGTTAGGAAGGTCCACAATGAAGTTTTTTTTGCAGACTTGATCCAGTGTTGTATCAGGTGCCAGTGCCCAGGCGGTGGCGGGGGGTGGGGCTGCAGGGCGGCCTCTGTGAGGAGAGGCCGGGGCTGCCCTGGGCCAGACACAGCTGGTTCCAGCCGGTTCCAGCTGGCTCCGACCGATCCCCCGCAGGGCAGGGCTGAGCCCCGCAGCCACGGTGGGGGTGGCTCGGGGAAAGTGTATTTAAGAAAGGAGTGAGGAAAAAAAGTGTGAGAAACAGCCCTGCAAACACCAAGGTCAGAGGAGGAGGAGAGGGTGCTCCATTGCTGAACAGACATTCACACTGGAGCAGGAGAAAAGCATGAGGACCACTTGATAGTGGGTAGAGGAGTATGGAGTGAAGTTGAACCTGGGAAAGGGAGAAGGAAAGATGTTGCTTTAATGTTTGTCTTTTTGTTTCCCTCTACCCGAATCATAGAATCGTAGAATAGTTTGGATTGCAAGGGACCTTCAAAGGTCATCTAGTCCAACCCCCTTGAAATGAGCAAGTACATCTTCCACTAGATCGGGTTGCTCTGAGCCCTGTCTGACCTGACCTTCAGTATTTCCAGGGATGGGGCATCTACTACATCTCTGGGCAACCTGTTCCAGTGTTTCACTACCCTCGTTGTAAAAAATTTCTTCTTTATCTCTAGTCTAAATCTTCCCTCTTTTAGTTTAAAATCATAACCCCGTGTTCTAACGCAACAGGCCCTGCTAAAAGGTTTTTCCCCATCTTTCATGTAGGCCCCCTTTAAGTACCAAAAGGCTGTAGTAAGGTCTCCCTGGAGCCTTCTTTTCTCCACGCTGAACAACCCCAGCGCTCTCAGCCTGTCCTCATAGAAAAGGTGCTCCAACCCTCTGATCATTTTTGTGGCTCCCTCTGGACCCACTCCAACAGGTCCATGTCTTTCCTGTGCTGAGGGCTCCAGATCTGGATGCAGCACTCCAGATGGGGTCTCATGAGAGCAGAGTAGAGGGGCAGAATCACCTCCCTCGACCTGCTGGTCACGCTTCTTTTGATGCAGCCCAGGATATGGTTGGCCTTGTGGGGGCTGCGAGTGCACGTTGTCGGCTCGTGTCCAGCTTTTCATCAACCAGTACCCCCAAGTCATTCTTGGCAGGGATACTCTCAATCCCTTCATCCCCCAGCCTGTATTAATGCTGGGGGCTGCCCTGACACAGGTGGAGGACCCTGCACTTGGCCTTTTTGAACCTCATGAGGTTCACACAGGCCCACTTCTCAAGCTTCTCCAGGTCCCTCTGAATGGTATCCCATCCCTCAGGCATGTCAACCACACCACTCAGCTTGGTGTCATCCGCAAACTTGTTGAGGGTGGACTCAATCCCACTATGTCATTGATGAACATATTGAACAGTACTGGTCCCAATACGGACCCCTGAGGGACACCACTCATCACCAATCTCCATCTGGACATTGAGTCGTTGACCACTACTCTCTGGATGCAACCATCCAACCAATTCCTCATGCACCAAACAGTCCACCCATCAAATCCATATCTCTCCAATTTAGAGAGAAGAATGTTATGGGGCATTGTGTCAAAGGCCTTACAGAAGTCCAGATAGACAACCTTAGCTCGTCCCTTGTCCACTGATGTAGTCACTCCATCACAGAAGGCCACTAGGTTGATCAAGCAGGACTTGCCCTTGGTGAAGCCATGCTGGCGGTCCCAAATGACCTCCCTGTCCTCCATGTGCCTTAGCATAGCTTCAACAAGGATCTGTTCCATGATCTTCCCAGGCACAGAGGTGAGGCTGACAGGTCAGTAGTTCCCAGGGTCCTCCTTTCTACCTTTTTTAAAAATGGGTGCAATGTTTTCCTTTTTCCAGTCACCGTGGACTTCACCTGACTGCCACGACTTTTCAAGTATCATGGAGAGTGGCTTGGCAACTACATCAGCCAATTCCCTCAGGACTCTGGGATGCATCTCATCAGGTCCCACAGACTTCTGTATGTTCAGGTTCCTCAGGTTGTCATGAACCTGATCGTCTCTTACAGTCGGAGGGAGGGACTTTGCTCCCCCAGTCCCTGCCTTGGGGTCCATCCACTCCAGAGGTGTCGGGGGAGAGGTTGCCAGTGAAGACTGAGGCAAAGAAGTTGTTAAGTACCTCAGCCTTTTCCTTGTCTAGTGTTACCAGTTTGCCACTCTTGCTCTTCAGCGGGGGTACACTTTCTTTGACCTTCATTTTCTGGCTGACATAATCAGTAATTAAATATTTATTTCTATCAGTAATAAACAAAGTTCTTTTTCCCCAAGTAGAATCTGTTTTGCCAGTGATGGCAACAGGTAAGAAATCTCCCTGTCTTTCTCTTGACCCAGGAGCTTTCTCATTCCTGTACCCCTGCTTTATCCGCCTTGTCCCACTGAAGGGGTGTGAGCAAGCACACAGGTGGAAGTTTGGCTGCTAAGCAAGGCTAGCCCACCACAAATGGCAAAGACTCAGCCAGGTTATTTTTCAACGCATAGTCCTGACACACTTTATCTGAAAAGATGTTATCATGTACATGCCCACAACAGAGCATTGGCACAGAACAATATCCTGTAGGTCAACAGAAAGATCACTTGGTTCTGATTCCCTTTTTTGTACAGAGATGGAAACAAGCCATGCTAATTAAAACACTTGCTGAAGAGATTTTTCCTGTTTCTCAAAACATTCTGAACCTTTGATACATTCTGACGTGGATGTCCTTGCCCTATATCTATCACATGGACAGGCAGTCTCCCCATGTTTACCAACCTTCTCTCCGTTACTCCTCTCTGTCAGAACTGCGCACCTCGTACCAACCTTCTGCCCTGCTTAGCCCATTCTCTTGTGAATAGATCAGCTGTTGGTCACAAGGTCTGTGAAGTATACTTTGAATATTGCTTTAGCAAAACCCTTATATAAGCACAAATGCTAAACAATGCTTCAGCAAGGTGTTCAGTATGTGTGCTGCTTTCCCCCCACCCCGACATTTTAACCTAATAGAAATAACCGTTGTACTTTTTATCTTAATGAACAAATCAAAAAATCACCCCAGCAGGTTTTATCCAAGTTATAGCGCTGCCTCCCAAGTTAGCAGGATCACTTCCAAATGCACAAGGTGTTCCGTACTTTGATACTTAACTCTGTAAGTAGGAGGATTCTGTTCTTATAGATTCAGTTTTCTCATCCCAGACTCATACATACACTTACCTATAATCGAGAGCTCTTGCTTTATGCCTCCTTGCTGAGAAATTAGGTCTGTGAGTATCTGAGAGAAAGGATGAGAGAGTTTTAAAGTGCTTGATACTGGCCAAGTTCTGGGCATAAATTAAACTCTGTAATTTCAAAAAGAACTTAAATCCTATTGGAAGAAAAAATATTAGCACAATCTAACTTGTGTTGATATGCAGCCATGTAAATTCAAATAAGAAATGAATAACAGTTTAAGCTATCATCTGAGCTATTCTTGTTGATTTCCTAGTCACTTTAGAGACTATATTCACAACATGTAATGGGAGAAGGAAATTTCAGTAAATAATGTCATTTATAGGTAATAATAACTTAAAAATCTGGTTTCTTGGAAGGTGTGCAATGTTTCTGCTTCTTGTTTGATAAATGTAACTGCAGCTAAATTACTCCACAAATTTATATGCAGGAGCCACAGTCACTAATTGGAAGTTGAAAGCATCAGACACTCCACTAGCCTTAGCCTATTTCTGTACCAAGTAATAGGATTATTGAAAACTCTGTCCTTATGTATTGTGTTCAAGGAGAAATGCACTGAAAAATTCAAAGGCTTAATTTAGGCACCGTTAGAAATATATTGCAATTCTTAGACTATTCTATGCAGATCAGCAAAATGAGCTACTGAGCAGAGAGTAACAAACAGTATATAAAAAGAAAAGAAATTAGAATAGCCTTCATATTCATCTCACTATATAGCACGTACTTTTCATTACTGCTTACATACATTTTGGTTCATAAAATTCAACAGTAAAAGGTGCACATAAAACATGTATAGCATTTTCAATTCAGGTTACTAGAATAGACTTCTTAATGGAGAGGTACTAATATGAGCTATTTCCTTCATGGATGTCCCTGAAATAAAATAGTTCATCAATCACTTCCAGCTACATTTGCAAGTTGAGCAAAAGTAATAGACTCTTAAAGGTCATTATATTGGTTGGTATAAACATGTCTGGTTTACTTGCTAACAAGATGCTTTAAGTTTCACCAAACTAGAGAGTTACTTTCTTTAAAAAACAGATTTTGGGCAGTCATCTATCCCATTATTTTCATGAATAGACATTTACAAAGTAGGTTGTTCGGGCTATAGCTTTTGTATTACTCACTCCTAGCAAAAAGTAGGAAGGCCTCCTCAATCCTCCTATGCAAGAAAAAGCATACTTTTGTACATATGCAAAATTTCCTTCTGCTCACTCTAAAGGATTTGAAGACTCAGTAAAAATCTATTTAACATGATCTGTGAAATAAGTCCATTTGAATGCTGAGGTCAAAGTCAAGTGACTTTAATAAATATTTAATCTTCAGCCTTTTTTTCTGAGTAGCAATCAACTATTCAGCTCAACTGCAGATAGTTAGTCTCACTTATCTAACGATTGCCTAACTTGGTTTTTCTTCTTGCATTTCACACCTGTATCATGAAGGATAATTGTTCCTATGAACAGTTAAATAACTACTGAAATTGATCTAATTTTCTCTCAAAGGGAAACAATTTTTCACTTTACATCATCCTGTTTTCAGAATTTCTCTAAATCGAGATGAATATTTAAATATTTTTATTCTTTTGAAAAGCACACTGAGATATGAATGCTATAGAAATGCAAAACAATCTTAGCTGTCTGTTCATTTTCCCGGAGACTGACTTTCTGTTTCAGCAGTTGTAAATCATGGCACAAAGTTAAGGGAGTTTTAATGTTTTTTATACGTAGACATAGATTATTTGGTATGTATCTACATTGGCAATATTCATGTTTGTTCCATCTGTTTTCAGATTACCTTTCAATAACATGGGTATATGAGCAAATGTTCTATATATGATTCAAGTAAGCTTTTTACATTTGCATTTTGCATGCATAAAACATTTCGTAAAACATACATCTTTCAATTGGTCATTTGTCTGTGATGCAAAGAATATAATTGGTTTTTGAACAAAAGAATGGAGTACGTTTATTGAAGCAAGGTAACAGTTATGTCTTGCAATTGCGATGGTTCATGTTGTTTCTCACTGTCCTTTGATCCAGTTTGTTTTTACTTTCTAAGACTCATTTTTTTTACTAGTTGTTTCCTGCTATCCTTACCTGTCCTAGATTTGCAGTTTGGTTTAGTAAAATGCCAAGTCTTGTAAAGAAATTATTGTCATATTATGAAACTTTCAGAGCCAATGTCAGCTGACCTCAACTTATGATAAGCTTATTTACTTGATTTGCATGTACTCTGACTAGTCAGTGTTTACACAATCCTTTTTATTAAAATGTTAATAAATTCCATCTGTTGATATAAAAGAAGTGGCTTTTTCTTCTCAGCACACATCATGGCAAGAAGGCTGCCTAGTGAGGGGAAAAGCAGTTGTCGGCAGCCATCTACCCTGGCTCTCCCTGGCTGGCTGGGAGTAGGTGAGGACCCATTCCCAGCAGAGGACTCATACGAATGGCCCGTTCAGAGTGTTTGGGTGCTGCCTGAGTTCACAACAGTTCTCGGTCTGGCTTGGGGAGAAGTGAGCTCAGAGCTATCTTGCGCGTGCCCATGTGGCCAGGCTGCAGTAGATCCAGCTATGTCAAACAGGGAGGGAGAGTGGGGTGTTTTGTGGCAAGAGTGGTGCTTGCATGCACAGGCTTTGGGGGTAGGGATCTGAGGAAGAAAAACGATGGGCCCAGATAACTTATGAGCTTCAGTGTCTGTTGTTGGTAGCCCTGATCCTCTTCCTTTGTATCAGTAATGCACGTGCACTTTCCCATGGCTATATCCTTGAAGGGAGGGGATGATGAGAAATACTTCCCTGTGCCTTCATTCCAATATAAGATTTCCACTGGCGTAAGTGCTGGATTCAGTAAGGCAAGAGCATAGAGGAGGGCATGTGTGCAGACCCATGGTTATCCTCCACCAAGGTGTACAAGCTAGCCATGGTATTTTCAGGGATGTAAATGCAGAAGACATCTGCCAGCGTTTCTGTCCAGTTTTTTGCGATGCTGAGTTGAGAGAGGGTGAAAGGGGGTGTGAGCATGTTCATGGTACCAAACGCCCAGGGTGTTTTTTAGTACTATAAATATTTTCTTACTCTGCCTGCTGTCTTCCCATCCTTGTTGTCTTTCAGGGCTGGACCATGCCATGCTGTGTGCACAAGATACTTCCACAGAAGTGGTGCTGGATGCCTTTCCAAGGACAGTGTGTGAGCAAACAGCTCATCATGCAGAAATCATGCATCATCACTGCCTTGCACGTCTGAGTGTCCCCAGGGAGTAAGTGCAGTGTTGGTCAACTTGCTGGCCCAGTGCCCTTTGTGGACAGGCTAGGTTTGCTAGGAGGGGGTGTTGAGAGGGTTATGATGGCCTTAAGAGACAGAATGAACGGTGGTTGACAAAGTTAGAGTGGCCCTGTTGTTCTACATGCCTGGCTCCCACAGGGACCTTCCTAACAAGAAAAAACCCACACAATTTTTTCAAGTTCTTTCTAAAAGTGACAGAAGTGATGAAGGTATGCAGTGTCCAGGACAATGCTTATAGCTTGTCTTTGCTGTAAATGTGTTGGTGGCTGTCATCCACTGGGAACTATTTTTGAGCTGAACTGTAGTGTACACCTGTTCCTTCAATATCTGTTATAGACTGACTCCTTGTTACACCTGTTGTTGGGGTACAGCATTTGTGATTTTGTTTTCACTGTGATACTCAGATCACGTTTCACCAACCTAGACAGCAGGCTGGTACTGGACCATCACATCAGAGCAAATCACAACTTTGGTCTTAATGCTTTTCAGAAACATAGATCCAGTTTACAAAAATAGCACACCCAGCAACCCAGACCTATATCCACCAGGTATCTGTTCCAAAGACATTTGTATACCAGGAGGCATGTCTTATAAAAGAGCAGCAAATAAGACCTGTGCCCAGGAAATATCCTGGAGAAGCCAAAGATGAAGTAGGATTGTTCTACTAAGGCTTAAAGTACAATCTGTGGGACTTAAGGTAAGACCACTGAGTGTACAAAAAGCTGAGCTTCAGTTGAGTTGTAGCAACATCTAATCCTATGATATGACTGGACAGTTCTGAATTCCACTCTGTCAGAAAACAAACCTTCTAACCAAACTTCAGGATGAGGCAAACTCATCCTCCTATGACTGCTACTGCACTGCTGTTGTGTTGTGCGATGTTGTCAATGAGACTGTTGCTACTTTCTGTGTATTTCATTTCATTATATTTCATGTGCATATAGTATCAAAATTTTTCAGGAATTTTAATTATAGATACCCCATACCACATTATCACAATGTGGTGACATAAGATTATTTTCTTCCCCTGTCAAAATAATTTTTCTTTTTTATTTTTTCTTTTCTTTTTCATTTTTGTCTTTAGGGTTTTTTTAATCTTATTGCTTGAATATAAAATTAGGTTGGTTACATCCTTTGGAAAACAGGAGGATTCAAACAAGATGGCGTTAGAATTCTAACTTTGTTCAATTTCTTTCCAACAAAGTAGCTCTGCAGACTTTACTGTCTTAGCAATATCAGATCACAATATTATAGACTCCTTGACATAGAGATAAATTCTTCAAGGAGTATGCAAACCTTATTCTCAAAACTTGGTATTAAAAATAACTTATTCATGGTATAAAGCATAACTTTTATTTCTGATTGATTTATAAAATTTAATCATTACCATTCAGCTTATACCTTAGGCTTTAGCCAACTTTTCTCTCTGAGGATGATTTTAACCGGAATATTTTAATTAAGAAAGAACATTAATAACATTTGACATTAAACAAGTTTCAAATGTGTGAATTTTTTAGACAGAAGAGAAGATTAGTAAAATAATATGCAGAAAAGTATTGGTGGTAATTTGTAGGATCTGATACCCAGTATATTAATGACAAAGCAGGTATTCTGGGATTTGTTTCAACCCAAGAGGGTCAACAAGGTATTGAAATTAGCTGTTTTGTGGAAATTACTTTAAATAGGATTCTGGATGAGTGAAATGATAGTACCTCAAAATATCTTGTATTCTCTATTCATAAATCTAAAGGTTACAGAATTCTTCCTGATCAAAATGTACCTTGGTTCTATTTTAGAGATAAAGAATTTCTGATGTAGGCAGATCACTGAGATTCATTCTAATTTTCGTAATTATGAAAGTTTGCCTTACTTTGATTGTTTAGTCATAACCCAAGAGAAACTTCATCTGGACTGGCTATGGGGTAGCCTTTTTTTCTGAGATAAAATTAAACAGTTTCTTCTTTCACCATCCACCTTCCTAAATGAAGACATTTGCTTACCTGTAACACCCTGATGAAACATGGGTCAAAGATTTCAAACATATTCTCAAACCCTGGACTCTTCTGAGGGGACAGATGACATCAATGTTTAGAAAAAGAGACAGAGAAAAAGCTTGACCATGTGCTGTCTTCTCTTTTCTTCCCTGGTGTTCATATGCATGCTACCTCGCTTTTGAAGGAGATCCAGCACGTATATTCTTCTAAATAAGAACTCAAGAAGCTATAGTACATAGTCAGACCTCAATGAAACAGCTTGAGCCTGTACATTACCTACAAGGAAGATAGTACTGAGGCAACGTAGGCAAAGTTCAGCTTTGCTTGCTCAGCTTCTGGCATTGTCCCTGGCCATTGTGTGTATCTTGCCTCACCAATGGAATTATTTCATAGTATAGTTATGTTATGGAGTGGTCTGTGCAATCCTCCAGAACATTCACTAGCTGCATATTCATCGAGAAGCTGAATTTTTATGTCAAGTGTTGCAATCAGTTCCTCTCATGTCGTTTCTTTCAGGATAAATGCTAAGGTTAAATCTTGATTTAGCACCTTCTAGATGCAAATATATGCTTCTATTGGCTTTTTGGACCTTTAAATCATGTGGATAGCTGCAGAGATTATTAGCACTATTATTTGGTGGATGGGATGCAATTTACTCCCCCTTTTTAGACACATTTATCATCCTCTCCAAGTTGGAAATGTTTATTTAAATAGCACAAATAAAGAAAAATTAGAAAGATGAGTTATTAAAATAATACAGATTATCTCTATTTTCAGGAGACACAAAATAAACATACCTCTTGAAATGGAACAAAAGAGTGAGATAACCCAGATGGAGGAGGATTAAATTAAAACTAAAAAGTTGGATGGAAAATTGAATGATTTTTTATTAACATGCAGTGAAGCTGATAGGTCAAATGCAGGATTCACTCTGGGTTAAAAAAAAGATACTAGTATCTCAATTTGGTCAGGAATGGAAACTGTCTTGGTGGTACAGCAAGATGACGATGGCTTTCCTAATACAGCTGCCAATAATACAGTTCACAACAAGGGAGATGAATCAGCAGCTCTCTTTTGCTGCATCATGCACTTCAAACTCAACACTTTTTTCACTTTGGCTTGTCAAATATTATTGTCAAAGTTCTAGTGGCTTTGGGGAAATCTCTGTGCAGTGAAAGATATTGGGCAGGTGCAAAAAAACATGAAATGAGCGTTACTAGGACAAGAGATTTACCATTGAGGAAACATTGCAAGTAAAGTACTCCTTTATTTTGGTTTTCCTCAGATAATTTTGTAGAGGCCTGAGTAAGTGGTGATAAATGAAGTAAACCTATTTCAAAGAAATTAAAGCGAAATCCATCAACATTTAGTGACAGAAGTGACCTCACTGATACCTGACTTCAGTTGTGTGAGTAAGCACTTCATGTTCAAGTATATTAGTGCACAGAGTGCTGATGCACTGGGCCCCATAGAGTATAAAATAAGTGTACTTCATTTATACTTTGCTGTTGAACACTTTTTTTCCCATTAAAGCTAAGTACAATAGATTAGCATAAATGAAAAAAAAAAAAAGCTTTTGGAAGAGAAAATGTTAGGATACCAACTGACAAACGTTTAAGATATATATTTATTTAAAGACTTGCTTTCTAAACACAAGCAATTTATTCTTCTTTTTCTGCATTTAGTGTCACATCCTACTGTGTTTTTTTCTAGGTAATGCACATGAAGTCAGGCCTCTCATTCTCTTCTTCTTACTCTTTTTCAAGGGTGATTGATTCCAGAGATTAATTTACTATCTTAAAATGGGATGAACCTCTTTTTGGAAGTACCTATTCCACCTAGAGACACCAACAGTCATGTTTAAGTAGCTATTAGCTCCTGGGATGAACATCAGTGGTATAGTCTGGAATGTTTTCTAATTGTTTCTGTCAAATTAAAATGTCAGTAACAGCCTCACACTACAGAAACCAATCTATTTGGGGGGAATTTGTAGAACTGTTGATATCAATGCCTTTCCCTAGCATGTAAAGGGCTTGAAAGTCCACGTTGTCATGGTTCCAGAACCAGTACTAGAATCCTGAGTGGACATGTACTTTTATTAATGTTTATTAATGGGCATAATTAAGTTTTATGAAGGCATGCTATGTGTGTAAGAATGTATGACAATAAGTTCGGAAAATCTAAACTCCACTGCCTTCTTACTGACTATCTGATTGATAGTTTGCTAGAAAGTGCTTATTGTTGTGGCTTATACTATGAGAGTGTAATATGTTCTCATCACCTTCAATTGGCCCTTCTGTTACAGTCCAGAATTATAAAGGAAGTAATTTAGTGCCTGCTCATTTAAAAATGTTCCTTTGGGGCCAAGACACAAGAAAAGAAGAAAACAATTTGGTTAGAAAAGGCACGATGAGAATGTATACAGTCCAAGTCTTGGTTTCAAGGCATTCTTACCTATGTTGCGTGTGTACACATTTAGATGACAGAAACATATCTTGACACTATTTGTCTTGCCTTTCCTCCAGGCACGAATTGCCATTTGGTTTACAACACTGTTGAACATGATTCTAGCTGTTACTCCATGCTTCCTGCACTGTTTCTTTCACTGATTTAATCTCAAATTATGAATTCTTCGGGGTAGGGATTATCTTTCTGTTATGTGTACTCCCTACGCTCCGGTACAATGGGTCCTTGAACTTTGCGTTACATTCCCTGCCAATACTTGAAAGCAGAATGCTCATAATGAATCTCTAAACTCTATTAAAAATGGAATTGTGTATAATGTCAAATCATTTAGCAATTTCTCTGTGGATAAATTAAGCTAAATTCATGTACTTCTCAAAATATGCTAATGAATAACAAAACATGTTGAAAACTTGGAAATGACTAAAGGAGTACAAATGCCGAAATGATACACTCTTCACTCATCAGCACAAGAAGTATTAGAAGCTGTGCCGTTTCTGGGCTGACTGCTCTACCATAACCTGAGCTATGCCTCAGCCTACTCCAACTGTGAGCCCTGCAATGCCATCATCCTGGGAGCATGCAGGACACCATTGAGCAGCTGGAAAGTGTTATGAGTCTGGGGAATGTCTTCGCAGTGAAGCAATAATAGGTGAAAAGGCTGTGATTAAAATGTAGCTAAGAGCTAGAAACAGATTTTAAATGCTATGTCCCTTCAAATTCTTAGCTTTGAGAAAAATGAACCCGTGACCTGAAGCGATTGTGAATTGCTAAGGACAAAGATGCCTCTATATAATTCAGTTTGTTTCCTTTTTGAAGAAGTAAACACATCAGCAGTCTTTTGTTAAGAAATATTTCCCTGATTTACTTTTTAGTTACGCATTGCAAAAATTAAATAGGAGCACAAGACACAAATAATACAACACAATACTGATAATCAAGGTGTAAAGCAAAAGGCAAGAGTACTATTTTACTTCACAGAAAGCAGGGCACTGAAAGTCTGTAAAACCTGAATATGTGTGTTAGAGACAAATTCTGAGATTAACAACATATAATTTTTAATAGAAACTAAGTTCTAACCATCTATTGGAATGCCAGGCAGCATATGCAGGAGACACTTTTGTCACTACTGCAAGAAAAAAAATGTGTTTACTGACTGTTAAATTTCAATGCAAATAGCTATGCTAAAACTAAGCAAAACTTATTTGAAAATCACTTGCTTAAACCAAGTCACAAATATGTAACCACATCAATTCAAATATTCAGTTTCTGCCTCAACTGATGAAGATGAGATTGCAAGAACAACCTTCATTGAGGGAAATAACCTGATATATCATTGAGCCAGTGCATTGAAAATCTCTACATAGTTAAACAGATTTTTCACACACTTCATTCAAAGTGGCATGCTTCATTTTCATTTAAGGTATGTGCTACTATAATTCACCACAGAGATGTGTATCATGGGCAAGTGATTATTTATTCCATCGCACATTGACTACATCATAAATTCCAAAATGTAAAATTTTCTTTGATTATTTGAGGTGGGAGTGTAAAGACAAATTTTTGGTGTAGTTGCTCAGGAAACACTTGAAAGAAAAGTTCCTGTACTAATTACATGGCTATTTAAGGGAAACATCCAATGTATACTCATTTCTGACAATTTGATAGTTAATTATCCTAGCAATTTTCCACATAATATTCTACATAAAATGTTACTTGTGTTTACTAAAATAGAAATTACTCTTCACTTTATCATAGCTGCAGTAGTTTAAATTTGAATAGGCTGCTTCTCTACAGGACAACTGTAACAATGGATTTGCTTTTATTATATTTCCATGCACACACTGTTCTTAATTCCTCATTTCCACCATATTTTTTTTTCATAGAATCATAGAATTGTTTAGGTTGGAAAAGACCTTTAAGACCACCTAGTCCAACCATTGACCCTACTCTACCAGGTCTGCCACTAAACCATGTCTCTAAGCACCACATCTACACGACTTTTAAACACATCGAGGGATGGTGACTCAACCACCTCCCTGGGCAGCAATAAGGTCTCCCCTCAGCCTTCTCTCCTCCAGACTAAACAACCCTAATTCCTTCAGCCGCTCCTCATAACACATGTTCTCCAGACCCCTCACCAGCTTTGTTGCCCTTCTCTGGACACGCTCCAGCACCTCAATGTCCCTCCTATACTGTGGCGCCCAAAACTGAACACAGGACTCAAGCTGCGGCCTCACCAGTGCTGCGTACAGGGGCACGATCACTTCCCTACTCCAGCTGGCCACACTGTTCTTGACACAGGCCAAGATGCCCTTGGCCTTCTTGGCTACCTGGGCACACTGCTGGCACACTGCTCCATGTACTCTTCTTGAGTTGCCTGCCCCTTCTCCCAAAGGTGGTAAAGTCTCCTTTTTTCCCCGAGTCCCAGCACAAGTTCCCTGTTCAGCCAGGCCAGTCATCTTCCCTGCCAGTTCGTCTTACGACACACGGGGACATCCTGTTCCTGTGACTCTAAGACTTCCTTCTTGAAGAATGTCCAGCCTTCCTGGACCCCTTTGCCCTTCAGAACTGTCTCCCAAGGGACTCTCTCAACAAGTGTCCTGAACAGGCTGAAATATTCCTTCCGGAAGTCCATAGTAGTGGACTGTCTTCATTTCAGAGAAGGAGAAGATATTAAGAAGTGCATTTCTGGGATTACAAAGAAATGTTCATTCTACTGCTGAAGATCAGGAATTCTGGAGAAGTACTCCATTTCTGAAGACAAGACATGAGACCCAAAGATTGACATCTTTCTCCTTTCCTAATATCCATCTTTTCCTTTTGCTCTGCTTCTCTAAATACCTTCTTTCCTTCTGCTTCACAGCATCTATGTTCTTTCTATGACTCATCCATTCCACAGCTGTCACCAAGGGGTGAGGAGGTTTATTTTACTCTGATAGTGAGGAAGCGTGTGAGAATAACCCACCTTGGAGAGGTGGCTGCTGTGGTCTTCCTCTTTCAGCATCACTATTTCTACACTTTTACTTTTAAAAAAGTTCTCTAGAGTTGCAGGAATGAACACAGCTGAACGTTAGTTTGAAGGTCTTTAGGAAATGTCTCAGGTTTCAAACTATGTAATAATTTCTCTTGTGGTTCCCATACAGATCCAGGGGTGGAAGAGTTGCCTCAGTGCCTCGCAGAGATGAAAACATCTTTATGGAGACAGACTAGCATGACAGATTCCAGCCGTGATTTTACCAGTGCCTGAATTTCAAGGAAATATCTCCTCATGCATCTTGAGGTTAAGGGTCCATTTGGGTCTCTTATGCCAGGGAAGATCTACGAGGCAGCAATCTGAAAAGCAATGTTTGCTTTTTTTAGTGAGGTTTAAATGACATTGGGGCTTTTCCCTATAGCTTATTGATTATAGTGTGTTTCATTATCTCTGAGTCCTCATCAAAGACAAGATGCAGTGAAGTGGGAGCTCATCTGAGCCACATACTATACAATAAAAAAATCTTTCCAGGCAAAGCAAAGTCAGCCTGTCCTCTCCTCAGCTGCACGTATTACTTCTCCAGCACAAAACACTCTTTCTATATCTACATAACAGACTTATATATGTACATCCCACCATTTCAAAGGCAGAACATACCTATAGAAAACTAGGAATCAGGGCAAAAATGATATGATGGTAAGCTTCAGATAGTACACAGGAGATTTTTGTCATCTGCCTCTCTGAATTTTTACAAATACTCAATTCTTTTTCTCTGTTTTTTAATTGAGTTCTTAAATATTGAAAGAACCCAAGGGGAAAAATTATGCAAAAATTGTCATTATTCTTTAAACAGTTTCTGATACAAACCTGAATGTTTGAAGTACATACCCAAATGTATAATTTATATTTTAACTTTCTCTATCATTTATATTGTAGGAATACTTGCCATTTGTATTTATGTTATTCCTATAGTATCTGTGCCCTCCATAATCTATAATGTATTTAGCCTCCAAAAATTCCTGGTAGCAGGGAAGTAGTATTAATATTACTTTATGTATAGAAGTAGCAGAAGGAGTAGCAACAGCAGCAGTGATAGTAGTAGTAGCAGTACTGTATTAGTAGTATTGTATAGTACAGCAGGAGTATTGTATAGTACATTGTATATTATAATAGTACTAGTATTTTATATGTGGCTGGACAGACATATAACAAAGATCAGAATTCTGTAAATATCGAAGTATATACTAAAATATATTTTATACAGGATTTTTTGTTAGCTTTTAAATGCACAATTTACAAAAAAATATTTATGTTTTATGTCACACCATCATATATGAAGGTCTATTTTCCTGTTATTATGTGTACAGTAATATTGTATTCATAATCATTTTAAAAAAGGCCAAATCTGCTTTATTTCAGAATAAATTTAGAAGTGGATGAGAACTGAAATATAGATTTCTTCAAATACCCACCACTAAGCAAAATCATGATTTTCTGCAGCTGTCTACACTGCTGGGAGCCAAAGTAGGAAGTAGGTACATTAGATAAGAAATACTTCGGTTTTAAGATTGTCCCACATCTGCAAATTGGCATTATCTAGTGCTTACTGGATGATTTATGAGATGAGAAATTATGCCCTCTGGGATCTCTTTAGGTTACATGCTTGTTAGAAGACCAGGCAGGGAAGTATTCCAGTGTCCCTACATTTCTAGATTAGGATAGAGGTTAATTCAAGGAGAGCTATGGTGGTGCTCAGGGTAGTTATGGTGCCTCATCTGAGTCCTTATCTCTTAAGTCGCTGGATTCTTGTTGTCATCTAGAGTCCCACTAACTGCCATTACTGATTTGCATTGACATAAAACACACCTCCAAATCATATTACTTAAGCAATTTGCAGCCATCTCTTTAATTACAGTTTTACGTATTTCTCAAATTAAAATATCTCAGGCTTTCAGAACTTCCTTGAGCATAAAAACTATACTTCAGCCTGTTAGAAAAGAGACCTCAGAAACCTTTGTCGTATAGTTTTTGTTTCTCAATGGCTCAGGTTGAAAGAACAAAACAAAAGGCTAAGTTTTACTTAGCTGTGATGAAGATGCTTTGAGGACCTTAGGTAGAGCCTTCATTCCCCAATATTTTACGAGTGTATAAGAGAGTCTAAGAGGGAAAATATTTGGTGAAAGTCAAAACAAGAACACAGGGCTAGATAAAGAGACTTTGGCATTGAAAACAAAATTGGCAATGCCTGGAAAGAAAGGCCTCTCTTCTTCTCTATTGAAGCAGTCGTGGATTGAATGGAGCAGAACATTTCCCAAAATGGTGTGCAACAGTTACACGCTATCCCAGTCTCCTGTCAAAGGTTGACATGATCCTGGGGGAAGGAACGAAATGGAGCTCCTGTTCAGCCAGCCACCAGCATGAGCCAACTTCCCAGTCTTCAATAACGTGGGCTAGCAGTCTGCCTGGTCTACATATATCAGCAGAGTTGTGCCTCCCATACAGTCAGCTGCTGCACTCTCGCTAAGGGGCTTTTAAAAAGCTCAGTTCAGCTCAGAGTGAATATTGATAAATGACTGCAGGAAATGGTGGTCTGCCAAAATCAAGCATCTACATGTATCTTTTCCAGATGGCTGTGATATGTAATAGCATAGCCCTTTTCTTTAAATATTAGGCTACTGAGTAGGTGGAAATTATTTTTTCTGTTGAAGTGATTTTTGAAGTGAGTTCCCATATAAGTAGCTTTTCCACTAGCAGTGTTGCTCAGTGCAGTGGAATGAAAATGGTAGCGAACGGGAACATTTTTCACAGCATACTCCAAATCAACCTATTCTGACATGACAGCGAGAGCAGGTAGTGATTTGAGAGCGAAGCTGAGTGACTTCAGGCTTTGAAGTGTATGAGAGAATACATTCTTTGAGCCTTATCACTGTCTATTCATCTCTCTGAGCTATGTTTTTTTTGAGATACAGTGAATTCAGTTTGTTCTTCTCCTGTGAGCTGTGTTAAATAAAATCTACAGGTTTACTGTGATAGTATATTTTATAGATGTGCTATAGGTTCCATTTTAACCTTAATCTACTAGAGATATTTGTTTTACGTTTCCTTGAAAAACACCAGGCAACTGTGATTGTGGAACAACGCACTAACAAAACTTAAATCTTTTAACTAGGTCTTCTTTCTCCTGGAACAAGGTTCTGAACTGAACGCTTCTTGTCTTTGACCATACAAATTCCATATTCATAATTCGCTGAGTTTCACTCAGTATCCTGAGACTATTGTTCAAAAGTGAAAGGAAAAAAAAAAGATCAAGATTACTTTTGTAGTCACACTTAGGGTCTGGTAATTGTTTCATAAAGTTATTTTGCATAATTTGACATTACTAATGAAATTTTATTTTAACTGTGCTTTTTAAGTTCTGATCAATGCAATGCAAAGTTTCTATTTCATGTATATAATATGATCAATGAAAATGATGATGACTTTTTCATCCTAAGAAGAAAAATATTTTCAGGTCACTCAAAGTCTCCACGATAAGTAAATAGCTTACCAATTTAAAAAGATTAAAAATTTCCAATCACATGAGTAAAAATCATCAAACTGTTAATACAAATAAGATTCTTTAAAAGATTATACTATAATGGTCATGTTTCTGTAGCATTTGAACTTTCTGTGCTAATCTGCAAGGTGTGTGACAATGACTGACATTCACACATGCTCTGAAAGGTAAATTTTGGCCCTCATCATCCTTATCACCAAACCCCCCCATTTCCTGCCACCTCTCCTACACTCTGCTCAGCAACAAAAGCTCTCTTCTCCCATTTCCAAAAGATGCCCATTTCCACACCTCTTGAGTCGCTCTGTTTACAAATTCTGAGTGGTCAACAGCATTTATCATTTCAGCAATTTAAGGTCTCCTTCTCTCCCAGCTTTCCCACCTTTCCTGCCTCTGCACCACTTTCATCCTATTCTCCCAAGCCCACACAATACAGCTTCAGCACCAACCTGCTCTCCCTAGATCTAGTCTGCCAGACATGCAAACAACAAAATGAAAGATCAGATGGCAGCCTTTGCCTCTCCCAATACAAAGCAAAATGTAAAGCTACCTTGAACTCATAGACATCTTGTTCTCCCGTCCACAGTACACTATGAAGAAGTTATTTCTACTTTCAGCCCTGTTCTTTTTTACAGCTTTTATCTACAGAGGTAGGCAAGTAGGGAAGGGAGCCAGCTAGATGGGATTAGACCTCTTGATCTGGCAGGGACCTGTGCCTGCGGTACCAGCCAGGACACCTACCTAGGCAGAAGGCAATGTGTCCAGTGATTCTGAGTGAGTTCTGACTTCTTTTTTACCTGCTCAGGTCTTTCTAGAATCCCAGAGCATTTTACATTATGAAAAGTTAGTCAGCTAAGTAGCATAAGCATTAAATCATAGATCAAATTTATCAAGCTCAGTTCCATTTAAATGAGTAAGTAAGCATCAAATGTGGATCACAATATATAATAAATGATAAAAGCAAAGTAAACAATTTAAATCTCCGCAATTCATTCAGCAGAAGAATTAAGGATTCATTAATGGCAGTGAGTCACTTTTTAATAAAATCTATCAACAGAACATGAAAAAAGCCCTTGTGGTTGTCATGGTATTTAATATAAAATACACGGGAAGATAAATGCCTGATTTTTAATGAATAGATCCCATTCTGTAAAGGCAGATATTTAGGCTCTCAAGCCATGTGGCATACACAGCAAATTGTCTGAATCCAGGGCTTTGTTACTGGAATTATAATTAGCCTGTCTGCAACTCCATCTGTAGAATGATTCCTTGTCAGAGCATGAAGAGATTCTGTTGTGACAGCAAAGAAATTTCATAAATAACAGTAAGAATGACAGTCACAATATGGAAATCTGTTTTTATAAACAACAACAACAACATAATCAAACAAAACCAGATACTAATCCTTAAGAAAAGTCTTAAAATATAAAATGCCTAACAGCTCAAAAAGTAAAAAACATAACTATAAGACAGATATTTGCTTGGATGGGAAAAAGTATCAGGCTCTTCCCAAAAGGCCAGTGGAAATTTGTTCCTGACTCACCCGCAATACACCGAGCTGTCTCTGTGACAAGCAGCAAAGCAGCCCATCAGTAACTGTGAAGCTATCCCTATTTATTGCTTTTCCATTCTTTCAGTTGGTACTCCTAAAAATCTTGCTCAGGACTCTTGCTTTAAGGGGTGGGAAAGTTTATCTGTTCACTAAATTGTGTTGCCTATTTTATTTGCCTCTTCTTTGCAATTGTAAATATTCCCTTCCATTACCTGAATTACCTATCACTCATAAAGGAAATATTACAGCCACACAATGCTTTGCAGGGTGAATGACTGCATCCTAGAATCATAAAATCATAGAATTATTTAGGTTGGAAAAGACCTTTAAATCATCTAGTCCAACCATTGACCATACTCTACCAGGTCCGCCACTACACTGTTTCTCTAAGCACCACATGTACACGACTTTTAAACACATCTAGGGATGGTGACTCAACCACCTCCCTGGGCAGCCTCTTCCAAGCCTGATAACTCTTTCAGTGAAAAATTTTTTCCTAATGTCCAGCCTAAACATCCCCTGGTACAAAGTAGGTATTCCTGAGTCTTGTTAAATGTGAGCAGAAACCAAGATTTTACAGGGATGGAGCAGATCTCAGATTGCCGATACCATGGGACACTCATTCTTCTTTGCTAAAGTCTTCAGGCATGCTTAAAAATAAATGTGTATCTGAACAGGTTTGGTTAGAAGTGATGTAACAGGACTAAAATTTGGCCAAATCCAACTTCCTTATATAATTTTTGGGTGAGTAAACTATGAAAAGTTAAATATTTCTACCTATAAGGGCAATGTTTCATGAGAATGTTGAACAAATACTAAAAGACTAGGTTGTTAAGCAGGAGAAGATCAGAATCAGTAGGTAATTTAGACCAAAAAAGAGAACTTGGAATCTATTACTTGATCTTTGCTTCATTGAAGTATGGGTTGTTTTCTGTGTCAGGATTTTATTTTAAACTTAACCTGTGTATCCCAGTTTAGAAATATTCCAGGGGATTCCTGCTGTCCTTCCAGAAAGTTTGTGCAGGACCCAGACTGCAGCCCTAGGACTAGGCAGAGGCATAGCCTTGCTCTTTGCTCTGTTTGCCTGATCAATGATTTCTTCTCTCTGTGCACTGGAATGGGGCACCAAGCTCAACAGACTACAAGTAATAGGAATAAAAACAGGAAATGGAACAGTGACTGGTTTGGGGATCATTACTTGTAAAGTGCCTGAGTATAAGTACTAGAATACAAAACAGACAGAATGAAGAGTATTCCACTGTCTCTTTATTATATTGTAATACGAGAAAAACTGTGTGACAGTTAATATGGTGATTATTTTAAGATTTTGTAAAACTAGAAATACATGCTTTGATTAATTATATTGAACTTAATGTTCATTTAGGTTACACAAAATAGATAGAAAAAAAGACAATACCCATATTGATTTTCAAGATCTGTGCTCAACAAAAAATTCTTGAATGCACAGACAAAGCTGAAACAACTAACAGCTTCCCTCTCACTCTTTTGTCTTTTCTCAGCAGAAATTTGATCATTCACTTGAACTTCTTCTTCAACCAGCTTCCCCAGGTACCTCTCAGGGATCTGTGAGAAAAAAACCCTCTATAAGGGAAGGAACAATACGCCATCTGGCATCTGGTTTCAGTATTTGTGTGTTTAAGACATGCACCTAAATGATCAGAAATATCTTCATATGCACATATTGTATTCATACTAATGGTAAAAGAGTGACAAATCTGCTTTGTTGCAGTTACCCTTTATCAGCTTCCATTACAGACAAGCAAAAAGTGTCACTCCATTAAATGTTTGTCATGTGTTCTAATATTGTTACAAGGGGACAATTCTTGAAAGCAGTTTCAGTAAAAATATAAATTGGATCACATTAAGACATATCTAGATTTTAGGCATGGGTTTCCATTAAAGTTGATCATAAATATTTAAATGTTGCTTATAGGCAGATGACCACCCTAACTTACAGTTTATTCTTTCAGAAGGCAGCCTAAAACCTGTGGTCTAATAAGTTTTGGGGCCACAACATAAACATCTGGTGCCAAAACAAAATGTTGCTGTAATAATACCACAGTAGAATTAAAATACATACATGAACAGGTGTATACTTGTAGTTAACAGTTTACATCAATGCTATTTCTTTCCTCTCTTGTTTGACAAAAAGAAGGAAATGTTTCTGTATTATACCTTATTTTGGAAAGTCCTCAATTTTCTGTGATTTGAGTACAAGCTGAGGACATCATTAGCGAAGACCTGATGTTAAAGTAGTTAAACTAATATTAGCATTTTATTCTGAACAGCTGGTGTTTGCTGAGCCAAATCATTTTATGGAATCTCTATTAAGTGCTATGTTTGCTGTTCTGAAATTCTGTATGTTTTAGATCATATTCTAGGCTGTATTTGACCCTTACTATTTTTTCCCTCTGACCTTACTAGTATTATTACTGAAACTGCCACTATTAAGTGCAGTTCATGGTCATATGTTTTAAAAAATTGGCAGGCCAGTCATAATTGTTTTAGTTCTTGAGCTAGGAATTACTGAGTGTCTTCCTCTGCATTCTGATTCAACTTTGTAGGGTCTGATTTAAACATTTTAGTCACAACCTCACTTAGTCAGTAACTGTTAAAAGAATATGCACAACACTGTACCTACCAAAAACTTGATAATATCTCGCAGCAGTCCTGACCTTGTCTCACCAAAAATGCTGTTAGTGACTTGTGATTTAAGGTGAAAGAGACTGGACAGTAAAAGATTTATTTAGTCTGTCATTTTTGGAAAAAAAATGTTGATTCAAAATTTTCAAAGAAAATTTAATGCATCTTTAAATTGTGCGTGGCAAGGATTGCTATGGAAACAACTATTTTCTTCCATTACTATCTCATACTTTAATCTTTTTTATTTTTATGAGAAGCAAAAAAAGAGAAAGAAAATTCATGAATCAGCAAATATATTTATATGCCTAAGCCAAGTTGCCGTGCCACTCTGTTGCTGTATATATTTGCCTCCCATCTGCTCTCTGCTCTCTGTCAATATTTTGTAGAGAAGCCATATGTTTCAGAGCCTTCTTTGAAGCATCCAGTTTATTTTTGGATGCTGAGATATCAGTTATCACACTTAACATAAGCAAAAGAGACCTGAGCTCTGATGATTAGGGTGGCTGTGAATACTAAGAAATTAACAGTTTATGACCTATGAAAAGAGCCTAATAAAACTTTTCCGTCTCTGATAATAATTTCTAATGTGTAACTTAAAAATGACATAATAATGTCCTTTCATCACTATGCAAAGTTTATGACCAAAACCGTGATGTTCGCATTTCCTGGCTTGTGTGTTCCTGATTGTAATTCCATGGTTCATGGTTGTCTACTCAATAAACCATGGGGCCATGCATTACTACTCTGATTTCAGTGGAAGCTTTGGGAGAGAAAGGTGGGTCCAGGTTTAGTCTTCTAACTTTGGAGCAAAATTTCGCTCCATCTATGTGCCATAACAATGTTCTCTTCTAGGTTTTTCATTCTTCAGGTTCTTTTTATCAACCATTTTTCTGAGTACCTTTTACTTCTTTTGGGAGGATTCTGTTCCTTTCCACCATTAGAGGGTTTATTTGAGTTTTTTTCTTTGTTGCCTTAATTTTCATTCTCTTTCCTCTTTCCTTCCTAGCTCTCTCTAGTACTCTTGATATTGACCACTGTCCACTGTTCTAAATAAAAACAGAAAGTTATGTTCAGACAATAAAACTGGTTATCAGTCAAGTGCCCAGTTTATTGTGTATAATTACACTCTTGAAGAAGCTACCAGAATATCTGTGAGGTCTTAGCCATCTGAATGCAGTAACACAAATGTGGCACAAAACTGATTTTGGTCCTGCTCACCCAAAGCTGTGAATACCTCTGAATGACAGCCCAGAACTCACCTCCCCACATTTTTCTATCAGGATTTAAATGGTTTTTGAAAATCATTCATCAAGAGTATCACATCAACTGGCAACTACTACGGTAAACTTTCTCCTCCTTTCTTTTGACAATTTACAGTGTGATGCTATAGGTAAATCAAGCTTCTTACAAGAATATCATTCTGTGAAGACCTAAGCAAAAACAGAAACTCTAACATAATAAAAGCTCTGTTTGCCACTGTTTTTACTCAAGTGATTATATATTTCATTCACTCCGTAGAAACCTCTTTGTGTGTTGCTGGATTTTTTTTTGCCAGAATCAATGCATCTATAAACAAGAAATACCTTAAAATACTCCTAGCATTTTGACTGAGGCTGTAGTTTTATTTAGCTTTAGTTTGCACAGAAGGAAAGATCTACTGGTGTAGGAACCTAAATCGAAAGGACAGCACAAACATGACAGATGAGCAAAGATGGTAGATACATAAATAAGGTTATTTAGAGAAAAAGTTTAAATAAAGGAAGAGAATGGAGGACATGACCTGTGGGCCACCCACAGGAAGCAGAGACATGGAAGGGCTTCTAAAGGATATGTCAAAGGAATGATTAGACAGGCAGAAAGAGAGACACAGGTGAGATCAGTCACAGAAGCAAAGACAGAAAAAGATTTCAAACAAAATAAAAGGCAGTGTAGAGGTCAAAGATGATCAAGATATATTGGAGAATTCTGAGATTTTGCTAAAATGTCACTAAAGATTTTGGAAAAAGTAGTACCCTTGGAATCCAAGGGAGAAATTGAGGATGAATAGATCGGGAAATCCAGGCTGCAGCAGTAAATGCTGTGTTTAATGAGCTTGAAGTAAAAGGGAGGAACAAGATAGGGCAATAAATGAGCAGAAAATTTAAGATAAAAGTGGGATATTTTTCAAAGAGTAGAGGCTGCCCTTTTTGTACTGTGAAGTAAAAGATCCAGAAAGTACTGAGAAGTTATGTGGAAAATACAAGCAAGGCTAAGAGTGGTGTAGAAGAGTTTCAGAGATGAAGAGAGGTCACAAGAACAAGAGCAAAGTTGGGGGAGAACTAGTAGCAAATATGCAGATCAGCAGCAAGAAAGAAGGAGAACTGAATTGCAGGAAGAAGACAAGAAGGGAAATGAAGGTGAGAAGAAAGCCATGCTTTCTTTCCAACAATGTTATCTTGCAAGAAACTAGCAGAGTCTCATATGGGAGAGAGGGAAGGATAGAGGG